>CM041646.1:7205635-7279595 GCA_023333625.1 Bothriochloa decipiens
AGGGCCTCGCGTGAAATTTCGACCGTGTTGGTGTCGGAACACGCCGAGTCACGCGCGTGAAAAGTGTTTTTAAATTTTATAAAATCCAAACGGAGTCCGAAAATGACGAAACTTGACGACATGTCTTGCCATCGCATGTGGAGGCTGTGGTAAAAATTTGAGAAAGTTTCGAGCAAGTGGTGACGTCGGATGCCTAAAACCTGGACATCTCCATATGTGACATCTCCACACGTCGAATGTATTTACTGTAGCAAGGCAACAGAAAAAACTGGGATTGAAAATAAAAAAAATCTTTGCCGAGTGCCACATGCGGCACTCGGCAAAGAGCCTTTGCCGACTGCTGACGGCGTGGCAGTCGGCAAAGGTGACGGCGTGGATGCCGTCTAGGACTGGCAGCCTTTGCCGAGTGCCAGGCTTTGCCAACTGCCTGGCACTCGGCTTTGCCTTGTGTCTAGCAGTCGGCAAAGCCAGGCACTCGGCAAAGCCGGCTTTGCCGACTGCCCACCATGGCTCTCGGCAAAGGCAGCTCTTTGCCGAGTGTCGACAAAAAACAGTCGGCAAAGTATTTGGTAGTCGGCAAAGCTAGTATTTCCTGTAGTGATTCTAGCTGCAATACTACAGAAATACCGGTGTATCAACCTTCTGTGAGAGGAACCTTTTCTATTTAAGACAAATTTACCAATACTAATTAAGGCAGTGGTAGCAATCTTTACACTGCATAGAAGCATTAATGAGAACCATTATCACTATAGAAAAATTATGTTGAAAAAAGATACGAGTTACAGTTTATCCTCAAATGACAAATCATAGGTATGATCTAAAAGATATATAAATAAATAAACAAGCAATACATAGCTCAGAACATACTGACAAGAACCTACAGTGTGATTATTAATCAGATCTCTGTGGCTTACTGCACACCTAAAAAACTCATAACAAAATACATTGACAGAGCAGCACAAGAAGAATCCAAATTGTGTTTTGATTTTTTAATAAGTAAAATAAAAGATCAAGCCACGACCCTACAATTATGGAAAAACTATGCAGGTAATAGGCAAATAAAAAGTTAACCCCATCCGACGCAACTAAATTATTAACACCTTTTATTTTTTCCTACTAGTATTTTTAATTAAAATATATGCCATGTTATCTCGAGTAGAAGATATGCCATATGCTGGTGAATAATAAGCCACATGAGCTTATAGGCACTCTTGGTAGGTTAAATGTTTTCAGTGTTGCACAAAAAAAACGTCTCTGTATGATTAAGGATGTTTCTCAATATTGAAGTTCAATATCTACGCCACGTACGTCTACCGATCATGGGTATAGGGCCCATGAAGTCTGATGGGAAAAAATAAAAAAATAATGTTCTACGTACAAATAAGAAAATATGCATACTATAAACACAAAACTGTTAGTGTTTCGGCGGTAACAATCCTACCTGTTAACCCGCAGGTTTCGGGTTCGAACCTCCACTGAGGAAGAATTCTTTTGCAATTATCATGTTTTCAATTTATTTTTATATATATATATATATATATATATATAAACAAACATGCATGCCATCAACACAAAAGGCCGAGTGTTCTAGTGGTAATGCCTCCTCCATGTCTAGTGGCTGGTCGTGGGTTCAACGCCCCCTGTGGGGGTATTATTTTCGCAAAAATTAAAAGGGAGTGGCAGGCCCGTGGTCAACCTGGACCTTGGGCCCGTAGCGTCACGTGTTCATCGCCACATCATCGATGTGGGACCCGATGGTGGGACCGCTCCGCCACGTCCTTGGTGTGGGACCCACTGGTGGGACCACGGCGTCACGTCATCATCTATGATTTAATTACCATATTGAAAGTTTATAAATAAAAACATATGCATACCTTTATCACAAAATGCCAAGTGCTCCAGTGCTAAGGCACATATCAACCTAGCAGCAGGTCACGGGTTCAAAGCTCACCTAGTGAGCTTTTTTTGCAAAAAAAGGGAGGGGGAAGGCTGCAGGTCCAGTTGGACCCATGTCCTCGAGGTTGTATAGGAGCCAAACAATCAATGATGATTTAGTTTTGTTATTGTATGATGATTATTTCATTTTTGTCATTATTCTTCATGCCAAAGCTCTGTCACTTCTGACTAATGACGAACCTGCACATTTCCTTATAGAATGCTCTCACTCTGTGACAAAATTAGTAATCGTCACAAGTGAATCGTTATTGATGAACAATTTCTAGTAGTGTCCAAACGTGTGGGGCCCACCAACTTCATTATCATCCGCTCACCCACACAGCAGTTGTTCGACACCGAGACGGACCCAGAATCCTCCGCACCCGACGCCCGCCCGCTCTCATCTCTTTCTCCGGCGACAGATCTCCGACAAGCTCCTCCCCGGCGGCCCCACGGCTTTCCCCCGGCAGCCCGGCGACTTCCTCCCAGACGATGACCCCATTCCGACATCCGCGCCCCCCAGCAGTGCCGGCCCTCCCATCTCCTCCCCGCCCCCCTCTCCTCCGGCGGTGGCGGCAGCGCCGACGGCGAGATTGGTCTCCTTCTCTCCCTCCTCCTCTTGCTACTCCTCTTCCTTCTCCTCCTCGTGCTCCTCCTCGTTCTGGATCTATTTTCTAGGGTTCTAGTGAGCCTTTCCCTTTCTTCTCCATCTCCGGTGGGCTCTAGATGTCGGCCAGTCGGGAGGGGGGAAGGGAAGACAGGCGGTGGGGATGCCGGCGGACGGCTTAGGATGCCCTGGCGGCGGGGGAGGTGGCCGGGCAAGGTCTAGGACGGGCGAGCGTCATCGGAGTTGGAGAAGAAGGCACTGACAAGCTTGCCGGAGTTGGAGAAGAAGGCGGTGGTGGTGGGGGGGGGAGAGATGGTGACGGGCCCTAGCTCGCTAGAGCTCTGGCCAAACCCTAGCTCGCCGCGCCGGGGCGGTGGCCGGCGGCAGGGGCGTGAGTGCCGCCATGCTGGAGTCAGGGAAGTTGTGCGCGTGGTCAAATTGCGTGCGGGTGGGTTGTGCATGCTGTAAGCCAAAATCCCACGCGTGCAGGTGTTAGTGAAGTCCAAAATAAAATATTCGAGAACTGCACTAGTACTCATTTTTCTAAAATTGCACAAATCTCAAAACACGTTGTTAATTCTAATTAACTACTTTCTTAAATTTTCCTACCTAAGCCCCGCATGGGTCTGCATGTCTAAACCTAGTCCGTGTCCAGCCCAAATATAGTCCTATAACTCATCTGTGTCCCCATCGCTTCGTGCTTTATTCGGTTCCCGTATTAGGTACGTTCTGTTACTTATACGCAGGAGCCCCGGCGGCCATATGTAGCCGCAACCATTACCAGGCAATGGACCAATGGTTCAATAGAGAATGGAAAGGCGCCGGCGATGATTGCCGTTGGCCTCCCGTGCATGTGCGGCGACGACTGAGCCGTTCTCAAAATAGTTGTACTTAAGACAAGTGCAGTGTTGATTTAAACTGGAATGGGATCGGAGGAGTTGATCGATTTAATGTGGGGATACAATAACAATAGTCACATGGAAATCCTATGGTGCTGCTTCGAGTGGATGACTCTGCAAGTGATAGTGATGGGAGTGCGTGGGAGGAGGGACAATGCAAGATAAGAATTGCCATTGCTAATATGCTTGCTCATTGTAAAATTGGGACTGTACCGGTGCATTCGTTGCTTATTAGGTATTGCATGTTCCTATATGGCAGATGAGGACAAATCTTGAAGGAGCTCAAAGGGAAAGGAATATAGATAACCAAACACCCACCGTGAGACCCGGTGCATGGCAGTAGCAGGCATCATCACGATATGCCTTGGCTGCTTGTCTGGAGGAAAGGGGAATGGTGCTGCTTGTCTGGAGGAAAGGGGAAGGTGGTGACCCTAAAGTAACACAATGGGTTCTTCTTCTTCCTATGTACCGGGATATGTCTATCTCTGAAGCTTTTGTGAATTGGATTGGGAGCGGTAGAATAATCCAAGTCGCGAGGTCTCTCAATATATTTCCATTGCAAATGTACATTACATATAGGATCAGCAAGATGTGGCAATATGACCATTTCTGTAGCACTAGTGTGGAGCCAAAAATGGCGTGGCCTTTGGACGCTTCACGCGTCCGGCCAGCCTCTCCAAATCCCAACATCACCAGCCCCCTCCTCCATCCCCTCCCTCACTCATCAGCTCCCTCTACAAAAGAGGAGACTACACCAGCCCTCGCAAAAGGCACAACGCGCGTCGAGGCGAGAGCCAAACTCACTAGTACCCCAGCAGCAAACTCCATCAGTAGCCAATTAGCCATCAGCGACCACCGAGAGCGATCCAGCAGGGCCGGGCCCGCGCGAGAGAGGGACTCCTGCTCGTGCTCCTGCTCGCCGAGAGGTGTTCGCCATACGTGATGGATCGTCGCCACCTTGCCGCCGCATTAGGTCACCTTCACCTCGCCGCCGGGGCCTATTACATGGCCAAGGCGCGAGAGGGCCGCGTCGCGCCGCCGAGGAGGAGCCCCACGACGTTGCTTCGCCGGCGGCCGCTTCTTCCATCGTCGACCCCGAAGCTTCCCCCGTTTCCATCGCGGACTCCGTCTCGATCGACGTCGACCAAAGCGGAGGCGCCGGCGGCGACGACGATGGCGAGGTGCATACGGCACTATGTAAAAAAAAGAGCATTACAGACGTGTCTATTACAGACACAACGTTAAAATGCGTCTGGAGTAATTTACTACAGATGTGCTCTCCCAGAAGCTCGTCTGGAATAAGCTGAGCGTCCGTACTCTACAGAAATTTGTTAATTGGACTTATGTAGAAGACACCCTGAACATTTGTGGAGGGAAAAATATAGCAGGGGTGGCCCCATGTCTGATTTTTTTTTAAAAAAACCAAAACCCATCTAGTACGAACAACAAGAACAGAAACGTATCCAGAGCAGGCTGAGAGAACCACTGGCCCTTGGCTCCTGCCAGACTCAACAGTGCCTTTCTTAGCCAATATGCCCTTGCACCATTGAAAACACAATCTATTCTATGCCGTGAGATACTCCTTGCTCGCAAAATGGCTAGAGAATTCACACCCAACTTTAATTTTTATTCTCCACTAGCAGGACTATCATCTTCTCCACCAATCGTCAAAGGATTGGTCAGTAGGTTTTGGGGCAAGTGACGCAACACCAAAATGTGACAGGAGGGAGTAATAGATGAAGTGCACCACGGAGGTAGAGTTTTAGATAGGGTTCTATATAATTGGACAGAGTCCATGAGAAGTTGCCAAAGGATCTAAACGAATAGCTTATTTTAGATCAAGTTCTTATTCCAAAGGAAACGCCGTCATCATATCACAGAGTCTGTTACATGTCACACTCTTTACCACAGGAAAAGAAAGTAGCTAGCCAAAACCGCACAAAGAAAGAAATGAATGAAAGCATCATGCAGCAAAAGAAAAGAAACGTGATTTGGGGGGGGGGGGGGGGCCTTCATGATCGATATGGACATCCTCAAGGTAGAGGAATATATATTGTTGACTGGTTGAATTCCGCCATGTCATTAGGTCGACTGCCAGCCTTTTTACATAGCAGTTAGGTAATATGCATGTATCGTTCTAAAAGTTGGTTCAAATGCAATGAAATCAAATAAACTTATTGTATGCAGCTTTATATCTTTGGCTATTGCTATGTTTTACAGGTCGCGGATTGGCAAACCGTAAGAATCGGCTTGGAGGAGATTAGAGAGAAGATCGCCATGTTCATTGTGGTGCACATCTTGGACCAGAATGGCGAGTTTCATGACCCTGCAAATGGTTATGAATAAAAGATTTGATGCCCAAATCAGCTGCTGCCACTACCGGAGTCGCCTTCTTTGCCGACGGCCATACGCCGTCGGCAAAGCTCCTTTTACCGTCGGCAAAGCCTTTGCCAACGGGCTGCCACGTCGGCCGTCGGCGAAGAGCCGTCGGCAAAGAAAGGGTCGGCAAAGGTCCCTTTGCCGACGGCCGTGACAGCCGTCGGCAAACCTTTGCCGACGGCCGTGACAGCCGTCGGCAAAGGAGCCACGTCAGCCGTTGCGACGGCACGATGACGGCCAGGCCCAGCCGTCGGCAAAGCTGGAAAATTTTTACCTCATTTCATCACATATATATATCATATAACCTACATTTCATCACATATAAACCACATTTGAGCATCAAATTTAGTTTCAACATGAATACATACATGAAGGTCCTCAAATCCATCGATACAACTCCACAATACACATAACATGGCCATAAGAATTCATACAAGTTCAACATACGCTAAACATGTCCAACGTGCAACAACCTCATCGATTAAAGTCCAAAAGCGAGAAGTAAAGGCATCTAGCTCTGTGCGTCGTCCCCAGGGGTCCCAGAGCCCCCAACTTGCTCATACGGAGGCCAACCTGACTGCGGGGACATACCGTAGTGCCACTGCTACTGCGTAGGTCTAAAAATGCTTACCTGCCCGGAGTGCCCCTGCTGCGTCGGCGCCTGCGGCCACGAGGAGTACCCCTGCCCTGACGCTGGAGGAGGCCACAGGTACTGCTGCATGGGGTAGTAGGTCGGGTAGCCCTACGGTGGAGAAGGACCCAGTGGAGGGCTACCACCTGGAGTCGGGTCCGAACCCGCCGACGGTGCCTGCACAAAGGCCAAGTGATGTAATTAGTACCTGCAGGATGCCTGCACAAGCTAAAGAAACAGGCAATATACTCACCGGAACATGTACAGGAGCAGGCACTGGAACTGAAACTGGAAGTGGTGGTGGAGCGAAGATCGAGGGAGGAGGCTCCTGCGTTCCCGGGATCTAGGACCGAAAGTAGCAGGTCAGGTCCGATAGAGCACGCTGGTAGTGCTGCGAAAGTGCCGCCAACTGCTGCTAATGGGCCTCCTCCTGTTGCTGACGCAACATCTCCTGGGTGACCTGGTTGGCCTGTAGCCTTTCGACCGTGGCCTGCAATATTACACCCGCAAGGTTGATGGTATGTGAAGGCAAGGTACATCATGTGTGAAATGAGTGAACGACGAATGAAACTGCACTTACCTGAAGTGCCGTCATCATCTGTGCATTGCTCGGCTGTCGAGGCGCTATGGGGATTTGTGATCCGCCCCTTTTCGCGTCGCCTCTTTGGATCTGGCTCAATGTCTGAATAGAGGACGGGTCGATGGTGCTATCGGCAATAGCATACCGGCCGTGTTGCTTCCCTCCTCTCGTCCTCATCACGAGGTCAGTATCGAGGTCGGCTCTGGTGGGGTCGAACGTCGGCCCATGGTGCTCGAGACCTGCGGCGGTGTACTTGGCGAGCTTGTTGTAGACGTTCGGGTTGGTGTAGGCCTCGGGCCCATCCTCCGAGCTATAGACGGTGGACGCCACTGACGCTTTGGCCTTGTGAGCAAGGGCGTACCCCGTGAACTCATTGATTTCCTGCCCATTATGCGTCTCCCTCTGCGAGGAAAACACAAACATGGTTACAAGTAGTGACAATTGAGAGCTATAATAAATGGATCAACAGAAGCATACCCATGTGTCCATGTACCCATGGACGCACTGGTTCCCTTGGTGGTGTGATACCGGAGGATTTTGCAGGCGAAGTTGCCGAAGCTCTTTGTGCTTCTCGTACGCCGTGTCCGTACGCCACCCACGCACAATTTGGCGCCAGCAGTCCTCGTACTTATTGCACCAGCTTGGACACCACTGCATGACATTCAAGTATTTGATATTCCATAAGATGAATTGAATGTGTCACGTAAGGAATCATAACGGATGTTTCCTACTTAATTACCTGCATGTACTGCTCCTCGGTGAGGTCGGTCTCCTTGTCCAGTATCATCTCCCTGACTCGCTCCTTCTTTACCACCTTGAGCTCCACGTTGGCGTAGTAACTGATGACGGCCTGGAGACACGCCTCGTGGTACATGTCCTTGAGACGGTTGTGGCCGACCGCCTCCTGCTGCCGTGCTGCCCGCTGCTCGTCCTGCCCCTCCTCTAACTTGAAGTACAACTACACACAGACATCAAACATTATTTCATTGTTTGAAGAAAGTCCAACGAATGCGTAGTATTGAGATATGCGGTGCGATGCAAATACTCACCCAGAACTCCCTCTTGATCTTGTGAGCAAGGACTTCACCATGCTCGTCCTTGACCTTGTAGAAGTGGTCCCATTTGTCGGGCACGATCCGCTTACCCTCGATAGTGACCAAGCCAGGGTAGTACTTTCTAATCAGGAGGCCCTGGATGCCATTGACATGGTGTGAACTCTTCCTATCAGTCACCTTTTCCCAGCCCCTGCATGAGTCATTAACAACAATTGTTAGTCTGCAGTTCAAATTTCAACATGTCATATGAACAACTAGTAAAATCAATAATGGTTACTTACATCTTGCCCACGGGTCGAATCACCGCGCGACGGCTGAGGAGCGGTGGGTCAGGGAGCGACGAGGCCTTGCGCACGTAGGGCTTGCTCGAAGCTGAGGAAGTCGAGGCATCTAGTGTATGCTCGTCGTCCCTATCATCTCTGCAGAGGTCGTCGTCATCACCATCACCGTCACCGTCATCATCACCGTCATCGTCACCGGTCATCGTCGTCGTCCCCTGCTGGGCGTCCTAGAATAGCCTCCTCGATGACGTGCGACGACGGGTGCTCCTCTCCACGTCAAGCTCCTCACCGACGACCGCCTCGTCCTCGGCGGCTACGGCCACGGGCTCCGCGTTGGTGACCATGTACCGCGAGTGGATCCCTGTTCGCTGCGGCCGTCTTCTGCCTGGCATCATGTCGAGTGCCTGCAATGACAAAGATTAAAGTAGTTAGCATAAATAAATGACAAGTACTTGTAAAGAAACATAATTGCAAGGTAATAATATTAACACTATATTATTACATGAATTAGAAATTATCTCCGCAAACGGCAATATGGCTGGCGTGTACTCGTCATCACTACTGTCGTCATCACTATCAATATTGTCGAGCTCTCTTAAGTGTCGGGCTTCATCTCCATCATCATCGTCATCTCCATCGTCATCAGGCTCTCCATCGTCATCGTGCTCTCTCATCAGGCGCTTCATTTGCCGCTCATCAAGGATTCGTAAGTCCTCGGCATCGTGCACCTCATCACCCTCATCCTCATTGATGTTGTTGTTTACTTCCATACCCATCAGTGAAAGAATGTCTATCTCCAAACTACCTTCTAGCCCCTCAGGTTGATAGAACTCATCTGTCATTGGGTCAAAGTTGTAATCATCCTCGTTTGGGACAGCCGCTTTACCGTGCCGCGATACCAACTGCACAAGGCTCCAACCCGCAAGATTCTTGTCTTTTTGGCACGCCCATGGGAGGTAATAAAATTGTGTGGCATCTCGGTTAGCCACAATATAGACATCGTCTTCTTCATATTTGGAATCCTGTCGAATTTCAACTTGCCCAATCATAAGGTCCTTTTTCATGACATTAGGATCGAACCAATGGCATTTGAATACCACTGGCTTACAACCTAGGTCTGGTCCAAAGTCAAGCTCCAATATCTCTTCGACTATGCCGTAATAGTCCTTCCCATCCGAGCCAGGCGTACGAACTCCGCTGCACGTGGTTTTTAGGTTGCCCCATTTCTCTTCGTAAGTTCTCATGCGAAAGCGATAGCCATTCACATCATAAACGTTGAATGACCTGACCCTTCGGTTGAAGCCTTTGCCCACGTTTCTCAATTCATCACTCATTTCCACATCATAAAGGGCCTGCAAGGTTAGGACAAGGACATCGTTACATTACTCGCTCCTAGGAGCAAAGTGGAATCTCAAAATTGGAACGAGGTTAGTTGGATGGTACCTTTGTATAGAACCAATTGACGAAACTGGGCACACCATGTCTGAGAAGATGGTCTTCTTCTTGCTCGGTAGGATCCGTACTGCCTCTCCAGTGTTCATTAATATATTCCCTAGAGAAACAAAAGACAAGGGGGGTCGGATCGATAGGTGGAGGATAGTGGCGTATGTAACAAGCTCATTGAGAACCTACTTATGATAAGGAATGCATTCCTCAAGGTTCAACAACAAGCAGATCATGATAGTGTGCCACTCATCATGCTACAAGTTCTTGTTGGGCCCTGCGCCTCCACTTCTAAGATCACCTCTGAAAAGGCTGAGGTTCGATGTATTCTTGTCGATGTTGTAACGAGGGGTTGGATCGCGCGGTTTGTGAAGTTTCTCAGTATAGTACGCCTGTGTGAATGTCGATACCTCCTCCAGAACGAATGCCTGTGCCACGGAAGCCTCAATTTTGGCTTTATTTCTACACTTTTTCCGAAGAAGCTTTAGACACCTCTCGATTGGATAGTACCAACGGTGCTGCACGCCCCCCCCCAAACGTGCCTCGCTCGGTAGGTGCAAAATCAGATGCTGCATGGACAGGAAGAAGCCGGATGAAAATATCATCTCTAACTTGCAGAGCAACAAAGGTGCAGCCTTCTCCAGTTCAAGACAAACATCCCGAGATAACTCCTTGACACAAAGCTGGTGGAAGAAAAAGTTCAACTCTACCAGGACGCGCCACACTAGCTCGGGGAGGTATCCCCGTGTCATCGCAGGAAGGATCCGCTCAATCCATATGTGGAAGTCATGACTCTTTATCCCTAAGACCTTCATAGTCAGCAAGTTCACTCCCCTACTCAGATTCGACGCATACCCATCAGAGAACTTTAACGTCTTGATCCACTTCAGTACTTCCTTCCTATCTCCCCTTTTCAGGATGTAATCGGCTGGCCCCTTTTTCCATTTCTTGCCATCCGCAGGGGTCTTCATCACTAGATTTGGTCTATCATAAATTGTTTCAATGTCGAGTCTAGCCTTAACGTTGTCCTTTGACTTCTTGCCAATGTCCATGAGTGTTGCCCAAAGTGCCTCGGTGACATTCTTTTCTGTGTGCATTACATCAATGTTGTGTGAAAGAAGAAGATGCTTGTAGTAGGGGAGCCTAGTCAAGCCCGATATATGAGTCCACATGTGGTCGGTACCATATCCTTTAAAACCACCCTTCTTTTCATCAATTTGGAGAGCCTCTATCTGGGCAAGGACGTCGGCAGGGCTCTTATCCCGAGGGATGTGGTCGGTGACTTGAACACCTTTCGTGAAGTGCTTTTCATCTCGTCTCAGTTCATGGTCCTCAGGCAGGAATTGACGATATTTGTCAAAAGAAGAATACTTGCCACCCTCGGCCAACTAGGTGAACATCACATCTGCCTTGCATGTTGGGCAAGGGAACTTCCCATGAATAGACCACGCGCTGAATAAGCCATACGCCAAGAAGTCATGCATTGAGTACTGGTACCACACATGCATTATGAAGTTTGTCTTTGTAGCTTGGTCGTACGTCAGTACCCCCTCTTCCCAAGCACGTTCCAATTCATCCCACACTGGCTGCATGAACACACCCATATTGTTGCCCGGGTGTCCAGGTATTATCAGCGTCAAGAACACGTTCTTGGGTTCGAACATGACGCCGGGAGGAAGATTGAGGGGGATCACGAACACGGGCCAACAAGTGTACGGGGCCGCCATCATTCCGAATGGGTTGGACCCATCTGTAGCCATCGCTACGCGTACATTCTGAGCCTCCACAGCCTTGTCAGGATTCATATCATCGAAGTGCTTCCATGCATCACCATCCGCTGGGTGCTGCATCTTGTCACTGTATCGTTTGCCCTTCTTGTGCCACGTCATTTGTTTCATAGACTCCTCTGTCATGTACAGCCGTTGGAGCCTCGGTATGACAGGAAGGTGCCGTATGACCATCTCGAGGATCTTAGACTGCTTCTTACTGCCATCACTGCCTTCTACCTCCACGTACCTAGAGGCTTTGCACTTTGGATAGTGTGTTGCTGTCTCGTGGTCTCCCCTGAACAGGACGCACCCGTTCTTACAAGCTTTGATCGCTTCATACGGCATCTTGAGTGCACGAAGGAGCTTCTGTGACTCGTACATGTTCTTCGGCAGGAAGTGAACATTCAAAAGCAGTGTCCCAACAGTTGCCAACACGAGATCAAAACCTTCTCGACTAATGCCTAGTTGCGACTTCAATGCTATTAGGCGTGAAATGGCATCCAGTCGCGACACCATAGTGTTCTCGTGAAGGGGCTGCTTTGCCGCCTCCATCATGGTGTAGTACGCCTTTGCGGTCTCTTCTGGATCACATGTGAGATGTCTAAGTTTTAGACATCCGGCTTCCAATTTTTTATCATAGCCTCCACATGCGATAACATGACACCTCGTTAAGTTTCGTGATTTTTGGACTTCGTTTGGATTTTATATAATAAAAAACACTTTTCACTCACGTAACTCATCATGTTACGACGCCAACATGGTCATAATTTGATGCGAGGCCCTGGATACGACCTCTACATACTCCGAACATCATGAATATACTTTTTAGAATCAACAAATTCTATTATTTCATGTACCTGCAGTTCAAACTTGGAGTTGCTGGAAAGATTCAAAGAAAGAAAAATGAATAACGAAATATAGCAAAAAAACTCAAAATTTTCCCAACTTTTGAAGTTGGGTTGTATTTGGTGTAGGAAGGCACCAGAAAAAAATTGGAAAGAAAAAAACCAAAAAAAAATTCTTTACCGAGGGCTTAGGCATGGCCCTCGGCAAAGGAGCTTTGCCGATGGCCTGGCCACGCGGCCGTCGGCAAAGGCGGTGGCCGTGGCAGGCTGTGCGGCCGCCACGTGGCTGCGCTTTGCTGACGGCTTGGCCTTTGCCGACAGCCTAACGGTACAACTCTCGGCAAAGTGGCCTTTGCCGATGGTTGTATTTGCCGACGGCCCGGCGGTCAGTAAATGTTTCTTTTGCCGACGGCTAGGTTTTGCCGACGGCCCGGCTGTCGGCATAGATTGTCTTTGCCGACGGCTTTTCTTTGCCGACGGCTCGGCCTTGGGCATAGACTTCTTTGCCGACGGCTTGACCTGGCCGTCGGCAAAGATGTGTCTTGCTGACGGCTTGTTTCTTGGCCGTCGACAAATGTTTAAGCCGTCAGCAAAGTTGGCGTTTCCGGTAGTGTGCTTGAGATCATCACCGTCCGTGTGCAGTTTGGATTACTGTGAGTTGTTGGAACATACACGTACCTTTGGAAAATTGAACTATGATGATCTGTGTTGTGTTTAAACAGTGGGACAGCTTGTTGTGTAACTATGATATGTGCACGTTCGTTTATATGGAGCTACTTGAACTTTAATGATCTCTGTTTGTTGGTACTGTTTGAAATTACATGCTGTGTGATCAGTGGTAGCAGTATCCAACTACCGACCTGAGTCTGTAACAGACGTCTGTGATAAATGTAGACGCGTCTGTAGTAGTGAGATTCCAGCGACGCTTGCTCGAAGGCCCGTCAGTGGTACCTATTCAGTTACAGACGCTCCCGTACACATACGCATCTGCAGTCGGAATTAAGCCACAGACGCTTATACTTGCATACCATAGAAACATCTGTAGCTAAGGATGGCAACAGGTCGGGTTCGGATCGGGTGGAGTCTCCGTGCACCCAAACCCAAAACCGGAAGTCAAAACCCGAACCCGAACCTGAAACCGATTCAGATGGAATTTCATAACAAAATCAAACCCGCGGATACCCGAAACACGAACGGATACCTAAAACCTGAATAAATACCCGAAACCCGCCTATATATATACACATATTCACACACACATATATATATACATATCCACATATTCATATATATACACACACATATTCACATGTATATATACACATATTCACATATATATACATATTTTGGATATCCATTGGATATCCACGGGTGAAAAACCGAACCCGAACCCGAACCTGATAGGTTTCGGGTACCCGAACCCAAAAACCGTGGGTGAAAAACCAGCCCCAAACCCGAACCCGCAGGACCCGAAACCCGCAGATACCCGCCCCGAACCCGACCCGCTGCCATCATTATCTGCAGCAGAAATTAAGATGCACATGCCTTGATTAGTAAAGGCCACACTTTGCTATTCTTAGTAAAGACCCCTGTGCTCATACGTTGATCTTGTGTTCATCAAATCGTTCTTGTTGCATAATCCATCCACCACACACCCTTCCCCAATTCTCAACTACGATTTGGTTTTTTCCTCTCGGATAGATTCCTCTAGTTCATCGATTAGGAATCTTTGAACTGGGGTTTTAAGAGTTGCAGAAAAGTTTTTCTGGGCTTGTAGTAGTGTGCAATCCAAACTACGGGAAAAGACCACACTTTGCTATTCTTAGTAACAATCACTGTGTTATGCATTGATCTTGTGTTCATCGGTCGTTCTTGTTGCATAATCCTACAGCATGTATAATCCATATCCTTGGCTAACACGTCCAGACAGTCTTCTCTTTCCCTTCCCCAATTCTCAACTGCGATTTGTTTTTTTCCTCTCGCATAGATTCCTTCGGTTCATCGATTAGGAATCTTTGGGATGGGGGTTTAAGAGTTGCATAAAAGTTCTGGTCTTGTAGTACTGCTGCCGTCCAAACCACGGGGAAAAGGCCATACCTTGCTATTCTTAGTAACAACCACTGTGTTATGCGTTGATCTTGTGTTCATCGATCATTCTTGTTGCATAATCCATCCACCATACTCAACTGTGATTTGTTTTTTTCTCTCGGATAGATTCCTCCGGTTCATCGATTAGGAATCTTTGCGCTGGGTTTATTTAAGAGTTGCAGAAAAGTTTTTCTGGGCTTGTAGTAGTGCTGCAATCCAAAGCACAGGGAAAAGGTGACACTTTGCTATTCTTAAGCACAACCGCTTCTGAACAAAATAATTTATAATGTACCTCTAGCTCCCAATTCAAGATTTTTAGGGCTCTGCAAGTACCTATAGCTCAAGATTTTTAGGGCTTTTGCATTGCAGGCGCTGGAGTGGAGCACCCAGGACCTCTACGACCTCCTGCTTCTGCTGGCCTCCTTCGTACCACCAGCACCGGCCTACAAGGCACTGCCCCAGGACGTGGTGGAGGGTCTGGCTTGGACCTGGGTCGTCCTCTTCTACGGCGCCTTCCTCGCAGTCGCCGTCACCGTCTTCTCCGTCAGGGTTTTGGGCCTGGGCACCTCCACCAGGTTCCTCCCCACCTTGCTCCGCGTACTCCTGCTCACCGCCACAGTCGTCAGTGAGGTCTTGGCGGCCATCTACATGATGCCCGCGCCACCCCACTGACGACGGTCGGCACGTGCTTCTCAGTGGTAGTCCTCCTGGCCGCTCACCTGGTCGCCGCCCACCGCCGTCTTTAGAGCTGCAGCAGCACACCACCAGCACACAGCAGATTGATCACACACCACCACCTTACCACGTCGTTACGGCATGCCGTATGTCTAGTATGTACATATACATCATGACTCATGAGGCCGGCTTGCTGAATACGTAGTGGACTTGTATGTACATATACGAGGCTTGGTTTGCTGAGTAGTGGACTGGTAGTATATATACTAGTGGACACCAGCTGTTGGTTATTGTCTGGACTACTGGTCTATTAGCGGAGTGGACTGGTCTTATATTCTACATGTATGTGCACGTGTATTATATCCGCGCCTACTTGGTTAGTTAGTTCGTATTGTACAGATCCTTGTGGTCGTATTATCCTTGTCTGTTGCTTATACTATATATATTATACTATATATAGCATTGTTCGTGTTCAGTGATAGATTATTTTTGAGGGGATATATTGTAGGTACTCCGTATGTGATAGATGTAGTGAAGCCCACAGCCTAGTCTCTTCTCGAATTTTTTTTATTAATAAATTTATTTTTTAAAAAAATTACAAAATTAGTCTACGTTTTCAAAAAATTACAGGATTAGGCGACCAGTCGCCCGTTGGAAGGGCGACCAGGCCAAGTTCGCCCGGCCAAAGGGCGACCGGGCCCAGGTCGCCCGGCCGAAGGGCGACCAGGCCCAGTTCGCCCGGCCAAAGGGCGACCAGGCCCAGGTAGCCCGGCCAAAGGGCGACCAGGCCCAGGTCGCCCGTCCAAATGGCGACCAGACTCAGGTCGTCCGGCCAAAGGGCGACCTGGTTTTTTGGATTTTTTTAAATAATATTTATTTATTTGGAAATTTCAGGAAAAATTTCGGTTTTTTAAATATTATTTATGTATTCGGAAATTTCAGAAAAAATATCGAAGTCAGAGAAATAGCAAAAATAATACGCAGTCATGCAATTGGAGTGCGAAAACGCCATTGTCGTGTGCTCGCCCAAGTTTAATAGATGAAAAAATACAACAGTGAAACATTAATTAAGTTCTAAAAACTAAAATAGTATCGGTACAATATCATAGAAAACAACATCGGCGGCAAATCATACAAAACTAATATCGTCCACGCTTAGGTGCAACACCCCTAATCGTGCCAGGCTTTGGTGCTTTGCGGCCCGCTCGCACATGGCCGGCTGAGTAAGTAAGCGGCGAAGGAGGAACTGTAACACGTGCAGGACGGCCTCCAGCAGCAGGTGGTGTCGCGTACTCGTCCTGTGAGGGCTGTGTCTGTGGTGGTGCTTCACGTAGCTGCGATGACGCAAGTACGTCCGCCGGCTCCTGCTGCAGGTAACTCTCAAGGTCGAAGGGTGTCGGAGATCGCTGACGAAAAGTGTCAGCGTGCTCAGAGATGTCCGATCCCTCGTAGTCGTAACGGGTCGTCCCTAAACATATAAGACCAACGTTATGATAACGCTGATGGTAAAACTAATATATAACGTGTCGAACTCTTAAAAGTAGGTCATACCTGGAACCATGGGTACAGCGTGTGAAGAGGAACCTCCGAAATCGAACTGATGCCGCGAACCGTCAAAGTGCATACCTGACTATGCAGAGTGAATGTAATGTTACGAATAAAGCAGTATTAGATAATATAATTAAATTTCACCACTATATCGTACCTGTAGGCATGTGAGCAGGCTGCGAAGATGATCCAATGATATCGAACTCCGGACGCCAACCGGCAGAGTACGTAGGTGGACCTGAATAATGAAACTTATAAGTAACGAACAAGTTAGCATTACTACATACGAAGAAAATATAACTTACTCACCTGTTTGGTACGTAGGCCGCGGAGGTAGTGGCGCCGTCGGTCCGTCAGGCCTGTGTGTCACGTGTGAAGTTCGAGGGACGACATCCGACTGTTGCCCGCAGGGCCGGCACGACGTCAACTTGACAATGTTTGCAGCAGAGTCGTACATCCTCTGGACCGCAGCGGTAAGCTCGTGGCTGGTCATCTGAATGCCCTCCCTCAACCGGTGCAAGAGCGATCCACCATCCACAGTGATACGGTGACCCATGTCGGCCTATTAACAAAACGAGAACATTGAAGTAATTACGATAAGAAAAATATTAAACGAAGTGGGTTGAAGTTCATAAAGATCGTACCGCCAACGACAACGCCTGATCTCTGTGCACAGGGTACGTGTCCGTCAACCTGGGGACGTGGGTCCGTGGCTCCGCTGGTGTATACGTGACTCTGATCCGTGTGCGAGGAATATACCAACGTAAGTAGTCCCCGTAAGCCTGCAAGGAAAACGGTCTGGGCTCGTAGGTCACATCATGTAGTGCGTTGGCCCACTCGTCGACCCACGGCTGTATACGGGAGGACCAAGTAACGCCTGCCGGTAGACCCCTCCGCACGTAACTATGGATTTCAAAACATATTAATTATCTTTCTATATATATTAAATACTCAATCAGAACGAATTAATTGTCTTATACTTACCCGTGCACGGAAAGAGGAACAATATGGGCAACCGGAAGTGGGAACGTCTGGTTACGACCAAACTGCCGCATCACTCTGTGAGGAGCGTAGTCCTCGACAAAGATGTCGAAAACGACAGCCTTACGTGTCATCCAGTACTCCTGATCCCTCGTGCAGAACGACGACAACCCATTAGGCGCTCGTACGACAACCCATTAAGCTTGCCTTCTCCACCTTTTTTTTCATGTAATTTGTCATGAATGTTGAAAAAATCAATGTATTATCTGACATCGCATTAAAAGCAACCATATATCTTTCACGGAAGTACTTGCATGTTCCATGCAAAATACCCTCTACGATTGCTACAAGAGGTAATCCTCTCATGCCTCGAATGACCCAATTGTACACCTCCGCCAAATTTGTTGTCATTATTCCAAACCTCGCCCCATCTGTGTCATATAATAATGACCACTTCTCCTTTGGCTCATACTCAATCCAATCTGAGAAGCACCTGATTGATGACCCCGACCTCCGAACCACGTTCCTCAAGGCATCCGTTGGAAGGCCTGAAAGAGGAACAGACATATCATTCGGGTCTTGATTCGTACGAGTCGCTAACTCTTCTGTTTGCTTTGTTGTTAATTCATCAAGACGTTTCCACATTGCATTGAATTTTCTTTGTTGGTTCTGATTGCACAACCTCTTAAACATATTCATAAGGTGTTTATTTTTGAAATGGCTGAAAAAATTTGCACCCAAGTGCCTCATGCACCATCTTGATTGTATGTCCGACCATCGAGGAGGAAGATCACGCTCCACTGAACCATATTGCATATCCGTTATCGCCTTCAACAAACCGGCATGTCGGTCATGTATGACACAAACATTAGGTCGCCCTTGCACCACTGCTAACTTCACACGCTCTAGAAACCAATACCAACTATCTGTGTTCTCACTTTCCACAAAAGCAAAAGCAACTGGTAGTACTTGATTATTCCCATCAACACCAATAGCAGTTAGAATCTGACCTTTATACTTTCCTGTTAGAAATGTACCATCCATGCATAAAACAGGTCTGCAATGACGAAATGCCATTATACATTGACCTAGTGCAAAAAAGGCTCGACGAAGTATTAACTTTCCGGCCTCTTTTGGATCAGACACATCCATGATATCATAATATGTACCAATATTTCTTTGTCTGATGGTTTCTAACAATCTTGGTAGGTTCTCATAAGATGCTTCGTACGAACCGAATCTCTTCTCAATGACCTTCTGTTTCGCTCGCCACGCCTTCGAATAGCTGATGGTGTATTTAAAATCTTCCTCTATAGTAGTCACTATAGATTTCGGCTCATACCTTAAATTATCAACAATTCGATTATACATGTACTCTGCAATGAAGCTCGATGTAAGAGCAGTATTGGACTTCTCTAATTCTTGTAACTCACATGTATGTTCTGTTACTATAGAGCATTTCCAAATTGTACTCCATTTTTGCTCATAAGCATGTACCCTAAATGGACAGTCTGAAAACACACATTTAACATCATATACTTTCTTGTTGGACTTCACAACTACAAAAGACCGCTTCATTGACAGAGACCAGTACTTCACGGCACTCATCACTTCATCTTTGCCTTTGTACATACCTCCCTCTACTAGTTCATTCTCATGATATTCCCACGGCACAGAATTTCCTTCGTTGATCATCAAATTCTTCGAACTGTTACTCTTCCACTCCAGTGGGACAGGAATTTCATTCTCATCTTCAGATGACTCAGTTTCAGATATATTCTCATTCTCCATATCTTCCATCGCCATCTCTTCAACTATATGTTCTATGCGCTCTCCTTCGTCCGCTTCACCCGTCGGTACCATAGATGACAGGTGATGATCACCCTCTTCATTATCTTCCTCATTATCATTGTCATTGTCATGGCTCGGACCTCCTTCTTCTTCTACACCGTGTACCTCATGAACCTCCTTCGTATATGCCTGAACAAGAAGGACTAGAGGCCACCCACGTTCTACAGCTTTGTTGACGTATTTTCTCCATGTTGATGTTGCATTAAGCGGTACTAACTCCCAAAAAGTGCCCTCCCGAGCACGACTAACGATACCCATGACCTTAACGTCATGTTGGTTGCTGTCAAGCCCAAATATTCGCATCAACCAATTCTGCACACCACTAATTGTTCTCTCATTTGCCCTAGACACCCATCTAGTTACTGAGGCAAATCCTGACAGATCAACCCCGTATACACCTTGAATAATTTCTCCTTCTCCATAATAAATTTGAAATCCTAACTTCTCCGACATCTGTGTAATCTAAAAATTTCAGCTAAAATACCTTTTTAGTAATATATTACTAATATTATTTTAACTATAACTATTTAATTTAACAATATATATAAAATAAGAATATAAATAATACTACCGAAATATAATATTAATCGCTTAACTGCTAATTATATTATCTAACAATTAATATAACACACATTAAATAATTATATATAAAATTATTTTTTTACTTACCGAAAATTTTCCTCTTCTCCTCTTCCTCTTCCTCTTCCTCTTCCTCTTCTTCTCTTCTCTTCTCTTCCTTTCTCTTCCTCTTCCTCTTCCTCTTCCTCTTCCTCTTCTCTTCTCTTCTCTTCTCTTCTCTTCTCCTGTTCTCTTCTCCCAGCCGGCAGCGGCCGGCCGCGGCCGGCCGCGTTATATATAGCGGCGCCACGTCGCCCCGTGGCCGGGCGACATGGGCCAAGTCGCCCACTGGCCGGGCGACATGGGCCACGTCGCCCACTGGCCGGGCGACATGCGCCACGTCGCCCACTGGCCGGGCGACATGGGCCACGTCGCCCATCGTCCGGGCGACGTGGGGCCCACCCATGCCAGTGCACGGCCAAGTCGCCCACTGGTCGGGCGACATGGCCCTCTTCGCCCTTCCAACGGGCGACTGGTGGCCTATTCCTGCAATTTTTTAAAAATGGAGACTAATTTTGTAATTTTTTAAAAAAATAAATTTATTAATAAAAAAAATTCGTCTCTTCTCTGTTGCAAGGCCTGAAAGAGCTCGGGTCCAGTGGGGCAAAGGATTTGTCTGGAAACGAGGCCGCGGCCGGAGTTGTATCTAATGGAGGCCCAGGGGCCCACTATTGCCCTTGATTTTCCCTGAAAGAAACCAAACACCACTGCCCCTGAACGAAAGAACCAAACATAAAACGTTGACACATCCAATGATTTATATATATTTATTTAGATATATATTTATATTATATATAAATAGTAATAATAACACGCAGAAAAAAATAAATTATTTGCGCGTACCTAGCGCCATCGAAAACACCATTTGTTTTTGGATTGCATGTGCACGAACATGTTGTATACTATTATATATAATGAGGGGATGCAACTTCTCCTCGCTCAGCGATGTGGCATATTTATTAGCTATAAAAATGCGTATTTGTGTATGTGTACGAGAGGTTGCAAAGCACGCAATCGGCATACAGATGTGTTTCTAGAAAAACGGCACACAGATTGGTCATCGACACACAGGGTGGCTGGGTTCTAACCCGATAGCGCGTGCGTTGCCATGAATTGACAGGTCATCGACTCATCGTCAGAAATCAGGACAAATGTGATCACTAATTGTTCATAAGTAATGCTGGAAACCAGACGTCCGACCCATCAAAACGCCATGTTGATGGACCGGCCTGTTTCGTAAATAATAAAAAATTTTGTCCACTGGAGCACCTCCTCTCCTACACTGGCATACACGGACGCCTCCATGGCCGGCTGAGGGCGAGCTCCCCCACTCTAGCTCTTCCTCCCAACACCTAAGCATGGCCATGGCTGCCTCCACATCGCCGCTCCACCTTCGTGCGCCCTCCTCCTCCCCCCACCTTGTGGCTCCTTCCCAAACCACGGCAGCGCCGTGCATCCACCCCAGCAGCCTCCTCCATCAATCCCAGCGTCTTCCCCTACTGGATCTGATGGCCTTCTCCTCTCCTCCGGTGAAATCGACTCACCTCCGGCAGCCATGCCCGCAGATCCGTCAGCCATGGCGGTTCCCCATGTTTCAATTGTTTCGGGCTTTGAGAGGCAATCATATCAAGTCATTTCTAGAAATTTCAGTCATTTTTGCTAACAATTTTAAGGTTGAGTTCTAGGTTTTAAATTTTAGGGTTTGGATCTAGTCACACTGGTGTACACAGTGTAGCAGGCAATGCTATGAAGCCAAGCATCTCCAAAAAAAAAAAAAAAAAAAAAAAAAAAAAAAAAAAAATCAGTCAATCTTGCAAAAATTTGAATGTAAGGTTTGAAAGTGAGATTTTTAAGTTTAGGTTTTTGACTTTCGGCATAGGGCCCATGTATATATCTAGTTACACTGGTTTACATAAAGTAGTGTGCAATCGTATTAAGTCATCTCCAAATATTTTGGTTGACCCCGCTAAAATTTTATGGTGTGAACGCGAAGTTTTGTATTTCAGGGTCCAACTTTTGATGAGGGACCCAGTTATAAATCTAGCCACCCTGGTCTATACAATGCAGACAACATTCTTATTAAGTCATCTCCATAACAATCCAGTTGATCTCATTAAAATTTTAAGGTATATTGTTAACACAAGATTTTTAATTTTAGATCTCCATAACACGAGATCTAGTATAGTGTGAACACGAGGTTTTGAAATTTTGGATCCAGCTTTCGATGTGAGACCCATGTTGGCCGTGCATATATCTACAAAATCACACCACCGGTTTGCACAATTCAATCGGTTTCTCTAAAATTTTAAGGTGCGACGTGAGCTTTTTAAATTCTGATGTCTAGCTTTAGAATCATAATAGGTAGTTATAATAGTTTCATCATATTGGATGGATTTGCACATAAGAGCGGTTGGATTGGACATTAATAATTTTGTATTAGAATAGGTTTCGAGTTGGCTTTTCCCTTGGATTTTGATTTGGGTTTATTTGTCCATATGGATTTGGGCGGTACTCATACAGGCTTAAGGCAAGGAGACCCATGCCACTTTCCCCCATTGATACTTAACTCGGTAGGAGGTGCTCTTGCACACACATCTTAAAGAAGGCTAAGCATAAGGACACAAGAAAAGGCGGATACCACAACCCATCCCACGATCAGGACTATCCCAATGCGGATGAGACAATCGTGTCTATGAAATGCTGGGGATACACCAATAGTGAACATGTAGATGAATCCAGTGTCTCAGCAGTGATGGGGGAGTGGGAGAGAAGACAAGATATAGAATTTGCCAATGTGTTTGCGCATTGCAAAAGTGGAACTGAACTCGTGATGTTTTGCTTGAATTGGGTAAATTATGTCCATCCCAGTACTACTAGCAGGCCGAGCCGGCGGTAGAACTGCGTGTGTTGCTGGGCCGGCCGGCATGCATGTGGATGCATGGCTAGCTAGGCGTGTCCATGCATGTCGGTCCGCGGTCAGAAGTGCAGCGACCTGAGAGGGTGACGAGTGATCGAGATGCGTATCGAGCCGAGACAGAATGGGTGAGGCGAGCGGATCGACTAGTGAGGACAAGGCAGTGAGGCGAGCTGAGGCAGTGAGACGAGCGGATCGAGAGGGCGAGCAGTGAGTAAAAGGCATGGACCATCGCCGCCTCGCCGCTGCCTCCAAGCAACTCCACCTCACCACCGCAGTGTATTACGCGGCGGAGGCTAGCGACGTGACGAGCAGCAGCCGCCGCCGCCGCCGCCCTGATGCGCACGCGCCACCGCCGCCGCCCTTGGTGCGAGAGCCTCCGCTGCCCCCTGATGATGCGGAGAAGTGAAAAAATCCCTCCAGCAGCCGTCCAGGGATGTTAAAGCCGGTCGGCCGTGTGCCACAATGCAAGAGGTGCGGAAGCAACCGGCGGCGGCAGAGGGTACAAGGCGCCGTCGGCGCCATAGGAGGAGCGGGTGGTGGAGACGCGGGCACCGTTTCCCACATCCGTACCCGCTTCGGAAGTCCTTGGCGGCAGCAACGTCTGGGACGCTTGGCGGCAGCAGCGTCTAGGGCGCTGGGCAGCTTCGGGGGTGAGGCGAAGGCACAGGGCGACACTTCCTCCCCATAGCCCAAAGCGCGTTTCTTCTAGCTTTCACTATATTTGCCCAGGCCTCAACAACTTCACAGGCCACCTTCGCATTTTTATGTGAGATTAGCCCTGATTATCTCTAAACATACACGCATCCATATTAGCGTACATATTCTGCTCTAATCTTGGTCAGAAGACTAGTGACATCAATACAGAGCGATGATCCCACAAATAGCACACAGATAATATTTAGTGAATGAAAAATGATTACTATAGATGAAACAGGCCAACAACCCCAGCTCTCTTCTAGACTTCCACACATTCTCTGAGTAATGACTAATAGATAAAATTGGATTATTCTCTCCCTAATGAATAATAGATACAATTGTATGAAAGAGACATCCAAAGAGACAATACATGAGCAAGGAAGATGTGAGATCCAAGTGTGTGCCTTGTGTAGTATGTCGTGTCAAATGAGAGGGGATACCCCTCTGTTTATACGAGGGAGTGCCTAGAGATATTCCAATGAATATTTTCCTATATTCTCTCCTTGGCATTAAGGCATTAAAGCCTAAACCTTCCAGCTTCCAGCTTTTCATATTACTGCATCCTCCATAGATAAGTCGAGTCCCTCCACCACAGTAGGTCTTCATCTTGCATCTTGATTTCACTCATCAGCTTGTTGCTTCCTAGTCATTCCTTCATAGTTCCCCTTCTTCAGTATTTGTTGTCTAGACGTCCATAGGGAAGCCATAAGACTTCTCTTGCCTCATTTATCTTGTCGATACATCCTTGCAGCACATCTTTCTTATTGGTAGGACAGGAGCCCAACAATCCTAGATAAAGGTATTTCCATATCTTTCCAGCCTATTCTCAAGTTTTCAAATAGACCAAAAAAATAGCAGATAAAACCATATTCAACACACTAAATTTTTTGTTACTAAGCCAGAAAGTGCCAATATTAGTCGTAACACCTCCTATTGTACAATAAAGAACTCAAAAATAATAGCTCAGTTTCTTTTAACTGCAACACATTCAAAGAAGATGTGATGAATGGTTTTCTTTTTCTGCACAGAAAAGACATTTTCATCTTTAATTTTTCTCTTTTTGCTAGGTTATTTCTAGTCAAAGCTCTGTTATTAATAACTACGAGGGGGCAAGTGGTTATTATTTCCATACCTTTAAACCACCTTGTCGTCTTGCACAATGCCGATGCGCACGGCCACCCGTTCCCCCTTTGCCGTTCCGGGCAACCGCGCCGCTGCGACCGCGACCGGCCGCACCACGGAAACACCCACCAGCCAGCCAGCCAGCAGCAACGCCCCCTTGCCGTTTCGTCGTGTGGGCCTCTCCAGAAGATTCCTGGTTGAGCCTGGCTGGTGGGGCTGGGTGCCTCCGTAGATTAGACTAGCCGTCTACTGCTCTCGATCGGGGACGCCGGCCGGGTCTGGAGACTGGGAGCGACCGTGCAATGCTTGCAAGAGGGGAGGTCTGGGACAGGGGATTACGAGTGGGGCCCGCGTATCCTCCTTGGTAGGCGAGCGGGGAGGTGTGGTGTGGCCTGCATTGTGCCCGCATATTGATGGGTGATGCATTATGGCAGAAGAGCAAGTTCAGATGTGTATTTCTGTTTGTTCCTTGTGTCCCACCTCCCACGCAAGAAATTAACTCCGGTTTGCAACTTGTCATTATTAGTGTACTACTATATACGAGAGTTGCGTCAAAAGAGGGTCATAGAGAGTGGCCACGTCGTCAGCCATCCTCGGCCATCCCAGATCGGACGTCTTCTGGTCTTTTTGTAAAAAGTCCCTTGAACTTTATAAAATAGAACCCATCGTCTAGCTTGCTCTCTTAAAAAATTTTGCAAAAAAACCCTTGTGTTTTTTCAAAATAGGTCAAAAGCCTAGGCCATTATATGGGCCGACCTGCCAGTGTCTACCCTGTATATGGGCTGAACTAGGCCAGATTTGGCCCAACTAGCCTTATTATTTTTATGTCTTTTATTAAATCATATGAGATACTGATTTTGTTTATTTCATACAAAAATAATAAAAGTTTCTAAAATCATGAAATTTTTTATGTAGCCACTCAATAATGCACTCTATGTACAAAAAATATAAAACTTCAAAAACAAAGAAATTTTGAATTATTTAGAAAAACCTCTACTAATTAACAAATAAAACTTCCATGATCCCTACACATTAAAATGTTAATCCAAACATTACAAAATTTATTTTGTTGATGCTTTGTGATGTTGACACCCTAAACAAAAAAAAATTAAAATGTTTCAACAAATTATTATTCCATGCTCAAATAACAAATTAATTTAAAAAAAAGAGTTTAGAGTCGATTTTCGTAGAACTCGAAATATATAGAAGGTAAAATGAAAACTCCGCGGTTAACATGTATAATCATCCACAAATGATAATTTCTAAACAATATGAATAAAAGCACTAATATGTTGCATAAAGAATAATTTAACTAACTACCATTATTCATATCCATATACCTAACTAAAAAAATGACCAATGGCCATGCGCGTCAAAGTCGCGCACCTTTCTAGTATGTTCTATGATCGGTAGTAACCATCCTCCGTTTCAAATTATAGTTCACTTTGATATTTTTGGTGCACACATTTTGTTATGTATCTAGACATATTATTTATCTAGGCACATAGCAAAATGCATGCATCAAAAAAGTCAAATTGAACTACAATTTGGAACGGCGGGAGTACTAAGTACTAGTATATGCAATTATCTCTCATGCATGCATCATTTGTACTTGATCTACATGATGGCATGCATTTTATGTATATATGTATGCTTATTTAAGTTAATTTATTTATTAACTAATTATACTAGTGATGATACAAGTGGGTAATGAACTAGAAACATAAATGAACGTAGCTTATGGTTATTTAAACTACTGCATAATAGCACATTACTGTTAATTAATGTACCAAGATGTAGATTTAAGTGGTATTTTAGTTTGATTTTAACGAGGATGCAGATTTGTGGATTGCTTGGCAATGCGACATGGACAAACAAAATATTTATGTGTCTTGCTGACGTGGGACAATTGTATGGCTAGCGCATTTTAGTTGTGTGTGACATTCCATTGCTTAGTTCGACTCCTTGCATGTTGAGAAAAATATAGTGACTTGATGACGTGGACGCTACAACTGTATAGGCTCTGAATTTTTAATTATGTGTGATATTGGGTTGCTTAGGTGGACATCTTGCATGTTGAGAGAAATAACTAAGTGAGGTTTATTTTTATAGGGGTTATAGATTAATAAGGATACAAGTGGGTAATAGATTATCGTTGTCTAAACTATTGTTGTAGTCGCATATATATGGTGATAATTTAGATGAAGATTTAGGAGATGGTTAGTTCAAATTTCGATAGAATGGGTGACTGAGATGCAAATCATTTAAACGGCTACTTTATAATCACCTATAATAATGACAATTATATTTGGTTAATTTTATGCGGTTCTTGGAGCACTCTATCTCTCTCTCTCTCTGTTCTTTTAATTAATAAATATATTATTATATTGAAGAGAGTAAGCATCTTTCAAAAGGATCAAATATATTTATATTTAAAAGTATCTTTCAATGTGATATCAGATAAAAGCAAATTCGTATAAAAAAGCACGTATAAATAAATATAAAGAATTTGATAGTGAGAGATGTATCATGCCTATACAAAAACAAAATGGAATACCGATAGATTGCCTATAATAAATCAATCAAAATTTGAAAAAATAAATTTTGGTGAGGCCTGTTGGAAAAATATCTGAACACCTAGGCTCAAATGACTGCACGGTACGTTCACAAATATTCCATGGAGAATTTTACTGTGCGATGCGCGACAACTTGCTGCAGCTGTTCTCTGCCAGACTCCCACACATGCACACTGGCCGACCGGAGCACGACCTAAGCCTACGATGACGGGGCGGGGCCCTGAGATCAGGGGCGGAGCTGCAGGGTGGTCCGTGTGGGCCGCGGACCACCCTGCTATCGGCCCAACCGAAGATCATCCATGTAGTCTACGATGGAGAATTTACTGTAGACGTCGCTCAATCCTTGTGTCACTCCGGCTGCTGCCGTCTGTTCGTTTCCAATTTTATTCTCTCTGTCTTTCCTTGGTCAGTTGCACAATCGTGGGGTATTGGGCGGTATCGACGGCCGTGACGGAACTGCTGCCGGGCGCCGGGCGGCCAGCACCAGTCGGCCAACGCCCATTTGATGGACTCCGTCTCTATGACGTCAAACGCAAAGCAACAGCAGGTACTCGATGTCTCGATCTGAATCCTAGCACTAGCGGCTCTAAGTCTGAACTAGTTAGAGTATACTGTCATACTCACAGATGTTTCAACAGTTAGCAGGTCCATGGAATTCCTCTTCGTTTGCAATTCACAAGGCACAAACACATGTTGTAATACATTCATACTCATGTTTCTTCTTTTCCTGTCAGTGTCTTTGATTCCAATATACTGATGATCTGCGATCTCCATGGATAGTCACATAGGCAAAGTGGAAAATTGCACGAGCCATAGGGTATGCAAGCAACTATGAATTACTTTATTTCATATATCTTTATTTCAATATATGATTTTTATAGTATTTGATTATTGGTATCGATATGTTAAATTTATAGCGGTTAAAAAAATTTAGACAATGAACCACCCTAGCTTCAAATCCTGGCTACGCCACTGCCTGAGACGAGCTCCTTGTCCTCACTCGACTCCTGAAGCATGCAAGTCGTTGGTCATCATTAGAATTTGGATACTATGGTACTAGTATACTGTAGTCATTAGTACGCCATTGTTGTGATAAATATAATTTTTACACAAGTACATAATTTTCAACACGAATCTGACACCAACGATCAATTTCTTCTAAAGTTCTTTTTATATATACGCAGTACTATCAAACTTCATATCAGGACCGCCCTTCTGCCTTTTGCTCATTCGTTCCCTTTCTTTCTAGTGAATGTAAATATGACTGAACATGTTATACTTAATCGAATTAACTAAGTTAGACATGTTTGACGAAATTAATTTTCAGACAATTTCTTAATTATGACAACCATCCCTGAAAAATGGGTGGAAAAGAATTTTCAGGGGTCTTGAATAGATGACAAAAATTAGATTCATAACTTCTTTTTTTTTTGAAAAATAAAGTTGGATGATTATAGAGCTCAACAAGATCTAAAGCTTTGTAGCTGACCACTTTTATTTTGATATACATATTTTAGGGATCAAATGTACATTTTAAATTATCAAAAAATTTGGAATGAAACATTTTGAATTTCCATATGACCTCAGATAGCACACATCGGAATGTACACTGCCGTTTTCCTACACAGTACTCGCCACGGTTGGAGATGGTTTTTGCAAATTGGCATTGCTTTGTCCCCTCCAGGGCTCTTGTTCTCGCGCTGCCTTCCTTGTTGCCCAAAATGGCAAGGCCTCGGGGCCCACAAAGGCCTTTCGCGTGCGTCCGGCCAGCTGGCCACAGTAGTAGTGTAGCTGGAGCTCCCCTCCCCCTCGGCCCCTCTTCACTCCTCGCTACTAATAAAAGCTGATCTCTGCTCTCCTCTCTCGCCTCATCAGTTCAAAAAGCAAGGCGATCGACTACGAGCAGCGACGCCCCCGAGAGAGAGCTACTAGCAGACGCCACCGTACCTAAGAGAGAGCGAGGCGAGAGAGAAGGCTCCATCGCCGACGTGTGTGCGATCCGACATGGCGCCGGCATTCTCGCGTCACCTCGCCGCCACCGCCGACCACCTCGCCGCCGCCGCGCGTGACCTGGCGAGTGCGGCCCGCGCCGCGACCGCGACGACGACATCGAGCACGGCCCCTCCTCGTCGTCGTCTTCGCCAGTCAACAGCAACGACAACCGGGGCGCGGGCGACAACTCCGGTCCGGGCGACGGCGACAACGGGGACGCGGACAGAGATTTGGGGGACGACTTGGAGGTTAGTTTCTCGTGATGATCTAGCTTCTAGTGCTACGGCGGTGGGTATGGCGGCGATTTACCCTCTTCTCGTGCTTCCTGTGTAGGCCATTCTCGACTGCGTGGGGCATGTCTACGACTGGGTCGGGCTGCTGGGGGGCATCGCGCTCCCGGTGCCGGTCTACTACGGCCTCCCGGAGGAGACGAGGTCGAGCGCTGGGTGGACCTGGATCCTGCTCGGCTACGCCGTTCTCTTCTCGATCGGCGTCACCTACGTGTCTACGCGCGTCTTCCGCTCCGCATGTTGCATCTGCACGATACTGCGTGCTCTTCTTCTGACCGTCTGCCTCGTCGCTGAGATGTTCGCCGCTTTCCGTCTACTCCTCGCCAGTACCCTCACCCTCGTTGGTGCTGGCTTGTCTATGGTTCATCTGCTTGCTATCTATCTGGTGGTATGGAAGATGTTCCCCCTCCCTCTCGCCGTCGCCGCCGTTGATCATTGAGTGCCGAGACTGCGCCGCATCATGTTCGATCATCAAGTGCAACGACGCCGTGCCCTTCCTTAGTTTCTGTTTAGCTATTTGGTTATTCAACTCTGCTTATTCCTAGATTATGACCAGATCGAGATAGTTTTCAGCGTTCTAAGAGAACTATGCCAAAATATGCTAAATTGGTTAATGAACAGGCTGTCGAAATTTGGGCTGTCAACGACATTGCATCCCCTTATGTTTGATGTTAAACTGTGTTCCCAGTTTTTGATGAATGCTAAATTGGTTTGCCAATTTGCTGTTGAAATTTGCGCTGTCAACGACGTTACGTCGCCCTGTGTTTGATTTCTATTTTTGTCCCCAGTTTTTGATGAATGCTAAATTAGTTTGCCAATAGGCTGCTGAAAATTTGGGTTGTCAATGACATCCACTTGTGTTTGATGTCTAATTTTTGTTCCCAGTTGTTGATGAATGCTACATTGGTTGGTGAAAGGCTGCTGAAATTTGGTTTGTGAACATTACATGCATCCCTTTGTGTTTAATGTCAAATTGTGTTCCCAGTTTTTGGTGAAACTACATCATGCCCATGCTTTGCAACGTACGGGAACAAAACTATACGACGATAGTTTTAAGTTTGAACCTGTGTTTCATCAAGCACAATTGTCAGGAACAAAATGAGTTGTCATTCGAATTTATTAACAAAAGCACATACGTGGCAGTACATCTGTGATGAAGCCACTCCATCGAAAACTCAAAACTAAAAAATCACAAGTACTGAACACTGTACAGAATTCTTCTCTGTCAAGGTTTTCCTAGTTTGCACATAATAAATAATCTAGCAGTGCCCATACTATAGAGTTCTCTATTAGGAGCTTCTATTTTGCACAGAAACATATTACCTCTGACACAAGAGGCAAAGCAAATCACTGGAAACTAAACAAAATCTGTATGAAATTTGTTTCACTTGCAACTTCAAACCCTTGAGTTCGTACATATCAAGACCTGAGTCACTGGCACAAGAGGCAAAGCAAATACAAGGACCTCATCTTGGTGATTCTTGCAGAAACTGATTTAACTTCCAAGTCCAATCTTTGAGTTGCCAGTGTGCAGGTATATAGGTTCAGGCACTTAATAAACTCTGAATCACAACAAAGGAAAGAAATGAGAGTTACCAAGATGGTTAGAAGCAGAGCACTGAAACAATTTGGTTCTACATTGGAGCAATGTTTTAAGTTGAGGTTAAGAAGTATTGAACCATGGGAAGAAAGACATTTGGCAGGCAGAACAAAGTTTATCTTGTAAACAAATCCCATTGTTATAGTTGAATTCACGCATATATGCTTTATTACTAATCTTGCTGAGTGTATACCATAGTGTCAAACAAGCCTCAGATTTTACCCTTGGAATCAAGTTTACACAATATTGGCATAAGGCATCAGTAACCTACAAAACATTCAACTCTTAATAGAAACTAGTATCTTGTGGGCACACCATCATTGTAAACTCAATCTAAAATCAAAGATCCAAGATAATATAGCCAATAGCCAAAACACACAAGGCTAGCTGCTCACACACCATCATTGTAATGGAACTGGTAGTTTAATGGTTAAAATTCTTAATAGCTGCTTGGAAAAAGGAATGGGACCAAATCCATGTTTGTAAGCTCTGTAATGAATGCAAAGGACTGAAGTTGCGGTGGCTATCTTGACCATGGAGTTACAACATCAATTAGAAATAGATATTACAAATTCTAAAGCATAGTAAATTTAGTCTCAACTCAAAAAGACAACACTTGACAAACAAAACTGATCAACGATACTCCCTAAACACTTGGATTGAAAAAGGTAGGACCTATAGCAAGACAGTTGGAAAAAAAATTATTGCCAATTTTAGAACAGTTTCTTTAAGGAATTGGGTTATTGTTCATGGTAAAGCAGTTAAAAGCTTAGAAGTGACCTCAATGTGGACACATGTTAACCAACTATTGTTGATATTACCGTTTGCTAAACCTCATTAGTCTCCGTTCTTACTACCAGAGTACCAGTGCATAAGTAAACTCAAACTTGTAAACCTCATCCTCTTGGAGACACATCTCAATTGTTAGTGATAATTATTCAAAGTAAATGAGATAAATCGAGGTAGAAAATAAATGGCAATAATGACCAAAAAAACTGAGGCTGAACAGACCCCTACGTCATTACCTAGCAACATATCAATGGAAAACTGAATCGGCACTGTTGCAAGAATGGCTTGAAAATTAGACCACGCAGCAGCATGGGGAGCAGTGTACGAAGGTGGTGAAACAAGAAGAAAAGTGTGGGTGTTTTTATGCACCTTACTGGTCCGTCTTTTTTGTAAAATAAAATCAGAAATTGTGAATGTTGCTAGCTACAACCTTAGTACAAAAGTGTTCAATAATATAAACAAAGTTGATTAAGTATCATAGGACCAAATAAAAAATCTACTCTAGCAGCAATGTAATATAATGCTGATGGCAAGAATTTTTCTTTTTGAATGTTACACAGCCGCTGGTGTCAATAGATTAAATTGCTAGCCCAAGATGAATCGGATAGCTAGGAGTCAGACTATGCTCATTAAATTGAGTTAAAGCACATAGGTAGCTAAAACAACAGGTTTACAAAATGGAGGCTGGGAAAATGTATAGAGAGAATATAGAGATCCTCCAGACAGCAATTTTAGTGATTCAAACAACGGACAACAATCCTATCAGGCAAAATTACTAGGGGACTATTGGTACGATCATACACGGATGCTCATTCTGGGCTGATGGTGGAGAAAGGATCCTGAGTCCCCTAGCAGTTGCAACTCATTTAGTAAGTAATTAGCTTTTGTATTCCGAACCCCCTGTAGCGGTCTGCTGCAGGCAGCTGCACTCCTTGCACATTATGTTGTAAACACTCCGTCTATCTTATTAATATAATGCCGGGCAACCAGGTCTTTCAAAAAAAAAAAAACATAGCAGGACTAAATTTTTCATAGCTACTTTTTAACGCATCATCTATCTACAGCTATTCAACACTTTTACTCTTGTTTTGCTCAGAGGGATTTGATCTATGTATTAAGAAATTAGCCGAAGGAGGGAAAAGGTTCAGAACATACAATACCTCTGTAGTTACATCCGTTGCTTCTTCGATTTGGCAAAGCACTCCTTGTTCCCCATGGACTGTTGTGCACTGCAAGTAAAATAAATCGAAACATGAACGAACAGCATGGGAGCTGAAGTAGGAGCAGAAGAGACAAAAACTGAAAAAAGAACATCAGACACTAAAAAAACAGAGAAAACAGCAAACGGTTAGAGAGACCAGTTCTTGCAGAGTTGAGAGTTGCAGTAAGGAATAGACCCACCAAGAATAATGGACCAGGACTCCAGGAAAACAAAGTAGATCTGCAGGAACCTACAATAGAGGTTTGGTAGAAAGTAGAATGGGGAGAAAGTGGTGCCTGTTTGGCAGCGCTCCCGGAGCAACTCCAGTAGCAGCTTCACCTCCACACCAGCCAAACGGGTCTTTCCGGCTCCACTTCATGGTGCTCCTCCAGCGATTTCCGCTCTGTAGAGCTGAATGAGATGCAGGGAGGCAAAAAACACTAGCTTCGTGCAGCTCCTCAAGGCCTCAACTTTGCGTCTGTACAGGCACATTTCTTCTCCGAAAAGGCCCTCTGTGTGGACGAGGCGGGGCCTGCCGGGGTGTGGGGGTGCACGGCCGCCGAGCTCCGGCTGCTGAGGCGCAGTGGACGCGGGGGCACATAGATGCTGAGGCGGCGGGACTGCAGGGGTGCTAGTTCGCGTGGCCGCTGGGCTTCGGCTCGCAGTCGCAGTGGCTTCAGGACGGAGGAAGACGAAGGCACTTCCGCACGGAAGTCTTCGGATAAGGAAGAAAGCGAAGGAGGAAATGAACGGGGGGAAAGTAGGGTCCAAAAAAAAAAAAGTAATAAATGAAAAAAGGAGAAAAGGGAAAATAACGCATTATAAACATTTTACATCTTTATTTATCACAAGAAGTTGTTTCATCAATACAGCTTGAACTTTACCAATAAAGCTGCTTGTGGAGCTGAAGTTGAAAAAAACGGAAATACAAGTGAATGGTTCGATCTCGAAAAGAAAAGAGGTTGAAAAGTTACCTATAGAGTCGTGAGTGAATTAATAAAGGAGACAATCTCACGCCCTCCGCCGATTTGTGCAAGGAATCTCATGGCTTGTGTTTTTGATGGTGTCTTCTTGAGTTGTCAATACATACAAAAAGCTCACAAATAAGGACTTGCTTAGTTCATAAGGTTTTTGAGTGTCACAGCGGATGTTTCATTTGATGTCAGATGGGGTATTTAGATACCTATAAATAAAAAATAAATTACATCTCTCGGTTTTTGGTGAACTGCACTATTCATCGTTCCCGTTTCCCTCACAATCCACTGTTCATCTACAGTATTGCGATTTCCACCATCCGATCAGTGCTGGACCAGCCGGATGCATGCCACGCGGCCTTTCCGGAAACCTCGACGCCCCGTCTTCGTGGGTTCGTCCGCTTCCGTGCCGAATTTCTGCACCCGCCAACCTCGCTGCTGCTCCGCCCTCCGCAGCGACGCGCGCGCCTCCCTTCGCCGGTATACACACCACGTCGACGACCCGCGCCGACGCCTGCGCTCTCCGCCGCCCGTCACGCCGTGTACGGCCCTCTCGGTCGCCACGACGTGGCCCTGCACCGCCATGCTGCTCACGGCCATCTTCCTCACGGGCCTTCCCGCTTCCGTATCATCCATAAAGCAGCGGCGCGCGCACCTGCAACTCCGCGGCTGGGCCGGATCGAATCCAGCCACCTCGCCCATGCCGCTTCGTCTTCCCCTCCCTTCGTGCAGGTGATGCGTTTTGTTACTACCCTGATGATGATCATGTAATTGCACAGCTATTTGGAGATTGAGATGCATATTTTACTTGCTTGCTGCCCTCAATTTCCGACGCCCCCTTTGTTGATGATCCTCCTCACCCGACGTCAACGTCGTATGTACGAGCGCAGACGGCCGTAGTCTCAGGCAGATGCTTCCCCTTCGTGGCCAGGGAGGTTCTGCCAATTCTTATTCAGAAATTACAATACAAGATATTTTGTACTTACATGTTTGTTCTAATGCTTCACCAAGTGCTGCGTTCCATATTTACATTAGCATCGAATAAATTTCATCCCATTTTGATCCTCATTCAAGGTTGGTGATGGTGCTTTCGAAGAAAATTGTACCAAGGATCAACAGGTAACCTGAAATCCTTCTCGATTCAGTTGATTTCTGCACCAACCTGCGACACCAATTATTATACTGTAAATAAATCTACTTACATCCCGAGGTATTTCGAGTGCTGCCAATGCAAGCTAACAATACTGAGAGGGCCATAACAAATCTATGCAAACTTAGAATACACTCCCAACTCCCAATTTATAGACAATTAGTTTTCCTCACAAAAATTGCGACTCAATTTGCTATGCTTCGCATGGCATGCTTACCCTGATGTTTATGAATACTAACCACATCTCAATGCTTTGTAGTAAGCAGATACACCATGTTTAGTAATTTACTTTCTCAATCCTCTTTTTTTCTTTTCATACAGTCACTCTATTGTCAAATGTATAACCTCTCCATGGAAGACGGTTTTGGCCTCGTCTCAATGTCTCACTATGTGATATATATGCCCAAGGTACGTAAGTACTCAACACCTTCTCCGTTATTTCTCAAAAAAAAAAAAAAAAACTCCTCTGTTCTTTACCATCAACCTCACCTATAATTATTAAATCTCTAATGCCGCTTTTGCTATATTCAAATTTCATCCATAGTGTGACGCACTCTCTATCTATGCTACCAATCACACTTGCTGACGCTGATGCAGGCAGAGAGGAGAGCCATACCATGCCATACCGCAAAGCAAGCATGCAAGCAATGCAAAAGGAAATGAGAGGTGGATGCATTCATCGACAGGTTCAGGGCGCCACTGCCGCAACCCATCCTCAGCACTCCGCAGCTGCGCTCCACCCGCTCTGCACGTCGTAGCCTCATGGACGATGACGAGCTAGTTCCCAAGAGAAGCGCGCGTCTGGCTGCAAAGAGCAAGTACAGAGAGCCAAAGCCCGAAGCCCAAGCGCGCAAGGTTCTCATGATGAAGCTGGGTGTCGAGACCCAGACCCACCAGCCGGACGCGGCGTCCTTCGAGGAGTTCCACACCACCTTCGCGTTGCCGCTGCCGGAGGAGACGCGTTTGGCAATGCGGACGTACTACTTGGGGCATGGAGCCCAGGAGGCCGCGGTCACCGCCGGCGTCTGAGGTCTCGCTGCCAGTGTCACATCCTGTGGTTAACAATGTTAGCACAGAACATACTGTTGTGGAATGTCCGCGGTTTGAATTCGCGGGCGCGTCGCGATGTTGTTCGTCAGTTCGTGGCATGTGAGTCGTCCACTGTCGTGTTCTTGTTGAGACCAAACTTGCTGTACTATCGGCCTCCATGGCCTGTGACCTAATGGGTATGATGGTTGACTATGTGTGTTTGCCGGCCGTTGGGGCCTCTGGTGGTGTCGTTGTCCCGCTTGGCGTTCGGATGCATGGTCTGTGTCTAACCGTGTATGTCGTACCTTTTCCATTACGCTGTCCGTGCAGTCTACCATGCATGAGAATGAGCCTTGGTCGCTTGCTGTCGTATACGGGCCGGTGGATGATGGCCTAAAGCAGGCGTTCCTTGATGAGCTGTGTGAGATTGAGCGCAACAGCGCTGGCCCGCTGCTGGTATGTGGTGACTTTAACCTGATATACCAAGCGGCGGACAAGAGCAATGACAGACTAAATCTGCGTTCGATGCGTCGCTTTCGTCGTACTCTAGATACCATGCTCGTCGACGAGTTATACCTCCATGGTCGGTTGTTCACTTGGAGCAACGAGCGTCCTAGACCAACAATGGGGTACATTGACAGGGCGTTTGCTAATGAGCAATGGCTCGACATGTTTACTGCCCATCATCTTCGCTCGCTATCGTCGGATAGTTCGGATCACGCGCCGTTGCTGTTGCATCTACGTACTGATCCGTGGGCGGTCCCCCGCTTCAGATTCGAGCCTTTCTGGGTCCGCCTGGAGGGCTACCAGGAAGCAGTACAGCGTGGACTCCCCAGAATGTGGACGCTTGTCGTGTGCTTGATCAGAAGCTTCGTGCTACTGCTAGGTCCCTTCGCAGCTGGAGTGCTACAAAAGTGGGATGCATCCGCACTCAACTGTTCGAGACGAGGGAGTTGGTCACTCATCTTGACATCGCGCAAGAGTCGAGGAACCTGACAGATGATGAACTGGAACTTCGCGCTGGTCTCAAGAAGAAGTGTCTGGGTCTGGCTTCTCTGGCACGGACGATGGCGCGGCATCGGTCGCGGATCAGGTTCCTCGAGGAGGGCGACGCGAATACTAATTTTTTTCACCTAATGGCTTGCCACCGGAGTCGCAAAAATCACATTCCGGGTTTCCAACATGAAGGTCGCTGGTTCTCTGCGGATGAAGCGAAGCAGGATCTTGCTTATGCCTACTTCAACAGTATTCTGGGCACCCCGTTTGCAAGGTCGCATGGCCTGGTGCTAGATGATCTCATGCCGAGACTACAACTCGACGGCATCGATGCCTGTTTCTCTGAAGCTGAAATTTGGGAGGCCATCAAGGACATGCCGCCGGACCGTGCACCCGGGCCTGAAGGATTTTGTGGAGCCTTCTATCATGCATCCTGGGAGATCATCAAGCATGATGTCGTTGCCGCGTTCAATGCGCTATGGTCGCTGGATTACAGAAGCTTCAACCATGTCAATGGTGCCTTGATGGTGTTGCTTAGGAAAAACAACGCTCCGATGACACTGAAGGACTACCGCCCAATTAGCTTGATCCAGAGCTTCAGCAAGTTGTTTGCAAAATGCTTAGCTAGAAGGCTAGCGCCAAGGTTGCAGGAGATCATCGTGCCTAATCGGAGCGCATTTATCAAAGGTCGCTCCATTCATGACAATTTCAGATCTGTTCAGCTCGCTTGTCGCTGCCTACATGCAAGGAGATGGCCATCAGTGCTCATCAAGGTGGATATTGCCAAAGCCTTTGACTCTGTTGCATGGCCATACCTGTTGCACGTCCTGACCCACGTTGGCTTCTCTCAGAGGTGGACGGATTAGATCTCCATACTGTTGTCAACGGCGAGCACCAAAGTGATGATTAATAACCGTCCGGGGAGACGAATTGCTATGCGCGTGGTCTCAGACAGGGAGGTCCTCTCTCCCCGATGCTATTTGTCATTGCAATGGAGCCTTTGAGTGCTCTGATTCGGGAGGCTGAACGGGCTCGGATGCTCACTCCATTGCCAGGTCGCTCGATCAAGCATATAGCGTCCTTATATGCTGATGATCTTATCGTCTTCGTCGCGCCTACCAGCGATGATCTGGGTTGCCTGCAGCAGATTCTAACTCTATTTGCCGGAGCGTCGGGCTTGATCTCTAACATTGACAAATGTGTAGCCACACCGATCCGATGCACTGATGCATTGATACAGGTGGTCCGAGACGCGTTCCCCTATGTCGTCGCTCTGTTCCCGTCAAGGTACTTGGGGATACCGCTCACTCTGAAGAGGTTGCGTCGCGTCGAGGAACAAGCACTGGTGGACTCCATTGCTGCCAGGATTCCCACCTGGAAATCGGGACTACTCGCGCACGTTGATCGCGCCATGCTGACCAAGGTCACTCTGTGTGCAATTCCTTTACACATCAGCATTGCATGCTGCCTCTCGAGTTGGGCCATTGATCAAATTGACAAGAGGCGTCGAGCGTTTCTTTGGAGTGGTGCAGAGTTCATGACAGGGGGCAGGTGCAAGGTCGCCTGGCCGGCCGTCTGCCGCCCTCTACGCTACGATGGCCTCGGCATCATCGATATCAGGTTCTTTGGGTACGCTCTCATATTACGTTGGGAGTGGCTCAGTCGTACGGAACCAGGGCGCAGTTGGTCGGGCCTCCCGGCGCACAAGGAGAAGGTGGTCGTGGCCACGGCACAGGCCAGTATGCTGGTTATTCCCGGCGATGGGGCGTCCACCAGGCTGTGGACTGATAGTTGGGCACCGGTTGGACCATTGTGCTTCTTTGCGCCTTAGCTCTTCGCGGCAGTCTCGAGCGCCGGGAAGAAGTGTACTCTCAAGTAGAGCTGGGACTTGGGCCGGGCCGGTCCGGCACGGCACGGCACTCTTGTGTGCTTCGTGCCGCTTCGAGTCGTGTCGTCTAGGCATGATAAAAAAATTTCGGCCCAAGCACGGCCCGTGGCACGACGGCACGCCTTCGGGTCGTGCCGGCCCAAGCACGGTCCTCAACCGTTAGTTTTCATTATCTCCAATCATTACAAAGACATATAGCTTGTGTGCATTTTAATGAAAGTTTTAGTATTTTTCATAATCTATTTTAGAATTAGATGATAGATGGTAGAGTAAATGCTAGAAAATCACAAGAGTTGTAGAAGTGCATACGTGCCGCTTTCATGTCGTGCCGGTCTAAGCACGGCCCAAAGTGCGGGCCGTGCCATGTAGCCCGCGTGCCGAGATCCTAGGCACGGCACGGCCCTCGTGTTCGTGTCGTGCCGGCACGGCCCTCGTGTTCATGTCGTGCCGGCACGGCCTAAAATATTTCGTGTCGTGCCGTGCTCCGGGTCGTGCCATGACCCGCCCTCAAATGGCACGGCCCAAGTCCCAGCTCCACTCTGAAGGACGGTCTGTACCAAAACCTGTGGGCGCGCGAGATCGTCGGAGCACCAACGGTGCAAGTTCTTGTGCAGTATATCAGGGTATGGGCTATTCTGAGGGCCGTCGTGCTTGACCCGTTAATCGCGGACAAATTTGTGTGGAGGTGGTCCTTTGATGGCAAGTACTGTGCATCTTCCACCTATCGCGCGTTCTTCGAAGGGTCAACAACTCTGTTGGGTGCGAAGGAGCTGTGGAGAACGAAGGCACCTCCAAAGGTCAAGTTCTTCGTTTGGATCGCTCTACATCGACGTCTTTGAACGTCAAGTCGGCGTATGCGTCATGGATTAAGGACAACGACACATGCAACCTGTGTGGTCAGGCAGCCGAGACTACTGACCACCTCTTCCTTGGTTGCGTGTTCGCTCGGTAACTCTGGTTCGTGTTGTTGCATCCTCTGGAACTGCATGAACTTATGCCCGTCGGCGATGCGAGCTTTGGGGAATGGTGGCTCCAGCAGAGGGTGGGAGTTCATGCCGATAGTAGGCCAAGCTTCGACACCCTACTCATGATCGTCACTTGGTGCATCTGGAAAGAAAGAAATAGTCGTGTTTTCAACAGGAAGTCTTCGAGCATGCTTCAGACGGCGCTTGCTGTGCGGCGCGAGGCGGAGGAGTGGTGCGAGGCCGGTTACTCCACCTTAGCGATTTTCTTGGGCTCTTGGTCGCCAGATTCGTTTACAATGTAATAAACTACTTAGGATCCAGTAGTTTAGGCTTTGCTTCTTCGACCCTCCGTTTAAGCTCTATATGTTGTAGGCTTATTGATCACTCTTTTTTTAACGAAATATATGTCTGCTCGTGAAAAAAAAGAGACGAGTAAAAGCAACGACACATACTTTCGCAGGGACAAGCTAGGCATGATTGTGGGGGCTACAGCTTCCGAAACCTCTCAACTGTGCCACCTCCAGCTCTCTATCTGATGACTCAAGAAGCCGGAACTCCAAGCGAAGTGTACACGACAACACAGTACCACAAAGGAGATGCGGAGGTCAAACCGGTAGGACGTCAGCGGTGCCAAAGACGCCTGAATTTTCGTTCCAAAATTATTGTGCTTCCATCCTATTAACTAAAATTTGAAATTCCAAGCTTACTCAGTATTATTATATTACGCTGCTCATTCCTTCATGTTATTCGTAACGATCAATTGTATTTCACAAAATTGCTTCGTATCAGTTCAATCACAGATGCGTCGAGAACAGTAAACAACAATGTAAGCCGTGATTATTTAGAATTGAACATAAGAGAACGTTTCTATACACATGGTACCTACCAGCGCGAAGCGCGGGGGTTACGGCTAGTTCCATTAGTAAACTATAATTAATCTATCATTAGCCTATATATATGTTACTGAAGCATTTTATTATCAAATCATAGACTAATTAGGTTTAAAAGACTCCCCTCACAAATTATATATGACTTATGTAATTAGTTATTTATTTCATTTAAATTTAATACTTCATTCATGTGCATTCGATGTAATAGGTGTAAAGTTGAGGCTATGAGGATATTAATTTAAAATGGCATCGGTAGATTTAATTTGTCTTGAAGCATAGTATAAATAAATGCATAATTTTTCTATATTTTATAATGTCTTGTAGTAGAAAATTCTAGTCAAAATTAGTGTAGAGAATGTCAAAGTGAATCACTGCTATAGAAACATTATCAACTTCAACCAAAAGAACCATTATCACCATTATTTCGTGCTTCGACTCTTCAACACCACCACAAGCCCGTCAGTCCAACTCTCGTTAAAGTAGCGTGTATATGCCCAAGCAATTAGTGCACTGACTTGTCATTTGGGTGCACTAAGGTACACACTCTCTCTCTAATTACTCATCTAAGTGCACCCGCCTGTCAAGTTTATGTACTAAATATGCATTTTACTAAAAAATTACAATCATGATATGGATGATAGAGAATGCAATCACTTATATCTTCATTGAATATTTGTGCTATGGTGAAGCCCAAAATTTTGTATGCAAATATATGATTGTTACATCCTCTATCTGTTCATATTTTCGCCATAATTTTTCATGCACCAACTTAGGTGTTATTGTGTTTGGTAACACAACGCTAACACACTATAAGTCTGCAAACCATGGTATTGCACCCACTGGAATCTAGAGGCAGAGCGTTGTGAAGGGAGGGGCCACGATCCCTAAGTTAGTGAATTCAGGTTTTGATAAAATTTACACCACTGCCCACCTAAAACAAATCACATTTCTAGATCCGCTATCAACCATACAACAACCGTACATGTGAGTGCAAATTAGCCGAACAACTTGTGAAATGCATAATTTGGTTCACCAATTTAGCTATAATCATTGCGTATATGGTGTAATCTTTTTTTTTTTTTGAGAATTGTGTATATGGTCTAACCTAAGTACAACTAGGTGATACATTTGGTCACATTGGACATTAAGATGTCAAGGCCATCGTACACTCATATCCGTTCAGTTCATTCAGCCCCTTCCACTACCGGATTCAGTGTCTTTGCTGAGTGCCCGAAGCACTCGGCAAAGGCCTGAAAGCAGTCGGCAAAGCCTTTGCCGACTGCTTTCCACGTCGGTAGTCGGCAAAGGCTCGTCGGCAAAGAATTTGACGGCAAAAAAAATCTTTGACGACTGCCACGCCACGGGCACTCGGCAATGCCGAGTGCTAGGTAAGCAGTCGGTAAAGGTTAACGACATCAGTCATCTGACGCTTTCTTCGTCGAGTGCTGACACGGCACTTGGCAGAGAATTTTTTATTTTTTTAAATAATTTCTTTGCCGAGTGCTGGCCTGTCGGTACTCGGCAAAGATTTTTTTCTTTTTTTAAATAATTTATTTGCCGAGTGCCGGATTCGGCAGCACTCGGCAAAGTTTCTTATTCTTTTTTAAATAATTTCTTTGCCGAGTGCCAGGTCAGCACTCGACACAGTTGGAATTTTTTTTGTTTTTTTAGATATATCACAGTATATATATATTACAAATCCACATATATAGTCACGAATCCAACAATAGTCACAAATCCAACAAGTTCAACATCCATTAATGGTCCATATCAAGTTCAACATAACAATCACAGTCCATCACTGCTTGTGCTGCGTTCCGACGTCCCCATGCCCTGCAGAGTGTGAAGAGCTAGCACCTGGCCACGAAGACCACCCGGAGCACCTGGGCTGCGGCGCTGACTGGTACTGGTACTTCCACCCAGGCGACGGAAGCAGAGGACCGCTTGCCCACCCGGAGTGCCCGTGCTGCAGAGGCGGAGGAGGAACGCCAGCTGGCCATGTCAACTATGAACCCGGGCCAACTGGCCATCCATGCTGTGGAGAAGGGCCATGTGGAGGAGTCGGGTTCGAACCCGCCGACTGTGGCTGCACAAAAGAGAAGCGATTTTATTAATACTTGCAGGATGACCGCACAAGCCAAAGCAATAGACAAACATATATACTCACCGGAGTCCCTATAGGGCTAGGAGGCGGGGGTGGAGCGTACAACGAGGGAGACAACGGAGGCAAGGTGACACCAGGGATCTGAAGGGCCTAAAAGTAGCTGGCCATGTCCTGCATCTGACGCACCGAGTGCTGCCGGACAGCCTCCATCTCGCGCGCCGACTGCTCCCTCTGGGCCGCCAGCTCCCGCTGATGGGCCTCCGCCATCTCACGCAGTTGGGCCTGCAACTCGGCTAGCTGGGCCTGCAATATTACACTCGCAACATTTAAACAATGCAAAAAAGGTACAAGTGTAAAACCAACAAAACTATACTTACCTGAAACGCCTCCATCATCTGTGTGGAGCTCGGCTGCCGAGGTCATATGGGGACATCAGAGGAGGTCGTGCTCCCTGATCGAACCTGGCGGAGCATGGGACGATGGCCAAGTTGATTGCGCTGTGGGCAATATAGTACCGGCCGTGTTGCTTCCCTCCTCCCATCTTCATTAGGATATCCGTATCCAGGGGCCCGGTGGCCGGATTGAAGGTCGGCCCATGGCGCGTGTGAGCTGCCGTGGTGTACTCGGTCATCTTCTCGTAGGTGTTCAGGTTGGTGTACGCGTCGGGCCCATCTGCCGGGTTGTAGATGTTGGCCAGATCTGTCGCTTTGCCCTTGTGAGCCAGGGCGTACCCCATGAACTCGTTGATCACCTGGCCATCATGCGACTATGTCTACAAGGAAAACACAAAGATGATTACACGTAATAAGAATTGAGAGCTAGAATAAATAAATAAATATATCAACAGAAGCGTACCCATGTGTCCATGTACCCTGAGAGGGGGCAGCTCCCTTGGTGGTGTGCCGGCCCTGGCATCGCCAGGCGTCGCTGCCGATGGGCTTTGCACTCCTCGTACGCCTCCTCCATTTGCCACATGTCCACAATCTCCTGCCAATTGTCCATAAAGTTGTTGCACCATTCAGGAGGGTACTGCATGACAACATGTGAGAAGATGTATGAGAATGAATGTTTTCTACTTATTTTTCATGGAAGGAATCAGAATGAATGTTTCCTACTTACCTGGAGGTACACCTCCTTGGGGAGGTCGGTCTCGGGGTAAAGGATCATCTCCCTGGCTTCCGACTTCGTCAACTTTTTGAGAAGCACGTTGGCGTTGTAGGTGATAAGGACCTGGAGGTGCGCCTCATGGTACATGTCCTTGAGTCGAGCTTTGCAGACCTTGTTCTGCACTTGCGCTGCCTTGACCTTGTGCCCCGGCTCACACGTGAACCACTCCTGCATACAGACATCATGTATCATTTCATTATTTCAAGAACGTCCATCGTAGTATTGAGCAACGAGGTGCAATGAGGACTCACCCAGAACTCGTCCTTGATCTTGGTCGCAAGAGGGACCTTGTTATCGTCCTTGGTGCTCGTGAAGTGCTCCCACTTCTAGGGTGGCCCTGTCACCCCCTTGTGGGTGACCCTGCTAGGGTAGTGCTTCTTAATCAGGAGGCTCTACATGCCAATGATATGGAGTGAACCCCCTCCGCTCACAAGCGTCCAGTTACTGCACGAGTCATTAAGAAGAATTGTTAGTCTGAAGATTTTGAACATGCCATATGAATAAATCGTGAAAACATGAATGGTGACCTACTCATCATCGGCGGGTCGAATCACCAGACAGTTAGCAAGCGCGAGCGACGCTGAAGGGACGTGCGTGACCCCGCTCGAGTAGGGCTTCCTTGAACTAGAGGATGTCGTAGACATCTCCCCTGGTGTCTCCTTGCCCCGGTCCTCCTCCTCGCCCCGGTCCTCCTCCTGGTCGTCATGACCCCCCCGCTATGTGGGGGTCCACCTGCCAGTCGTCTTTCGCGGGAAACAGCGCCCTCGTCGATGGGCAACATTCGCGAGCCCTCGTCGATGCCTCCGCCAATGGCGATTCCTCCACCAACGGCGGCTCCACCGCGCTGGGCCTCGGGTAGCATGAGTTGCCTCCCGTTCGTCATGATCGTCTACCTCCGCCCGGCATTTTGTCTTGTGCCTGCAATGACAAAGATTAAACCAATTAGCATAAATAACCAAGAAGTACTTGTAAACAGATGCAAAATGAATTAAACATAATTACAAAGTAATAATAAGAACAATATAGTATTACATGAATTAGAAATTATCACCACAAACAACAATGGTTGCCTCCTCATCATCACTATCACTACTGTCATAGTCACTATAAATATTGTCGAGCTCTCTTAAGTCCTCATCATCTCCATTGTCCTCACCATCTCCATCGTCCTCAATAACTCTATCACGCTTCTCCCTCCATCGCTCAAGCAACATTATGTCCTTAGGATCTTGCACCACTTCACCCTCATCTTCATTGATGTCATTGTCTACTTTCATGCCCATCAGCGAAAGAATGTCTATCTTGAAACGCCCTTCTAGCCTCTCGGGTTGATAGAACTCTCTACTATCTGCCAATGGCTCAAAGTTGTAATCATTATCGTTTGGGACAGGAGCTTTACCGAGCGGCGATACCAAGTGCACAAGGTATCAACCCTTAAGCTCCTCTTTTTTTTGGCATGCCCATGGGAGGTAATAAACTTGCGTGGCCTGTTGAGCCACAATATAGAAATCTTCTCCTGTATAGATGGAATTCTGTCGAATTTTGACTTGCCCAATCTCATTGGCTCTTCTCATGTCCTTAGGATCAAACCAGTGGCATTTGAATATCACTGGATTAAGAGCGCTGGGGCCCTTAAAATGGAGCTCATATATTTCTTTGACTATACCGTAATAGTCCCGATCGTCGATGCCGGGCGTACGAACTCCTGTGCATGTGGTCCTACGTGCGGGCAGACTCTCCTCGTAGCTTCTTATGCGAAAGCGATAGCCATTCACATCATAAACGGCGAATGACTTGACTGTAGTGCGGAAGCCCTGTGCAACTTGTTTCAATTCATCACTCATTTCCACATCTGTTATTGGCGCTTCTTAGTGTTAGTAGAAAAGTTCACAAGCGCATGGAAGTACCGTTGTAGCCTTCACCCAGGAGTATTCAGGGTATCGTATTTCCATAGGGAACGGAGGTGTAAGAAGTCTCTAAACTAGTTCTTCCAGAATGATAAGATGAAGAGTAGCATGGGTAAAGAGGTTCGTCTAAGGAAAGAAACCCTAAGCAATGATAAGATGAAGAGTAGCATGGGTAAAGAGGTTCGTCTACCAAGCGATATCAGAGTAAGCTCTACTCTGTGTTCGGACGTGGGGGAATGCAGGTACGAGTGGACAGGGCAGTCACCACCTACCCCTCTACCCATGGGCGCGCGCAGCAAATGAAGGTAGACCCCAACCTAGACACTACATCTATGAAGGTGACTACTACTCTAGCATCGTACAGGAACATCCGTCTCTATCAGGAGTCCTCTACTAGAGCACCCGCCCAAAGGACGAACAACGATCCCACAAACAAGTAGCTTTATGAAAGAGACATGCTTAATGAATGAAACCAAAGTTGATCATGAACTTCTTACTTCAAGCAACAAGACGATCGTAGAGGTACAAGTTGGAGCAAGAGCCGATAAGCCCGGCACTTCGTCCACCCGGAGGTAGAACTGCTTTGACTCCGCTCTTTCTCCAGCTCTTTCCTCTCTCACTCCCTATACTAAATTAGCTAGAAGCTAATGAAATGGAGCTTGCTCTTTCTCTGTACAATGGGAGCTCTTGTGTTGATGAATGAATACCTTGAGTGAAGAGAGGAGGCCTCCTTTTATAGCTTGAGAGGAGGGGGCTCTATGCAAAAGGATCATTCCCACATGGAAGGATCCAAACTGACCTCCAAGGGCGGTTTCCACTTTCCATCTCTACCGATTGTAGGTGGGACCAATGTTACCAAATCGCCTTTGAACCGCCAGAGGAAAACTGGGCCCGAGAGGCCACACCAGGGGGTGGCCGGTCCTTGGGTGGGCCCTCCTGGCTACCACCTTCGCGTGGTCGGTTCACCTCTGGGCCTAGAACTCCCATGTGGTTACGATCAGGCCCAGGTACGCACCGAAGGTGGGCTCCTTTGTCAATCTTGGTTGCGCATTTTCTGAATTCATCTTTTGCGTTTGCGCTTTCCAATTGGTGTTGTGCACTTTCACTTGTTTCACCATAAAACCTGCAAAATCATGAACACTAGGGGTACAAGTGGAATTCCCTTAATAGCATATGTCTATGTGTTAAACCATGATTATTTCTCTCCTTTTAGGCATAAGTTGGCAGTTAAAAATGATCCATAATGACCGCCAACATCCGTGCGGGCATGTAAGGTGAGGCCAGGTAGATCGTTACATAACTCTGCCAGGATGCGCCACACTGGCTCGGGGAGGTATCCATGGGTCATCGCAGGAAGGAGCCAGTCAATCCATATGTTAAAGTCATGACTCTTCATCCCTAAGACTTTTATAGTCTTGAGGTGCACTCTCCTACTTAGATTCACCGCATAACCATCAGGGAACATTAACGTCTTGATCCACTGCAACACTTCCTTCCTATCGTCCCTTTTCAGGATGTAATTGACTGGGCCCCTTTTCCAATTCTTGCCAGTCAGTGGGGTCTTCATCACTAGATTTGGTCTATCGTAGATCTCTTTCACATCCAGTCTAGCCTTAACGTTGTCCTTTGACTTTTCCTTTATGTTCATGAGTGTTCCCCAGAGTGCCTCGACGACATTCTTTTCTATGTGCATTACATCAATGTTGTGTGGAAGAAGAAGGTCCTTGAAGTAGGGGAGCCTAGTCAAGCCCAAGATATGAGTCCACATGTGTTCCACACCATACTTCTTAAAACCACCATTGTCTTCATCAATTTTGAGAGACTATCTCAGCAAGGACCTAGGCATCGCTCATAATCGGAGGAATGGGGTCGGTGACTTGAAAACCTTTCATGAAGTGCTTGATGCCTCGTCTGAACTCATGGTCGTCATCCAGGAATTGATGATGTTTTTCGAATGAAGAAAACTTGTCACCCTTCATCAGCCAGGTGAACATCACAGAGGCCTTGCATACTGGGCAAGGGAACTTCCCGTGAACACACCACCCGCTGAATAGGCCATACGCCAGGAAGTTATGCATTGAATACTGGTACCACACATGCATTGTGAAGTTTTTCTTTATAGCTCAGTCGTACATCAGTACCCCATTTTCCCAAGCATGTTGCAATTCATCCCACAGTGGCTGCATGAAAACACCCATATTGTTGTCCGAGTGTCCAGGTATTATCAGCAACAAGAACATGTTCTTGGGTTCAAACATGACGCCGGGGGGAGATTGAGGGGTATCACGAACACGGGCCAACATGTGTATGTGGCCGCCATCATTCCATACGGGTTGAACCCATCTGTTGCAATCGCTACACGTACATTCTGAGCCTCCATAGCTTTGTCTTGACGCTGGTGATCGAAGTACTTCCATGCATCATCATCCGATGGGTGTACCATCCTGTCACTGTATCTTTTGCCTTTCTTGTGCCATGTCATCTGTTTCACAGACTCCTCTATCATGTACATCGTTGGAGCCTCGGTATGACAGGAAGGTACTGTAGGACCTTCTCTGGGATCTTAGACTATTTCTTCTTGCCGTCACTACCCTCTACCTCCACATACCTAGAGGCTTTGCACTTTGGATAGTGTGTTGCTTCCTCAAGGTCTCCCTAAATAGGATGCACCCCTTCAGATAAGAATGGATCGACTCATACGACATCTTAAGTGCATGAAGGAGTTTCTATGACTCATAAGTGTTCTTCGGTAGTGTATGACCATCCAGAAGCATTGTGCCCAAAACTTTCAACACGAGATCAAAGCCGTCTTGGCTCAGGCTCAACTGTGACTTCAATGCTATTAGGCGTCCAATGCCATCCAGTTGCGACATTGTTGTCTTCTCGTGAAGGGGCTTCTGTGCCAAAGACAACATCAAGTAGAACTGTTTTACGGTTTCCTCTGGATCCTCCCCCACCAATCCTTCATTCTCACATGCCTTGTTATAGTCTACAATCATGTCGGCCATCCCGGCATCTCCGTCATACTCCTCGAGGCGTTCTCTCACCTCCTCCTCTCTAATACGATCGCGTTCACCATGGAAGATCCAGCGGGTATAGTTTGCCACGAATTCGTGCCTATGAATATCTTTCCACATATCTTTTTTTATTTATGTTTGAAGTTCTTACACTTGCTGTAGGAACACGGCATCTGAATCGGCCATTTAGCAGCCGGGCCAAATGCTTGATCTAGAAAATATTTGGTCCCCCTAATCCATTCATCACTCTTACTTGCAAAGCCCGTGTACATCCACTCACGGTTAGCCATCCTCTGTCATACATATATGTAAGCGAGTAATAAAACTAGCAATTGCATCTACATGGTGTTCCTACCATCTAATAGGTGAAGGATAGGTCCTAATCCCACCCGTAGATGCATAGATGGGTTAGCTTCCATATTTTGCTCCCGTCCAAATTGGAATTTCGGCAGCACCTCCCCGCTGTTCTCTCGATACACGTCCCCACAGGGAGAGTGTGTATCTGGAGAACAATGGGGAGGTGCTGCCGAAACTCCAATTCAGACGGGAGTAGAACATGGAAGCTAACTCATCTACACATCCACGGGTTGTCCTAAAAACATGGACAATCCGAAACAGATAAGGTCACAGATATGCAAAGACCTGCATACCTCTGACTGTATCTTTTTTTGGACGGGAGACGCCTAACTAGGTCACACGACCTAAGTATGACAATGAGTAAGGAAGAGAGTTGATTTATACCTAAGGTGACAGTGTGGCAAGGCGACGCGGTGCCGGCAGACCCGTGGCGCCGACGAAGACGATCGGCATCGCCGAGCTACTCCGGGTCCCCTCCGACAAGACCTGCTCTGCAAAACAAGAAAAACAACACTATAAGTACAAAATTTTGCCAGAACCTCCCCTGCACGGGGATGTTTCCAAAACCTGCAAGAAAGAAGTTGACTCGATGGCCGACAACACATATACAACACAAAAGCCACACATCAACAAACTCGGCATGAAGGCCGTCAACGACACATACGACACGATGGCCGACAACCTGGGGCTTTACCTTCTTCTCCAGCGATGGGCAGGAACGACGGCGTGGATGAACATCTTCAACGAATGGCGTTGAGGTCATCGGTTTTAGACAATTATGATCACATGTGAGATGTCTGGGTTTTAGACATCTGACATCACAACTTGCTCCAATCATTCTCAAATTTTTATCATAGCCTCTTCATATGATAACATGACACCTTGACAAGTTTCATGATTTTTGGACTTCGTTTGGATTTTATATAATTAAAAAACACTTCTACCGTACCTGAATGGTCATGTTTCATGGACAAGGCGTTCAAACTTTTGGGTGACTTTATAGAAACGGCCTCAAAATACACTTTCTGACAAGAAATCTTTGCCGACTGCTTTGTTTGGCAGGCGGCAAAGAGGTTCATTGCCGAGTGCCGGCGTTTTGGCAGTCGGCAAAGCCGGTCGCACTCTGCAAAGAAGGTGTTTTTGGTAGTGTGTCAGGGACGTCGGCGGACTGACCTATGGTGATGCCACCACTGCCGCCTCCGCATCCATCGCCCCAGCCATGGTGCCCTCGTCGTCGGCTGCTCCGCCTACCACCCCTGCCCCCTCCCACCCTCTTCTTCCTCAGGAACAGCTGCGTGCGCTAGTAACCTTACTGGCGTGATGGTGTTGACTCTGTAGACGGCGTAGGCCAAACCAAAGGCCACGACGAATAAAAACATTGGCACAAAGACTACCCGTGCCCAGAGACCTCTACGAGTTCGACGCTCCAGTTCCGAGTTCATCTCCCCGACTATTTAACGATGATGTTAATGCGTCGCACACCCATTAGCGTAAATTTCTGATGTAGTCGATGTTTGTGTTCTTTGTATTACAAAAATCAGTCGGAAGAATTGTACATTTGTATGTGGTCTTGTAACTGTGTATTATTTCGACCCATACGGAAGGATGCCCGACAACCTGGGGCTTTACCTGGGGCATGAAGGCCGTCAACAACACATACGGCACGATGCCACACATCAACAAACTCAGCATGAAGGCCGTCAATGACACATACGGCACGATGCCTGATAACCTGGGGCTTTACCTTCTTCTCCGGCGATGGGAGGGAATGATGGTGTGGACAAACGTCATCAAGGAATGGCGTGGACGGTCATCGGACCAAGGTCCTTCTCCTTCTCCCTTCTCCCTCCTCTTCTCCCCCTCCCTTCTCCTTATTCTTCCTCCTTCTACATGTTCTTCCTCCCCCTTGTTTTCTTCCTTCTCCTCCTTCCTTCCATCTCCTTCTTCTTCTTCTTCTTCCTCCTTTTCTTCTTCCTCTTCCTCTTCTTCTTCCTCTTCTTCTTCTTCTTCCTCTTCTTCTTCTTCTTCTTCCTCTTCTTCTTCTTCTTCTTCTTCTTCTTCTTCTTCCTCCTTCTACTTCTTCTTCTTCTTCCTCCTCCTCTTCTTCTTCTTCTTCCTCCTCCTTTTCTTCTTCCTCCTCCTCTTCTTCTTTTTCTTCTTCTTCCTCTTCTTCTTCTTCTTCTTCTTCTCCTTCTCCTTCTTCTTCCTCCTTCCTTCCTCCTCTTCCTCCTACTGCCTGCCGGTGAAGAACGGGCAGGGCGCGCCGGCGGCGCTGGCTGGGCCGGCCGCCTCCGCGGCAACGAGCAGGGTGGCGAGGTCCAGCCCGGGTGGCCGAGGTCCCCTGCTTGACCGGGACGGGGACAGGAGACAGGGCTCTGGCCAAGCTCCGGTGGGCTGCTGCAGCGGAGCAGGGCCGCGGCTGCGGAGTGGGGCCACGGCGGCGCGTGGCTCGGGCCGCGGTGGCGAAGCGGTGCCATGGTGGCGGAGCGGGGGAGCAACGGGGGAGCGGGGCCACGGCGAGGGTGAGGACGGCGGAGCTCCGATCACGGCGGCGACGCTCCGATCGACGTGCGGCGGCGGCGGCGCGGGTGGCGGCGAGGCTCCGGGTCTGTGTGCATGAGTGTGTGTGGTGTGTGTGCGTGTGTGGGCCGGTCGACGGCCCGTTAGGGTTAGTGTAGGAGATTAGTTTCTTTTTTAATAGAAAAACCCTTTGCCAAGTGCCAGGCTGGCACTTAGCAAAGAGGGATTCTTTGCCGAGTGCCACGTCATAGGCAAAGAGCATGTTTGCCGAGTGCCAGCCTTGGCACTCGGCAAAGATTTCATTTTATTTGAATTTTGAAATCAAATTTTTTTGTAGCCCAAGCATATTGTATTGAAGCACATGTTCGAATTTGAGATCTTTTTATAATATTTTGCTATATTTTATTCATTTATTTCATTTACTTAAATTTTTCTGAATAATCCAAATTGGAACTGCAGGTGCATGAAATAATGAAACGTAGCCATTTAAAAAATGTTTTTCATGTTGGAGAGTGTATTTTGAAGCCGTGCACGTAAACTCATCGAAAAGTTTAAACACCTTTTCTACGAAACATGACCATCTAGGTGTGATAGAAGTGTTTTTTAATTATATAAAATCCAAACGAAGTCCGAAAATTATAAAACTTGTCAAGATGTCATGTTATCGCATGTAGACGCTACGATAAAAATTTAAAAATGTTTGGAGCAAGTAGCAACGCCAGATGTCTCAAACCCAGACATCTTCGTATGTGATCAAATATGAAAATCAACTATGATCATACGTGGAGATGTCTGGGTTTTAGGCACCAACGTCGCAACTTGCTCCAAATATTCTAAAATTTTTATCATAGCCTCTACATGCGATAACATGACACATAGACAAGTTTCGTGATTTTTGGACTTCGTTTGGATTTTATATAATTAAAAAACACTTCTATCGTACCTGGATGGTCATGTTTCGTGGACTAGGCGTTTAAACTTTTGGATGAGTTTACGGATACGGCCTCAAAATACACTCTCCAACATGAAAATTATTTTTCGAATGGCTACATTTCATTATTTCATGCACCTGCAGTTCCAATTTGGATTATTCGGAAAAATTCAAAGTAAATGAAATAAATAAACAAAATATAGCAAAATGTTATAAAAAGGTCCCAAATTCGAACATGTGCTTCAATACAATATGCTTGGGCTACAGAAAAAATTTGATTTCAAAATTAAAAAAATGAAATCTTTGCCGAGTGCCAAGGCTGACACTCGGCAAACAGGCTCTTTGCTGAGTGCCTGTGACGTGGCATCCCTCTTTGCCGAGTGCCAATCTGGCACTCGGCAAAGATGGGCCGGCTTGGGCCTAGTACCCGGCACGTGGGTCTTTGCCGAGTGCTTGGCTCGGCACTCGACAAAGAGCACTCGGCAAAGAGCACTCGGCAAAGGGACGGCGACGGACGCCGTTTGCCCCCATCAAGGTTCTGAGTGCTTGTCTTTGCCGAGTGTGCAGCACTCGGCAAAGATCTTCTTTGCCGAGTCTCCCGGCTCCGCCAAGAGCCAGGCACTCGGCAAAAAAATCTTTACCGAGTGATGTCATTGGCTCTCGGCAAAGGGCTTCTTTGCCAGGTGCCCATGCTTTACTGAGCGAGTGGCACTCGGCAAAAAAAAAGTTGTTTCCGATAGCGTTCACACATGCGACATGCCCCACATGATCAATGCACAATGTGATTTTTCGAAGGGCTTCAAATCTGGAACGGACGGGCTGTGCCGGCCTGGGCCTCAATGAATCTGTTCGTCTATTTGGCCCATAGTCATGTGACATGGCGTGACTCAATTACTCAAAGTGAACGTTTTGTGTGAGAGACGATATTTCTTTGTTTTGCGAAACGTATGAGACAATATTCCAGCTTGTATCCAGGTTCGTTTTTAGGGAACTTGTATTCATCAGGTTCTAGGGAACTTGTATTCATCAGGTTCTAGTGGCCAAAGATTTGGCATGAGTGATGATTACATAATGGAGATTACTTCCATGTTAAAAACTAGGAACATGACACCGACAAGAGAAAATAATCGATGGATATAACTCATAATCCATGCATGCATATAAAGCTCAGGTAGCATACACACAAAAAAAGAACACATGTTCCAGCGGCGAGATCAAGATTGAACATAGCCTACTACGTACAACAATTAAGCAGGTAGATAATCATAAGCTCAGTATGTGCGGTGAAGCCAGAGGCAGAAGGCAAGGAGGCCGGCGAGTGCGACGGTGACAACGCAGGCAAAGGCGATAGCTGCTGAAGCATGGCCATAGAAGTAGACAGCCAGGGATATCAGCATCAGAGGGCCGCAGCCAGCACAGGTGACGACGATGAGAGCATTGCGCACGCCGAGGGGCGCAAGCGGCAGGAACAGGTCCATGTAGCTCACTATCACATCGCCCAGCACCACGTAGGGAGCCCACGGCAAGAGGACCAGCAGACGCCAGGGGTCGTGCGCCACACGGACGGTGTCGGCCCTGTAGGCCACGTAGAGCATAACCATGGCCAAGGCGAAGAGAACCAATGGCAGCAACACTGCCCGTGCCCACAGACATCCACGTGGTCGCCCCGCCTCTGCCATCGCCTCCCCGACCGTCGTCGATGACGAGAACATGATAGATGGCTGCGGGCGACAGTTGAGGAAAAACGCGGTTGGATTCAGAACCTCCGATACCTTTGTATTTTATTGGACGGAGTGAGAGGGAGTATTTCCTTATTGGCGTGATATAACCAGAAGGGAAGGTGAGGTAGAAACATGGCAAGCAAGGATCAACGTGTGCGGGAAGGTTGCATATGCATGTATAAAAAGGAAGTCGATCGATCGAGATGCCGTATATACGTGCATGAATGTACATGTTTGAATCGGTTATAAAACCACATACAAATGTACGATTCTTCCGACTGATTTTTGCAATACAAAGAACACAAACATCGACTGCATCAGAAATTTACGCTGATGGGTGTGCCACGCATCAACATCGTTGTTAAACGGTCGGGGAGACGAACTCGGAGCTGGAGCGTCGAACCCGTAGAGATCTCTGGGCACGGGCAGTCTTTGTGCCAATGTTTTTATTCGCCGTGGCCTTTGGTTTGGCCTACGCCATCTACAGAGTCGACACCGTCGCGCCAGTAAGGTTACTAGCGCACGCGACTGTTTCTGAGGAAGAAGGGGGCGGGAGGGGGCAGGGGTGGCAGGCGGAGCGACCGACGGCGAGGGCACCGTGGCTGCGGTGGAGGATGCGGCGGCGGCAATGGCGGCGTCGCCGTAGGTCAGTCCGCCGACATCCCTGACACACTACCGGAAACACCTTCTTTGCCGAGCGCGGCCGGCTTTGCCGACTGCCAAAACGCCGGCATTCGGCAAAGAACCTCTTTGCCGACTGCCAAACAAAACAGTCGGCAAAGATTTCTTTGCCGAGTGCCCGACGCTCGGCGAAGTCAGGCTCTAGGCAAAGAAGCCCTTTGCCGATCGCCCCACACTCGGCAAAGCAAAGCAGTCGGCAAAGGTTGATGGGGGCAAATGGCGTCCGTCGTTGTCCCTTTTGCCGAGTGTCTTTGCCGACTGCCGGGCCAACCACTCGGCAAAGAGACACGTGCAGGAAACTGGGCCCAGTTTGGCCCCTCTTTGCCGACTACCAACTTCAACACTCGGCAAAGAGGTCATCTTTGCCGACTGCCACCTCAAAGGCAGTCGGCAAAAAGCCCCTTTGCCGAGTGCCTAGTCTAGCACTCGGCAAAGTTTGCATTTTTTTTGAGTTTTGAGTTTAAACTTTTTCTATAGCCCAAGTATATTGTTTATAGCACATGTTTGAATTTAGGGCCTTTTTATAATATTTTGCTATATTTCATTTATTTATTTGATTTATTTAAATTTTTTTCGCATAATCCAAATTTGAACTACAGTGTATAAAATTATGAAATGTAGCCATTCAAAAAATAATATTCATATTAGAAAGTGTATTTTGAGGCCGTTTCCATAAACTCACCCAAAAGTTTGAACGTCTTGTCCATGAAACATGACCATTCAGGTGCGGTAGAAGTGTTTTTTAATTATATAAAATCCAAACGAATTCCGAAAATCATGAAACTGGACGAGGTGTCATGTTATCGTATGAAGAGGCAATGATAAAACTTTGAGAATGATTGGAGAAAGTTGCGATGTCAGATGTCTAAAACCCAGACATCTCACATGTGATCACAATTGTCTAAAACCGATGACCTCGACTCCGTTCGTTGAAGACGTTCATCCACGCCGTTGTTCCCGCCCATCGCTGGAGAAGAAGGTAAAGCCCCAGGTTGTTGGCCATCGTGCCATATGTGTCATTGATGGCCTTCGTGCCGAGTTTATTGATGTGTGGCTTTCATGTTGTATATGTGTTGTCGGCCATCGAGTCGGCTTCTTGCTTGCAGATTTTGGAAATCTTCCCGTGCAGGGGAGGTTCTGGCGAAAGTTTGTACTTATAGTGTTGTTTTTCTTGTTTTGTAGAGTAGCTCTTGTCGGAGGGGACCCGGAGTAGCTCGGCGACGCCGATCGTATTCGTCGGCGCCACGGGTCTGCAGCGCATCGCCTCGCCACACCACCACCTTAGGTATAAAACAACTCTCTTCCTTACCCGTTGTCATACTTAGGTTGCGTGACCAAGTTAGGCATCTCCCGTCCGAAAAAGATACAGTCGGAGGTATGCAGGTCTTTGCATATCTGTGACCGTATCTGTTTCGGATTGTCCATGTTTTTTGGACAACCCACGGATGTGTAGATGAGTTAGCTTCCATGTTCTGCTTCTGTTTGAGTCAGAGTTTCGACAGCACCTCCCCGTTGTTCTCTAGATACACACTCTTCTTGCGGGGACATGTATCTGGAGAACAGCAGGAAGGTGCTACCGATATTCCGATTTGGATGGGAGAAAAATATGGAAGCTAACCCATCTACCATCCACAAGTGGGATTAGAACCTATCCTTCACCTATTAGATGGTAGGAACACCGTGTAGATGCAGTTGCTAGTTTTATTACTCGCTTTCGTATATGTATGATAGAGGATGGCTAACCATGAGTGGATGTACACGGGCTTTGCAAGTAAGAGCGATGAATGGATTAGGGGGACCAATTATTTTCTAGATCAAGCATTTGGCTCAGCTGCTAAAGGGTTGATTTAGATGCCGTGTCCCTACAGCAAGTGTAAGAACTTCAAACATAAACAAAAAAAGATATGTGGAAAGATATTCATAGGCACGGATTCGTGGCAAACTATACCCGCTGGATCTTTCATGGTGAACGCGATCGTATTAGAGAGGAGGAGCTGAGAGCATGCCTCGAGAAGTATGACGGAGATGCCGGGATGGCCGACATGATGGTAGACTATAACAAGGCATGTGAGAATGAAGGATTGGTGGAGGAGGATCCAGAGGAAACCGTAAAACAGTTCTACTTGATGATTTCTTTGGCACAGAAGCCCTTTCACGAGAAGACAACAATGTCACAACTGGATGGCATTGGACGCCTAATAGCATTGAAGTCACAGTTGAGCCTGAGCTGAGACGGCTTTGATCTCGTGTTGGAAGTTTTGGGCACAATGCTTCCGGAGGGTCACACACTGCCAAAGAACACTTATGAGTCATAGAAACTCCTTTATGCACTTAAGATGTCGTATGAGTCGATCCATTCTTGTATGAAGGGGTGCGTCCTATTTAGGGGAGACTTTGAGGAAGCAACACACTGTCCAAAGTGCAAAGCCTCTAGGTATGTGGAGGTAGAGGGTACTGACGTGCGACTGATCTATAAATAAAAACTTCACAATGCATGTGTGGTACCAGTATTCAATGCATGACTTCCTGGCGTATGGCCTATTCAGCGGGTGGTGTGTTCATGGGAAGTTCCCTTGCCCAGTATGCAAGGCATCTGTGATGTTCACCTAGCTGAAGAAGGGTGGCAAGTTTTCTTTGTTTGACAAACATTATCAATTCCTAGATGACGACCATGAGTTCAGATGAGACATCAAGCACTTCACAAAAGGTTTTCAAGTCACCGACCCCATTACTCAGATTATGGGTGGTGCCTAGGTCCTTGCCCAGTTAGAGGCTCTCGAAATTGATGAAGACAATGGTGGTTTTAAGAAGTATGGTGTGGAACACATGTGGACCCATATAGCGGGCTTGACTAGGCACCCCTACTTCAAGGACCTTCTTCTTCCACACAACATCGATGTAATGCACACAGAAAAGAATGTCGCTGAGGCACTCTGGGGAACACTCATGGACATAAAGGAAAAGTCAAAGGACAACATTAAGGCTAGACTAGATGTGGAAAAGATCTGCGATAGACCAAAGCTAGTGATGAAGACCCCTGCGGACGGCAAGAAATGGAAATGGGGCCCGACCAATTATGAAACGACCTCGATTTCCACGAAGGAAAATCCACAGAGTCGAAGTGTAATATGACCATTTAAATCACATCACCCGATAACAGTTGAATACCATAACCCATAGATCGTAAAAAAGAGTGCAATAGAGGGGTTTACAATAACTTATTATATCGCCACTTGGCGGAATCAGAGTTCATGCAACATAAAATTCAAAGCTTGAAGGTGCGGAAGCTATAATCTCTGAAATCCAACTTGAGCGTAGACACGAAACCCTCAATCGTTGTACTTCCCAGATGAGTACTCACTCCTTGAACCTGAAGCCAAATTTTTAGTACGATTTGTACTGGCCACTCCCACCCTATGCATTGCTTTGTGGAAATTGGATGCAAAACATGGATATAACAAGAGCAACCTACAAAGGCTGGGTTTCCTATGCAGCGACCTAGTATAGAAATAATATAGTACTCAAGTTTTAAACACATTCCCAACCCACAGGATCCTTCACCATCCCATATCCTCCAACACCCTCTCAGACTCAAGTCAACAAGCCAACTCCCTCTCGGCTTGCCTCAGTGGCCCGCAGCCCTCAACCTGGCTCATGGCCAGAAATCACACTCAGGGGGAAGGTAGAACACTCCACTCACTAGTCCGGTGCATGCAGAACATGGGAAATGTCCATAGCCGAACAAGTCGACATATGTATCAATCGATCAACCATACACTCTGCAGAGGTTTTACTAATCCACTAGATAACCATCATCGGTGTTGATCACCACCTAGGTAGATTTCTAGGTGCCTACTGCCATAGAATGATGCCACTCTACCATCTAGCTCTGGATCACTAAAACTATGAAGAGAGCATGTATCCGCTCCTGAAGAGGATGCCATGCTATGTACCCGCTCTCGAAGAGGGTGCCAAGATCATCTTGGTAGGGTGTTAGCTCCATCCCATGCATATACCTTCCTAACACTACTTGCCTAGCAGTAGTGGCATCGATCTATCCAGCGGTTCGGCCGTCTCCCCCCATGGGAAGCAAGTGAAAAGCAAGAGATTCCTATGGTCCGGATACCAGCGCAGCAGTTCCTAAGTGTGATCAAGCCGGGATGTCTTCATCAGGGTTCCCATTTAATGTGCTACCACGGCACACTCCTCCTGGCTTCCATCCTTCAAAGGTTTCCACTCAGGACTCTCCAACACATCTGAGTTAGTCCGCCACAGACCGTTACTCCTGGGAATGTCTAGATTCATTCCCCGGCAAGACTCGCTCCATAAGCTCGTCGTAGATCCTGGCTCGATCGACTCAACCCTCACCCTACTCCTTGCCGCAAGCTCTACCCCAAACCCAGATATAGCATCATCAGCTCACAAGCTCATCTGACCCATCAACACACACACCTCCAGCCTGGCACCCTCCAGGCCATCCCAGGGTTTATCACGTTGCATCAAAATGTAAGAGAGTGAAGTATATATATAAATATAGCAGATAAGCAAGTGGCTAACATAACAGCGGGTAAGTAGGTGATAGGTTACAACAAGGTAGGGCTCGTCAAGTAGTAATCTACCATGCATACCTAGCACAGGTGATCCATTATATTGCAACAAAAATTTAAGCACTAGCCATACTACATTTGCCATGCGTAATGGGATCTACAAGGTTGGGTGAGATGTGGCACCTTCACTGACGTAGCTGTTGGACTTCTCCTGGTAGTCACTGTCGTCAGACCTGTCCTCGCTCGAGCTTGTAACCGAAAAGTAATGGTCACATAGGCGACGATGACGGTGAGGCTGTAACCTGGGTGTCCGGTGAGGCTGTAACCTGGGTGTCCGGTGAGGCTGTCCACGATGTACGACGGCTTGACGATGACGGTGCTCGACTGCAACCTCACGGCATCCAAATCCAAGGCCAAACGAAGTGTGATTGGGGTCACCCAATACACTCCCACAGCGCCGGCGGTGACCTCAACTCACGGCGGAGTCCGCACGGGCAGCAACACCCACGACGGATATCTGGCATGACCACGGTGCGTGGCACAGCACCTTGGGAGGCTCTCCGGCCTCCATCTTCTCCTCTAGATGATGCAGCTCATCACAGCAGAGGTGCTCATCGTCTTCTTGTTCATCGGGGCTATCGGAGACAGTGGAGAACGGCGTTGCATGGCGGTGCTCTGGAGCGGCACGGCGGCGGCACGGTGGTGCAAGGATGGCATTCGGAGTAGCGAGCCTAGCATCTAGCGTGCACACGGGGATCTCCATGTCAAGGAACCCTCGGATCTTGAATTGATGAAGTCTGATCTCCTTTGGTTGGCTGGCAAGGTGGCTTCACCGCGACGGCGCTCGGTGCACGATGGCGGGCATGGCGGTTTTCATTCTGGTGCCCTCCTGGCGCCGTGGTCCTCTTGGCTCGGTCGGTCCATGCATGTGCGTCCGTGGTGTGTCCAAGGGAGACTAGTGAAGGTCTCGGCCTACGCGCTCCCAAGGCAAAGTGCCATGGCTGGCAGCAGAGGGCAAAGAGAAAGAGGGGCACTCAGGGTGCTCATCGATGGGCGAAGAGGAAGTGGAGTTGTGGTACGAAGTCCAAGCAGCTCCGGCGATGGTGAGGTGACGGCTTGCGGTATGGCTCCTTCTTCCTGCTCCCGGCGGCATAGCAGCGGCAGCTCTGGCACAGCGACGGTCTCCTTCTTCTCTGACAGTGGCAACTCCTTCCCTGCCCTCTTCTTCTCCTTCCTCCCCTTCTCCTCCAAATTGAGCAGGCTGGTGGCAATTTGAGAACCACCGGGGTGGTGGCGGCGGCTGGGAAGCCCTAGGGCGCCAGGGCCTTGCTCTTATAGGGGAGCCGTGGAGGTAGGTGGCCGGCGGACGGTGGCTGATCAAGGGAGCTCGATCAGGCGGTCATGGAGAGGTCCAAGTCACCGAGTGGGGAGCTTGGCTAGGTCCAGGGGTCAGCGAGACGGGGCTAGCAGGTGCCGGGTGTGGCTAAGCATTACAGCGGTGTAGCTTCACCACGGTGGCAGTGCATGTGCGCGTGCACACGGGAGAAAAAGATCCTTATGGCCGTGGGTGATTTGTGTAGGGCTGTCGGGCAGTGATCGGTCTAGGTTGTGGCTCCGCGGGTGTAGATGAGGGGTGAGACGGGATCGAGCAGCTAGGGTGGCTTGCTTGGCGGTGATGCGGGGAGCAAGCGCTGACACGCGCGATGTCATGCGCGGACGGATGATGGGGGAGCGGGAAAGGTATGAAAGGTGGGTCCTGTGTTGGGTCCTGTCGGTCAGCGGCTTGGCTCTCCTCGTCACGGCGTGAGGCGGTGCTCCTCCTTGCTGGGCCTCGCGGGCCGGCGGCCTTATTCGCTCGCTGGGCCGACTCACGCGGAGAAAGGGAAGGAGAGGGAGGGAGCAGGCCGGGCTGGCGCGGAGAGAAAAGAAGGAGAGAGAGAAGTAGGCCGGGCTGGTTTGGCTTCGTGGGCCAGATTGCTTTTCTTTTTTCTCTCCTTTATTATTTCTCTTTTCTATTTTCTAATTTTCCAAAATATATTATATATATACTTATATACATATTTATGTGATGTGCCAACTTGAATAATAAAGTAGTGGACATACAAGGCCCTTATATTTGTTTTTGTATTATTCCCTTAATATTTGTTTATATATAAATAAATATTGTTGGTATTTAATAATCAATACATAAATCCAAATCACATGTAAATTTAAAATGCAACATGGATGCATGCTAGGGTTTGCAAGATAAGAACATGAGATGCTTGTGCAACATGTGTGGGGTTTTCTCTACATGACACTACATCACTCAGGGTTTTTGAGAAAAAAAATTTATAGCTCGGATTTTTTAGGTTGTTACAGTCCTCCTCCCTCATTGGAATCTAGACCTCGAGATTTAAGAAGTGACATACCCTTCAAAGAGGTAAAGATACTGTAGCAGCAGTTGTCTCTCATCTTCCCACGTTGCTTCTCATTCGGTGTGATTGCTCCATTGAACTTTGCACATAGGAATAGACTTGCTTCTAGTCTCTTTGGTGTCATAACCCAAAATCTTGATGGGGTGCTCTTTGTACTCTAGAGTATCTTGGATATCAAGCACATCAGTAGTGACTGTTTCTTCCTCTTGTACCCTCAAGCACTTGCATAGCTATGAGACATGGAATACAGGATGTACTCCTGCCAACTGTGGGGGTAGTTCAAGCTTGTATGCCAGCTTTCCAACTCTCTGACGGATGCGGCAAGGGCCAACATATCTCGGAGCTAGTTTCCCTTTCACATGGAATCTGACAGTACCACGAAGTGGAGACACTTTGAGATTGACAAAGTCCCCAAACTTGAATTCTAGGTCTTGACGCCTTTTATCAGCGTAGCTCTTCTATCGGCTTTGAACGATCCAAAGTTCTTTCTAACTTGAGCTACTCCTTCTTCAGCTTCCTTGATCTTGGCGGGGCCAAAGACTGCCCTCTCACCTGGGTGGTCCCACATCAACGGGGTTCTACATGGTTTGCCATAAAGAGCTTGAAAGGGTGACATCTTGATACTTGCCTGGTAGCTGTTGTTGTAAGAGAACTCAGCAAATGACAAACATTTCTCCCAAACTGAGCCATATTTGAGAACACTGCGTGAAGCATATCCTCAAGAATCTGATTCAACCTCTCTATCTGATCATCTGTTTGAGGGTGGTAAGCAGTGTTGTAGTCAAGGTTAGTCCCTATGGACTCGTGAAGAGCTTGCCAGAATCAGGACATGTATTGAGGTCCATGATCGGACACGACACTCTTTGGAGCTCCATGAAGCCTCAATATCTCCTTGATGTACAAGTCCGCCAACTATTTAGCATGTATCAAAGTCTTGACTAGTATAAAGTGTGCTACCTTTGTCAGACAATCCACTATTACCCAGATGGAGTCATGGCCCTGCGGGGATCGAGGCAATCCCATGATAAAGTCCATGGATATGCTCTCCCACTTTCATTCAGGAACATCGAGTGGTTTGAGTAATCCAGCGGGTCTTCTGTGCTCGGCCTTGACTCTGTTGCAGATGTCACACTCGGCCACATGTCTAGCAATGTCTGTCTTCATGCCTTTCCACCAGAAGTGCTTCTTCACATCTTGATACATTTTTGCACCTCCAGGATGGATGCAATACTTGGAGTCGTGTGCTTCTGACAGAATCTCTTTACGCAAGGCAGGATCACTAGGTACACAGATTCTGTCCTTGAACCAGATGGTTCCATGCTCATCTTCCCTGAATTCTGGGCTGTAGCCTAGCTTCATCAACCCACGTATGTACTCCATCTCCTCGCAACTCTTCTGACCTTCACACATTCGCTCGGTGAGATTATACTCGATGCGAAGTTCGTGCAACAGACCATGGTGTACTATCTCGAGCTGGAGATCTTCAATTTCTTTCTTCAATTCAGGTGGCAAGGTTGAGGTGAATAGAGCATGACAGTAGGTCTTGCGACTAAGAGCATCTGTGACTGCATTCGCCTTTCCTGGATGATAGTGAATTTCCATGTCATAGTCCTTGATTAGCTCTAGCCATCTGTGCTGTCTCATATTTAGATCTTCCTGAGTGAAGAAGTACTTCAGGCTCTTGTGATCGGTGTATATATCACTCTTGTTGCCAATGAGATAATGCCTCCAGATCTTCAGGGCGTGCACAATGGCTGCTAACTCGAGATCATGAGTGGGGTATCATTGCTCGTGCTCCTTCAGTTGTTAGGAAGCATAAGCAATAACTTTCCCATTCTGTAGCAACACACAACCTAGTCCTTGGCAAGAGGCATCACAATAGATGACCAAGTCATTAGTGATATCAGGTAAGGCTAGGACAGGCATGGTAGTGAGCTTCTCTTTCAAAGTTTGGAAACTTTGTTCAACTCAGGTGTCTATTCAAACTCGTTGGTCTTCTTCAAGAGATTTATCATAGGATGAGCTATCTTTGAGAAGTTCTCAATGAATCAGCAGTAGTAACCTGCCAATCCCAAGAAACTCCTGATCTCGGACATGTTGCAAGGCTGCTCCCATTCTTTCACGGCCTCTATCTTTGCAAGATCTATAGCAACACTATCAGTTGAGAGTACATGACCAAGGAAAGCAACTTCTTCAAGCCAGAACTCACATTTGCTAAACTTGGCATAGAGTTGGTGTTGGGATAGCTTCTCAAGCACTATTCTCAAATGTGCTTCATGTTCTTCGGCAGTGGATGAATAAACCTGAATGTCATCAATGAAGACTACCATAAACCGATCAAGATCATCCATAAACACCTTGTTCATCATGTTCATGAAGTAGGCAGGGGCATTCATGAGTCCAAAGGATACCACGGTGAACTCATACTGCCCATAGCGTGTGACAAAGGCTGTCTTAGGGATGTCTTCTTCATGAATCTTCATTTGATGATAACCAGATCTGAGATCAATCTTTGAGAAGTACCTGGCACCATGAAGTTGATCAAGCAGATCATCAATCCTAGGCAGAGGATACTTGTTCTTGATAGTAACAGCATTGAGATTGTGATAGTCAACACACATCCTCATCATACCATCCTTCTTTTTCCCAGGTGAGGCACTAGGTCTAATAAAGCCCTTATCAAAAAGCTCTTTCAGCTGCTTCTTGAGCTCTTCTAGTTCATCAACTGACATGAGGTACGGTCGCTTAGCAATGGGATGGTACCCGGCACGAGGTCAATTATGAACTCAACATCACAATCAGGTGGCATGCCTGGCAACTCTTCTGGAAACACACTCGTGTATTCTCTGACAACAGGGATATCAGCGAGAGTCTTCTCCTTCAGGGCACATAGAATAGATACTGATTTATCCTTCTGAGGTGCACATCTAACTGCTTGGCCAGAAGGGTGGGTTATCTTAACATATCTGGGTGAACAAGAGTTCAAGCCCTTTTGATTAGTAAGCCAATCCATGCCTAGGATGACATCCAGGCCATTTGAAGGTAGAAGGGTAAGGTTAGCTCAGAAGGTTAGACCCTCGATAGAGAGCTTCACTCCCTTACAGATATGGGTGCTTCTCATCTCACCTAGGGGAGAACTGGTGACTATAGGCTCTAGACGTGGAGTGGTAGGTATATTATTCTCTCGTGCAAAGTAGCTCTAGAATCGAACAGAACGGATGCTTTAATGCCATTAACTAAAAACATACCGTACATAACATCTGGGGCAGCTTGAGCTTCTTCAGCGTTCATGTGCATGAGGCGACCGTGGCTAGCAGATCCATGGTACTGAGACTTGGGTGCAGTAGGTGCGGGCATCTTCTCAGGATAGTTGGCGACCTTGTGGCCAGGTTTGCCACAACTGAAGCAAGTGAATGGCACACTGCCTGTAGGGGTTGGCGCAGCGGCCTTCTAGTTGCTAGGGTTCAGTGCAGCATGAGCAGGTGAAGAGTGGTCAGACCTATGACCTGGCTGTGAAGAGTGCTCCCAGGGGTAGCGATCCTTCCTAGAGCAGTCATGAGAGTGACGGTCACGAGAGCGATGGTCACAGGAAGAGCAGAAGTGGTCAGCAGAGTAGGCACCACCACTCTTACCCGAGCCATAAGTAGAGTCCTTGCCGTAGCGAGGATGGCTTGATGACCTATCCCAATAGAACCTCTTGCACTCATGGTCATGGTAGGAGCCCTCGGACTTCTTCTTGTCCCTCCTGGACATTTCTCCTGCCTCCTTCTGGTCCTTCTCGATCTGTATGCAGCGATCGATCATGTCATGAAGGGTGTGACTCTTGGTGCCTCCCAGGGCCACCTTGATCTTGGGGTTCAGACCCTTCCTGTACTGAGTGATCTTCTCCTTCATAGATGCTGCAACATGCAGAGGTGCGTAGTGCAGCAAACTAGTGAAAGTGTTGGTGTACTCGCATATGTCACACCCCTTCTGAGTGAAATTGCAGAATTCCTCCTCCTTCTGCTCCATGACTCCCTCAGGAACATGGTACTCGATGAACTCATCAGCGAACTCATCCCAGGAGATGTGGTCGGGTTCCTCATGAGCTTGGCAGTAACTGTCCCACCAGGAGCGTGCAGCTCCAGTGAGATGGTGAACAATGATCCCGACATGTTCCTCAGGGGTACAGGTGGTAAGCTCCAGCTTCTTCTTGATCTCCCAAAGCCAATCATTAGCTTCCAATGGTTTCTTGTAGGTGCCATCAAAGGTGGGTGGTTTGAGCTTCATAAAACCCTTGAGTTTCCTCTGGAAGTCATTCGGGTTGCCTCCATAGCGGTGGTTGGCCCCATTGACCAATGCGGCGAGCAACTGCGTCTGTTGCGCCATCACTTCCGCCAGGTTCGACGGCGGCGGTGGTGGTAGGTTTGGCTGTGGTGGAGGGTTCGGCTGAGGTGAAGGCCCATTGCCATTGGCATCACCTCCTCCAGCGGCACCTCCTCCAGGAGCACCACCTCCAGCTGGCGGGGTCCGCTCACGATCGTTCCTACCCTTGTTGAGGTCGATGGGTGGAACATGACCACCCCTACGTCCGTGGCGCCTTCCACGCCCAAGCTCGAGCATGGGTGGAGGCGGACGGTTGCCTAGACATGCGGAGCGACGTGCAGACATCTATGACATGGGTCTACAATGGTTTAGTACTTTATTGATTCAATATAATTAAATGATTTCAATGATTTAAGGAAAGATATTTAATCTATCCAACACTCATACAAAGAAGCAATAAGAGCCATAAAATACGATAAGATCGATCATTCATCACATGGTTTGCATTACATGGCATCATCTCTAGCAGCTACGCTAGATGACGTGCGATACTCGCACTACGAGAAGGTAAATCATGGAGGGTACATCAGGGATGATACATCATAACTCATGGATAACAACTAGCTCAAATCTAACTCATGACGTGGCCACGCAGGGTCCACACTAGTTTGACTCGTACATTCAATGTGTCATACACTGCTGGGTGAAAACGGCTGCCAAGAACCATCAACTCCTCTTGTGACATGTGAAGGTGCTTCATGTAAGCCTGGGCTTCTCCGAACTCCTTGGTAAGCAGCAGGTTGGTGGGGGCTGGACAGTGGTCGTGCCTCAAGAGAGTCTGACCAATCTAAAAAGTTTCCCTGAAGGGGTCCTTGCGTCTGGCCAACAAAGGAAGTCGGTCCCGCAACTCAGCATACTCCTGGTAGTGCCTCTCGTCGGTGTTCTTCCAAGATGTCTTGAGCCTCTTGTACCTGTCCACCAAAGTCTCATTCTGAATCATCAGAGCGATCAGATGGCCTTGGTTGCACTATGCTTTTGCCTCTGCTTTCTTCAAGGCTTTGACGAGCCCTGCCTTCTCATATTGCATGGTGAAGTTGCTCTTGCCATCTTCCCGTCTCTTCTTCTAAAGCTCTCTGATCTCCTTATCCTTGTCATTCTCCTCTCTTTCCAACTGGAAGATCCTTGCATCGAGGTAGTAGTTCCAAAGCCCAATGTCCTCCACCTTGTCTTGTAGGTCAGCGACTTTGGCTTTGTGGGCTCTTTCTTGTTCAGCGAGCTTGTCCTTCAGCTGAGCGATGGTTGCCTTGACACTTTCCTTCTCCTCAGCTTCCTTCTTTCAAAACTCTTGGTACTCCATCAGAGTGTTGTGGTCAAGGCGCCTCTTCTTCTCTAAGTGCTCTATGTAGCAGTTCTGCTCGAAGAGGTGAGTGGCGGAGGCACGGTTGCAAAGGCTTGTCTCAGCTAGGATGACTGGCCTGACCAGGTCATCCTGCTGTTCTGGTGTGAGGAGAGAGTTCAGGGCCTGAGGGAGAAGGCAAAACTCTATGTTGCGAAGATGCTCATAAGAGATCTTCATCACTTCACACAGAGCTTTGAGGGACCCAGACTGGATCCCTTCCTCGATTGAGTCCTTGACTATCATCTCAAGGAGAGCTGGTACTAAAGGCAAAGTCTGACTTACACGGGTCTCCAGGTGGGTGACCACGTAGCCCTTGATTCCTCCTTCTGGGTCAGGTGCTCCAGTGCAAGTGTACTTGATCTCCACAATAGGCACTCCAAGCACTCCTAGAACACGGCGCAGGGTGTAAGGAAAGCCTAGAAATTCCTGTCCCTCTAGGTGAACTCAGCCTTGGGTAGGCTACTCAACGATCCAAGCGGGGTCCAAAGCTTGTCATCTGCACATTTTAAAGGGAAAAGGTCAGCAAGTCAGTAATAATAGAGAAGCCTTGCATAAGAAGAAATGCAGGGTCGGTATATAACCAAAATAAAAACTGTTTTGTCCTCTACTAACATCTATTTCTAGGGTTTCATACTAGGGTCAAGTATGGCTTTGATACCAACTGAAATGACCTCGATTTTCACGAAGGAAAATCCACAGAGTCGAAGTATAATATGACCATTTAAATCACATCACTCGATAACATTTGAATACCATAACCCATACATCGTACAAAAGAGTGCAATAGAGGGGTTTACAATAACTTATTACATCGCCACTTGGCGGAATCAGAGTTCATGCAGCATAAAATTAAAATCTTGAAGCTGCGGAAGCTATCATCTCCGAAATCCAACTTGAGCGTAGACTCAAAACCCTCAATCGCTGTACTTCCCAGATGAGTACTCACTTCTTGAACCTGAAACCAAATTTTTAGTACAATTTATACTGGTCACTCCCACCCTATGCATTGCTTTGTGGAAATTGGATGCAAAACATGGATATAACAAGAGGAACCTATAAAGGCTGGGGTTTCCTATGCAGCGACCCAGTATAGAAATAATATAGTACTCAAGTTTTAAACACATTCCCAACCCACACCATCCTTCACCATCCATCTCTGAAACACCATCCCATATCCTCCAACACCCTCTCAGACTAAAGTCGACAAGCCAACTCCCGCTCGGCTTGCCTCAGCGGCCCGTAGCCATCAACCTGGCTCACGGCCAAAAATCACACTTAGGGGGAAGGTGGAACACTCCACTCACTAGTCCAGTGCATGCAAAACACAGGAAAGGTTCATAGCCAAACAAGTCAGCATATGTATCGATCGATCAAACATACACTGTACAGAGGTTTCACTAATCCACTAGATAACCATCATCGGTGTTGATCACCACCTGGGCAGATTTCCGGGCGCCTACTACCATACACTCTGCAGAGGTTTCACTAATACACTCTGCAGTAGTGCCATCGATCTATCCAGCGGTTCGGCCGTCTCCCCCCATGGGAAGTGAGTGGAAAGCAAGAGATTCCTATGGTCCAGATACCAGCGCAATAGTTTCTAAGTGTGATCAAGCCAGGATGTCTTCATCAGGGTTCCCATTTAACATGCTACCATAGCACACTCCTCCTGGCTTCCACCCCTCAGAGGTTTCCACTCAGGACTCTCCAACACATCTGAGTTAGTCCGCCACAGACCGTTACTTGTGGGAATGTCCAGATCCATTCCCCGGCAAGACTCGCTCCATAAGCTCGTCATAGATCTCGGCTCGATCGACTCAACCCTCACCCTACTCCCTGCCGTAAGCTCTACCCCAAACCTAGATATAGCATCATCAGCTCACAAGCTCATCTGACCCATCAACACACACCTCCAGCCTGGCACCCACCAGGCCTTCCTAGGGTTCATCGTGTCGCATCAAAATATAAGCAAGTGAAGAATATATATATAAATATAGTAGATAAGCAAGTGGCTAACATAACAGCGGGTAAGCAGGTGATAGGTTACAACAAGGTAGGGCTCATCAAGTAGTAATCTACCATGCATACCTAGCACAGGTGATCCATTATATTGCAACAGAAATTTAAGCACTAGCCATACTACATTTGCCATGCGTAATGGGATATACGAGGTTGGGTGAGATGTGGCACCTTCACTGACATAGCTGTCGGTCTTCTCCTGGTAGTCACTATCGTCAGACCTGTCCTCGCTCGAGCCTGTAACCAAAAAGTAATGGTCACATAGGCGACCTCTATAGATTAGCACAAAGAACGAATACCAAATAAAAGATCCAAATGCACTCAAACATAGCGAAAATAGGTAGAGCTCGATTAATAGAAAATTTTGATATGTGGATCATAATTTTCTGAGCTCGTATGAATTAGTTATGATTTTCCAAAGATTTAACCATTTTCTAAAAAAGAAAAGGACTAGTTTATTCTGGTGCTGACATGTGGCGTCATGGGATTGGTCCACGTGTTGCGTGCGGGTCCAACAGAGACAACACAACAGCTGATGTGGCGGATAACGTCACGCTGATGTCAGCATTGACTGAGTCAACGATTTGCCGGACATGTCGGTCCGGGGTGACGTCACTGCTGACATCATCAGTCAACGGTCAACAGTCAATGGTCAACTGATAGGTGGGCCCCACTGGGCCGTTATCGGGCCGTTAATGGGCCGAGTGGGCTGGATATGGGCCAGGCTGGGCCCGCCACGTGGCATGCTCAGGTGCTGCCACATCATCGTCACGGATCTCACACGGGCTCAGTTCACAGACGCTGGTCCACGGTGCGCTGCCGCTTGCCTGGTCCACTGTCAGCGACTCGGGTTCACATGAACTGGGTGCACGATCTTATCCTCAGGTCCATGCGGTCCATTGACCGGTCCACGGTACACCGGTACCCTCCGGCCCCACTTGCAGCATCACGGTGCATTTAGTCCACGTCCACCGTCCTCGAGCCGAGCAATCCCCTCCTCTGCTTTCCCTTGCCCGACGGCGGGGGCTCGACGGCGGTGATGTCCTTCTCCAATCCCAGCACTCCAGTGGTCCTCTGGCTCCATCTTTGTAACAACCCAAGAAATCCGGTCACCGAAAATACGGGCTTTCAAAAATTTTTCTAAAGTTTACCAGTGAATGGTGGATGTCATGTAGGAAACCCGCCAATAGTTGCACAAATAGCACCCGACGATAGCCCGAGCATTGCATTTAAATAACCAGAGTTTGATTCGCCTCTTATTCGATTTTATGTGATGTTAATCAAAATCGAATAACCTTTTAACGCATGTATATATATATGCCTGCTATCGACCCCCACGCTGGCCCAGCCCAGCCGCGTGCTCGACGCGCTCGCTCGCGCGCTCACGCGCGTGCACGCTGGCCTGCCTGCCCGAGCTCGAGGCCCAGCTCGGCCTGCTCCCACGCGCTGCCGCGTTCCGCCGCGCGCCGCTCGCCCGCTCGCGGCCCCGACCGGCCTGCCTCGAGCATCGGCCCAGTCGCGCCACGCGCTGCCGCGCCCCGTCGATCGCCCGCGCGCGCTCGACCGTCCGCCGACCGCCGGCCCAACAAGGTGGCCCACCAAGGGCCTGTCACCGAATGCGCCCGCGCCCCTTCCCTTTCTCTCACTGACAAGCGGAGCACACCTGTCAGCTCCCACCTTTTACCACTTCTGGTCGACCGCGCGTCGCGTCCGCCGCACCATTTTTGTGCACCGCGCGCCTCTGCCGTCCGCCCGAGTATGGCCGCGTCCCGCGCCGTCCATCTAACCGCCTGCTTGTACCACGCTTCACCGAACCCTAACCCTAATCGTGGCCGCGCACAGCCGCCCGATGGGCATCTTCTGCCTCCGCCGTCCATGGCCGGCCGCCGTGCCTATTTAAAGGGGAGCACCCTGGCCTCTAGGGTTTCCCCATTGCCCCGTCGTCTTTGTGGAGACCCGCCGCCAGATCAGTCAAGTGAGAGAGAGAAAAGGAGGAAGGAGCAGGAAGGAGGCGGAGCTAGAGCGCTGCTGCCGCCGCCACCGTCCGCGCGCTGAGGAGGACCTGGGAGCGCCGCATAACCGCCTCGACGCCCCGGCTTCACTTTCCCTGCACTGAGCCGCCACCAAGACCGCGTCACCTGCCTCGATCGTCGCTACGCGGGTAAGCATCCCCGCCCTTGCCCTGCTCGGCCATGGCCGTTACCAGTACACCGTCGACGTTCTTGCTCCTCTTACCCCTGTTTCTTTCCTTACCGCGACCAATAGTTTCGCCGTAGTCTAGAGCATGTTCTTGGCAACCTCTAGGAGCCGACACGGGCCACAGTGGAGCCACGCACTTTTGCAGCTCCGACCTCCCCGGACTCTGGCCACCGGAGCGTCCGCCGTGGCCGCCGAGCCGCGCACGCCCCGCCGTGCCTCGACTAGCCCCGGTCATGGAGATCCCAGCTTCTCCAATCGAAAGGCAAGAAGGAAGATGGAGACCAACGCCTGGCTTCACCGGCGAATTTAGCCTCGCCGCAGCCGCGCCTCGCTGACCGCCACCGGCCTGAGGTCGATTTCCCCAAGTTGGAGCACCTAACCGACCAGCCACGTAGCTCAGCTAATGACCCGACATTCGTCGAGGGTCCACCCGACGAAGTCGAGGGTCCGCCCGACGAGTCGAGGGTCCCCCGATGAAGTCGAGGTTCTGTCCGACATTCGTCGAGGGTCCCCCGATGAAGTCGAGGTTCCGTCCGACGACGTCGAGGGTCCGTCCGACATTCGTCGAGGGTCCCCCGATGAAGTTGAGGTTCCGTCCGACGACGTCGAGGGTCCGTCCGACATTCGTCGAGGGTCCCCCGATGAAGTCGAGGTTCCGTCCGACGACGTCGAGGGCCCGTCTGACATTCGTCGAGGGTCCGCCCGATGAGTCGAGGACCTGGCTCTAATCAAGGACCTGGCCCGAGTCAAGGTTCTGGCTCGAGGCCAGAGGTTCAAGTCTCGAGGGGCTCACTGTTCTCGAGGGCTCCCATTCGTGCGAACAAAGTTCCGTCTTCGAGGTCATGCCCGTTCGCCGAGCGAAGTTTCGTTCTCGAGGCTAGTCCGTTCGCCAGGTGAGGTTTCGTTCTCGAGGCCAGTCTGTTCGCACGAGCGAGCTCCATCCTCGAGGGGTCGACCGGACCGCCCCCCTTGAGTGCACAGTGGCCGACCCAACCTGGCCCAGAACCAGCCCCGTCCAGACATCCGAGGCCCGGTCGAGAACGTCAACGTTGACCGTTGACCTGGCCCCACCTGTCAGTGACCAGAACCGTGGTCCCCACCTGTCAGCCACTAAATGGACCCGTCGACACTGACGTCAGCATGACGTCAGCATGACGTCAGCATGGCGTCAGCACGTCCCCAGCTGCACTGTTCCTGCGCGCCACGTGGCCCAATCAGGAGTTGCCACGTGTCAGCACCAGGTTGATCTGCCCTTTTTCTTTTTCCGAAAATAGAATAAATTTCGGAAATTCATAACTTCTTCATACGAACTCCGAAAAATATGAACCAAATGTCCAAATTTTCATAAAAATAAGCTCTACATCATAGGCTTGTGTATGAGTGCATTTGGAGTTATTGAATTTTATTGC
>CM041646.1:7279995-7296362 GCA_023333625.1 Bothriochloa decipiens
ATCCGCCATTCTGTGTATTTTCCCTTCGTGGAAAATTGAGGATGTTTCAATCTTCTTGCTCAACGGCTTCAGGGCATCAAGGAGAGCACGGAGATGGTCTTCAAGTCCCCATCTTGGCGTCCGGTGAGGCTGTCCACGGCGTACGGTGGCTTGAAGATGATGGTGCTCGACTGCAACCTCACGGCGTCCAAATCCAAGGCCAAACAAGGCACAGAAGCATGATTGGGGTCACCCAATACACTCCCGCACCGCCGGTGACGACCTCAACTCACGGCGGAGTCCGCGCGGGCAGCAACACCCACGGCGGATCTCCGGCATGACCGCGGTGCGCAGCACGGCACCTTGGGAGGCTCCTCGGCCTCCATCTTCTTCTCCAGCTGATGTAGCTCGTCACAGCGAAGGTGCTCATCGTCTTCCTGTTCATCAGGGCTGTCGGAGATGGTGGAGAACGGCGTTGCATGGCGGCGCTCTGGAGCAGCTCGACGACGACGTTCGGAGCAACGAGCCTAGCATCTAGCATGCACACGGGGATCTCCACGTCAAGGCGCCCTCAGATCTTGAGTCAATGAAGTCCGATCTCCTTCGGCTTGCCGGCAAAGTGGCTTCGCCGCGGCGGCGCTCGGTGCGCAGCGGCGGGCATGGCGGTTTTCACTCCGATGCCCTCCTGGCACCGTGGTCCTCTTGGCTTGGCCGGTCCGTGCGTGTGTGTGCGTGGTGTGTCCAAGGGAGACTGGTGAAGGTCTCGGCCTACGCGTTCCCAAGGCAGAGCGCCATGGCCGGCAGCAGAGGGCAAAGAGAAAGAGGGGCGCTCAGCGTGCTCATCGACGGGTGAAGAGGAAGTGGAGTCATGGTATGAAGTCCAAGTAGCTCCGACGATGATGAGGCGACGGCTTGCGGTATGGCTCCTTCTTCCTGCTCCCGGCGGCACAGTAGCAGCAGCTCCGGCACAGCGACGGTCTCCTTCTTCTTCGACGGCGGCAACTCCTTCCCTGCCCTCTTCTTCTCCTTCCTCCCCTTCTCCTCCAAATTGAGCAGGCTGGTGGCAATTTGAGAACCACCGGGGTGGTGGCGGCGGCTGGGAAGCCCTAGGGCACCAGGGCCTTGCTCTTATAGGAGAGCCGTGGAGGTAGGTGGCCGGCGGACGGTGGCTGATCAAGAGAGCTCGATCAGGCGGTCATGGAGAGGTTCAAGTCACCCAGTGGGGAGCTTGGCTAGGTCCAGGGGTCAGCGAGACAGGGCTAGCTGGTGCCTGGTGTGGCTAAGCATTACAGTGGCATAGCTTCACTGCGTCGATAGTGCATGTGCGCGCAGGAAAAGATCCTCGCCGTCGCGGGAAATTTGTGCAGGGCTGTTGGGCAGCGGTCAGTCCAGGTGGCGGCTCCATGGGTGTAGATGAGGGGTGAGACAGGATCGAGTGGCCGGGGTGGCTTGCTTGGTGGTGACGCGGGGGAGCAAGCGCTGACACATGTGACGTCACGCACGGACGGACGATGGGGGGACCGGGAAAGGTATGACAGATGGGTCCCGCGTTGGGTCCCGTAGGTCAGCGGCTCGGCTCTCCTCGTCACGGCGCGAGGCGGCGCTCCTCCTTGCTGGGCCTCGCGGGCCGGCGGCATTCTTCGCTCGCTGGGCCGACTCGCGCTGAGAAAGGGAAGGAGAGGGAGGGAGCAGGTCGGGTTGGCGCGGAGAGAAAAGGAGAGAGAGAAGTAGGCCGGGCTGGTTTGGCTTCATGGGCCAGATTGCTTTTCTTTTTTCTCTCCTTTATTCTTTCTCTTTTCTATTTTCTAATTTTCCAAAATATATTATATATACTTATATACATATTTATGTGATATGCCAACTTGAATAATAAAGTAGTGGGCATACAAGGCCCTTATATTTGTTAGGGTATTATTCCCTTAATATTTATTTATATATATAAATAAATATTGTTGGTATTTAATAATCAATACATAAATCCAAATAAAATCCAAATCACATGTAAATTTAAAATGCAACATGGATGCATGCTAGGGTTTGCGAGATAAGAACATGAGATGCTTGTGCAACATGTGTGGGGTTTTCTCTACTTGACACGACATCACTCAGGGTTTTTGAGAAAAAAATTTGTAGCTCGGATTTTTCGGGTTGTTATAGATTACATTCTGAAAAAGGACGATAGGAAGGAAGTGCTAGAGTGGATCAAGACGTTAATGTTCCAGATAGGTATGCGGCAAATCTGGGTAGGGGAGTGAACCCTAAGACTATAAAAGTCTTAGGGACGAAGAGTCATGACTTTCACATATGGATTGAACGGCTCCTTCCTGTGATGACCCGTGGATACCTCCCCGAGCCAGTGTGGCGCGTCCTGGAAGAGTTGAGCTATTTCTTCCACCAGCTTTGTGCCAGGGAGTTATCTCGGGCAGTGGTTCTTGAGTTGGAGCGAGTTGCACCTCTGTTGCTCTGCAAGTTGGAGATGATCTTTCCACCTGGCTTCTTCCTGTCGATGCGGCATCTTATTTTGCACCTACCGCATGAGGCATGGCTGGGGGTCCCATGCAGGCCCATTGGTGCTATCCAATCGAGAGGTGTCTAAAGATTCTTCGAAAAAAGTGTAGAAATAAAGCCAAAATTGAGGCTTCCGTGGCAGAGGCATTCAGAGTGGAGGAGGTGTCAAAATTCACAACGGCATACTATACTAAGAACCTTCCTAGCGTGCACAATCCACCCACTCATTACAACACCAACGAGAGTTCATCGACCCTGAGCCTTTTCAAAGGGCAACTCGAAAGAGGAAGCACAGCTACCTCCAAGCAATTGCTCCATCATGAGTGGCGCACTATCTTCCTCTACGTGCTATTGAACCTTGATGAAGTGCTTCCTTATCGAGAGTAAGTTTTCGATGAGCATGTTACATACGCAGTTAATATCCTCCACCTATCGATCCAACCCCCTTTGTCTTTTTGTTTTTCAGGGAGTTTATTAATGAACACTAGACAGGGAATACGGCTCCTACCGCCCAAGAAGAAGACGATCTTCTCAAAAGTGTCGTGCCCGATTTTATTTCCTGGTTCGCTATGAAGGTACCATACAACCTACCTCATTCCAACTTTGAGATTCTACTTTGCTCCTAGGAGTGAGTAATGTAACGATCTACCTGGCCTCACCTTGCAGGCCCACACGGATGCGAAAATGAGTGATGAATTGAAACAAGTTGGACACGGCTTTCGCACTACGGTCAATTCATTCACTGTTTATGATGTGAATGGCTATCTCTTTCGCACGAAAAGCTACGAGGTGAGTTAGCCCGCACAAAAGACCATGTGCACAGGAGTTCATAATCCCAGCACTGATGATTGTGACTATTATGGCATAGTCAAAGAAATATGCAAGCTCCACTTTGAGGGCTCCAAACCTCTTAAGCCAGTGATATTCAAATGCCACTGGTTTGATCCTAATGACACGAGGAAAACCGATGCAATTAGGCAAGTCAAAATTTGACAAGATTCCATCTATACAGGAGAAGATGTCTATATTCTAGCTTAACAGGCCACACAAGTTTATTACTTCCCATGGGTGTGCCAAAAAGACCTCCTCCACGCGGTAAAGCTCCTGTCCCAAATGATGATGATTACAACTTTGACCCTTTGACAGATAGCGGAGAGTTCTATCAACCGGAGGGGCTAGAAGGGCGTTTCGAGATAGACATTCATTTGCTGATGGGAATGGAAGCAGAAAACAACCTCGATGAGGATGAGGATGAAGTGGTGCAAGATCCTAAGGGCATAATGATGCTTGAGCGAAGGAGGGCTCAGCGCGATAGAGTTGTTGAGGACGATGGAGATGGTGAGGACAATGGAGATGATGAGGACTTAAGAGAGCTCGACAATATTGATAGTGATGATGACAGTAGTGGTAGTGATGACGATGATCGAACCATTCTCATTCATGGAGATTATTTCTAATTCAGGTAATGCTATATTGTTCTTATTATTACTTTCCAATTATGTTTTGTTCATTTTGCATCTCTTTACAAGTACTTCTTGGTTATTTGTGCTAATTCATTTAATCTTTGTCATTGCAGGCACAGGACAAAATGCTAGGTGAAGCTAGGCAGCCACGGCCGCAACGGGTGAATGCCAACCCGCACTACCAGAGGACCGCCGAGGATGAGGAGTCGCCATTGCCGGAGTTATCGACGAGTGCCCATGGACGTCCCCCGTCGATGAGGAGGAGGAGATGCCCGAGGTGACACCCACGCAGTGGACCCCCACGCAGCAGGTGGGCACAGCGACGAGGAGGAGACGACCGAGGCGAGACTAGGGAGACGGCTACGGCTTCCTCTAGTTCGACGAGGAAGCCGTACTCGCGTGGGGTCACGCACCTCCCTTCAGCGCCGCTCGCGCCAGACCAGCGTCCGGTCATTGAACCCACAGGTGATGAGTAAGTCACCATTCCTGTTTTCATGACTTATTCATATGACATGTTGAAAATCAAACTCCGGACTAACAATTCTTCTTAATGACTCGTGCAACAACTAGACGCTTGTGAGCGGAGGGGGTTCATGGCATATCAATGGCATGCAGAGCCTCTTGCTTAAGAAGCACTACCCTGGCAGGGTCACCCACAAGGGGGTGACGGGGCCACCCTGGAAGTGGTCGTACTTCATGAGCACCACTGACGATAACAGGGTCCCTAATGCGACCGATTCAAGAGTGACTTCTGGGTGAGTCTTCATCGCAGTTGTGGTATGAAATAATGAAATAATGAAATAATGAAATGATACATGATGTCTGTATGCAGTTGTGGTTCATGTGCATGCTGGGGCAAGAGGAGAAGGTGGCGTGAGTGCAGGACAAGGTCTGCAAAGCCCAACTCAAGGACATGTACCACGAGGCGCACCTCCAGGTCCTCATCACCTACCACGCCAACGTGCTTCTCAGAAAGCTGACGAAGTAGGAAGCCAGGGATATGCTCCTCTACCCCGAGTCCAACCTCCCCAAGGAGGTGTACTAGAAAACATCAACTCTGATTTGTTCCATGAAAAATAAGTAGAAAACATTCATTCTGATACATCTTCTCATATGTTAAATGCACGTTATCATGCAGCACCCTCCTGACTGGTGCAAGTTGTACATGGACTGCTGGGAGGACATAGTGGACACGTGGCTAAAGCCTGAGGCATACGAGCGATGCAGAAGGAAACGGGGGGATCGCCTGTCGATGCCAGGGTTGGCACACCACCAAGGCAGCCAGCCCCTCCCAAGATTCATGAAAAGATGGGTACGCTTCTGTTGATATAATTTTTTTATTTAATTATTCTAGCTCTCAATTCTCATTACATGTAATCGCCTTTGTGTTTTCCTCACAGACCCAGTCGCATGATGGCCAGGAGATCAACGAGTTCACGGGGTACGCCCTGTCTCACAAGGGAAAAGCGACAGATCTGGCCAACGTCTACAACCTAGCGGACGGGCCCGAGGCGTATACCAACCCAAACGCCTATGAGAAGATGGCCGAGTACACTGCGGCGGCTCGCACGCACCATGGGGAGGAATTCGATCCAGCCACCTAGCCCCTGGATACAGACATCCTGATGAGGACGGGAGGAGGAAAGCAGCACGGCCGGTACTATATTGCCCACAGCTCAATCGACCCGGCCATCGTTCCCACGCTCCACCAGATTCGAGAGGAGAGCAGCATGACCTCCTCCGACGTCCCCAAATGACCTCAGTTGCCGAGCTCCAGTAGATGTTGTGGGCCGATTTGGCCGAGTTGCGGGCCGTGCAGGAGGCCCATCAGTGGTTGCTGGCGGACCAACAGGAGGCCCATCGGCAGGAGATGAAGCACCAGATGGAGGCTGACCGGTTGCACTCATAGTGTCAGATGCAGGACTTTGTCGGCTTCATTCAGAACATTCAGATCTCTAGTGTTGTCTTGCCTCCATTGCCTACCTCATTGTTCGCTCCACCCCCTCTTCCTAGCCTTATAGGGACTCTGGTAAGTATATATGTTTGTCTATTGCTTTGGCTTATGCGGCCATCTGGCAGGTACTAATGAGATTGCTTCTCCTTTGTGCAGCCACAGTCAGCAGGTTCGAACCCGACTCCTGGAGACGGCCCTTCTCTAGGCCATGGGTGGCTGGTTGGCCCGAGTCCACCTCACACGTGGTCCGGTGGCGTTCCTTCTCTCCTCCGCAGTAGGGGTGGTCTCTGTGGTCAGGTGTTGCTCCTCCTCCGCCTCAGCAGCACGGGTGGTCAGGTGGCGCTCCTCCGCCTCAGCAGCACCAGTGGTCAGGTGGCGTTTCTCCGCATGAGCAGCTCGGGGCTGGGCATACTCCTTTACGTCACAGGGGTGGCAAGGTGAGGGCTCTTCACACCCTGCGGGGCATGGGGTCGGCGGGTTGCACCACGAGCAGTGATGGACTGAGGCCTTTATGTTGGACATGTTGAACTTGCTATGGATGTTGGACATGTTGGATTATTGTTGGATTTTTGACTATATACGTGGATTTGTGTTATATATGTGGATTTGTGATATATATATGTGTGTGTGGATTTGTCTACCGTCAGATGTAAGAAAAAACAAAAAAATAGTTTTCCCCAGCTTTGCCGAGTGCCTGCACTCAGCAAAGCTGGGCACCAGTTTTGCCTAAACTCCAGCTTTGTCGAGTGCCTGGTGACCTGGCACTCGGCAAAGTTTTTTTAAAAAAATAAAGTTTCTTTGCCGAGTGCCAGGTCAGCACTCGGCAAAGATTTTTCAATTAAAAAAGAAACAACTTTGCCGACTGCTGGCGTCGAAGACACTCGGCAAAGAAAATGATTAAAAAAATAAAAATTTCTTTGTTGACTGCCATATCAGCAGTCGGCAAAATACTGGTCAGATGGCTGATGCTGTTAAACTTTGCCGACTGCTGACATGGCAGTCGGCAAAGACTTTGCCGACTGCCTTGGGTCTGGAGGTCGGCAAAGAACTCTTTGCCGTCAAATTCTTTGCCAAGTACCTTTTGCCGACTGCCGACGTGGAAAGCAGTTGGCAAAGGCTATGCCGACTGCTTTTGGCCCTTTGCTGACTGCTGAATCTAGTAGTGACATTAGGGTTCCGCCGCCGTCCCCTGATATTAGGGTTTCAGTGGAGGCAGCGATTAGGTTTCTAACGTCCTCTTCCTCCCCGTTTGTAGAATGCGCCGGACTAGCCTGATAGCAAACGTGACACGGCGGTGGTGGCGGGTTAAGGGTGGCGTGTGAGGCAGCAGGGGAACTGCCGAGCGGGCGGTGGTGGACAGCCGACTGGGATCGATACGTGGCGGGGCCAACGCCGACGAGCAGCAGCGGGAGCTGGGGAAGAGAAGGGGAGGCCGTGTGCACCGTGTACACGGCGGGGGCCAACACCGACACGTACCGTTTTTCTTTCTCTTTTGTATTGGGTTGATTCGTGGGATTGTCTGGGGGGTTGTTTGCCAGCTCCTCGGTGCTTTGCAACCGATTGTAGCAAAATTCCTTAAATATTAAGAAATCACCTTTTCACCAATTCAAAACCCAGATAATACTAATTAGCAATACCGAAAATCCATTCTTTGCCGAGTGCCACATGCTTTGTCGAGTGCCAAAATATGGGCACTCGACAAAGAGGGCCTTTGCCGAGTGCCAAACTCAGGCACTCGGCAAAGCAAACACCTTTGCCGAGTGCCACTGCTTGGCACTCGGCAAAGGCCTTCTTTGCCGAGTGTCCTGGCCGACACTCGGCAAAGATTTTTTGTTTTTTTATAAATTTTGATTTCAAATTTTTTCTGTAGTCTATGTATATTGTATACAATAAAATGTTCGAATTTAAGATTTTTTATAACTTTTTGTATATTTCTTGAATTTATTTTCTTTACTTGTATTTTTCTTAAAAAAGTAAATTTGAACTGCAGGTGCATGAAGTAATGAAATGTAGCCACTCAAAAAATGATATTCATATTGGAGAGTGTACTTTGAGGCTGTATCCAGAAACTCACCCAAAATTTTGAACGTCTTGTTCATGAAACACGACCATCCAGTTACGGAAGAAGTATTTTCTAATTATATAAAATACAAACGAAGTCCAAAAATCATGAAACTTGGCGAGATGTCATCTCATCGTATCTGGAGGCTGTGATAAAAAAATTAAGAATGTTTCAAGCAAGTTATGATGTCGAATGGCTAAAATGCAGACATTTCCACGTGTAATTACTTGTGATCACATGTGGAGATGTCTGGGTTTTAGACATCCGACATCACAACTTTCTTGAAATATTCTAAATTTTTTATCTGAGGATCTTAATGCGATATCATGACACCTCAACAAGTTTAGTGATTTTCGGACTTCGCTTGCATTTTATATAATTAAAACACTTCTCTCGTGACTGAATGGTCATGTTTCGTGAACAAGTCGTTCAAAATTTTAGGTGAGTTTCCGGATACGGTCTTAATATACACTCTCTAACATGAATATAATTTTTTAAGTGGCTATATTTTATTATTTTTATACACCTACAGTTTAATTTTAGATTATCCGAAAAAATCAAGTAAAATAAATCAGCAAAATATAGCAAAATATTATAAAAAGTCTCAAATTTGAACATGTGCTTGTAAACAATATACTAGGACAACATAAAAAGTTTAAATTCAAAAGAGTTCATCTTCTCATGCTTTTGAATTTAAAAGATTGAAAATAAAAAATAAAAAAAAATAAAAAAATGCTTTACCGAGTGCCCTTCCTGGGCCACTCGACGAAGTAGTCGGCCCAATAAGGCCCAGCAGGACCACTTCCCACATCCCATATATAAGTAAACCTAACCATAACCCCACCCCCACTCCCCAGCCGCTGCTCCCCTTTCTCTCTCGCCTCCAAGCTGTCCCTCTCTTCCCCTTTCTCTCGCCACCAGGCGCGGCTCGGCGTGGCCTCACAGCGGCGCGTAGCCTCCCAGCGGCGGCGGCGCGTCTCGGCGGGGCCGGAGGTGGCGGCGTGTGGCCTCCCAGCGCCGAGGTGGCGGCGCGGCTCACGGGGGCGGAGGCGGCGGCCCGCGCGCGGCTTCCCAGCGCCGGGGGCACGGCGGCGGCGCGGCCTCCCAGCGGCGGCCCCGACCTCCCCGCGGCGGCGCGGCATGGCAGGGCGGCGGTGGGGACGGCCCCAGCTCGCCTCCCCGCGCCGACAGCGGCGCGACGATGCTCACCGGCGGATGGGCTTGGCGGCCCTGCAGATGGGCTTGGCTGCCCTTTCTTTTTTTATTTTTTTCAGAAAATCTTTGCCGAGTGCTGATCTAGCACTCGGCAAAGTCTTTGCCGAGTGCCTTGCATGTGGCACTCGGTAAAGAAGTCTTTGCCGTCAAATTCTTTGCCGACACCTCTTTGCCGAGTGCCACGTGGCAAGCACTCGGCAAAGCCTTTGCCGAGTGCATTTAAGACTTTGCCGAGTGCCTCGGGCACTCGGCAAAGAGGGCGAATCCGGTAGTGTAGAGATCTCGTAGGTTTAAATGTGTGCTATACTATTTGAAGTACTCAATTTAATTAATGCAATGTGCCTATGTACGATTCTCGTTATTTGGCCAACAATGGACTCAAAAGTAGTATCAGTTGTATTGACCTACCCAATCCTTTGTGCTATATTGACTGCATCGGCAAACAAACAAAAAAAACAATCTCCCATACCGCAAATGTGCACACGTACATACCTTTTTCGCTGACGATGATCTACTCCGATCCTTCACTCGAGGTAATGCGGGAGATAGTTGACTCACAGGAGACATTAGCTCTTGCCACACCGCTGCAGGCTGGGTTCCGGACGACGTTTTGCTTAACAAATAAACCTGGTATTGTCATTGTGGCGAGGACGGGCGAGACGCAACGAGGTTGTGATGCGAGTATGCGACTGAAGGCGGCCTACACGCGATGTCGTGCCCTAGTCTAGATAGGTCCATGCCCAACTCGTTCAGCGTGGCGAATTAATTCCGTCCCCTGCGCACGGAATGAAGCCCGGTTTCAGCGAGTCGCAGTAGTCCACGAACCTCGCCGTGACGTCGTCTCCTCTGTCCCAGCTGCTCCCCTGCCCTGGCTGCACCCAGTGCGCCGGCCGGCGCGTACCTCTGTCTTCACGTCGCCGGTGTAGTTGTTGACGTAGCCGGCATTGAGCGCGATGGTACGGCGACGGAGGCCGGCGCGTAGGCGTGGCGTGCGGGGTGAAAGCCCCGGACCGGATGCATGTGCATATCGAACGTACTAGAGTGAGATCCCCCGACCCTGGAGCAGCTTCAGGTCGACCACGCGATCTTCTTCATAGCTAGCTCTAGCGTGGCCCGCGGGAGGTACCGTGGCATGTCCGAGTCATGCAACGTGCCGGGTAACTCGGTGTCGACGCACAGGGTCGGTCTATATGAATGGTTTCTATTCCTCACACGGATGAGAGAGAAACTTTTTTCTTTTTTTAATGAAAGAAGAATTATATTAAAATATAGCTGGTACATCATCACGTTACAAGTACTCTGGAAAAAAGCATCTATCCAGAAACTGAAATTCATCTGTATTGTACCCACTTTGTAAAAGGCTCCAAATCTCAAATCCAAACCTATTTGACGCTTTATATGGATGACCGCATAGGCAAATACTCGGCAACAATTATTTTCGGCCAGACAGTAGATGCCCAACGGACGGCCAACATTCCTACAGGCAGAGTTGAGAAACTTCTTCTTCCTTGTGTCTTCCTTTTTCTTCTTTCTGCCACCGAAGAATGAGAAAGACTGATGTAAAAATTATTCTTTCTGGTCCTTCATCGTGACCAGAGCCAACCACAACAAAACAAAGAAGGGACTAGAGAAAATTATTCCATGACGGTGGCATCATCTCTTTCTTGATGCCGCCGTTCAAAAATAAAAGTCTCCATGTCGTCATGTCGACGAAGATGCTGACGCCGAAGTTGTCGTCTGCATCTTCAACGAATCCGCCATGGAGAAAATGATTCCAACCTTCTCCTTCACCGTCGCCAGAGAAGAGAAGGAGGAAGACATAAATCTCCAATACCAACAAACTTGGCATGGAGAAATCCTAACCCTAAGACTTAACCTAAAGGAAAAACTTACTTAAAAGCGATGGATCCCCACTTCCTCCAGCCTCCGACGATGTACCGGAGGAGCAAGGAGGGGAACCAGCGGTGGGCGAAGCGGCGGTGGCGGCTGTGTGCAACTTGCCCAGAGGTCTGGGCGCAAATTAGAGGCCTAAAATCAATTGAGCAGAGAAACTTTTTTCTACCATGGCTGCTATGCACACTATCACATCGTCTCATGGATTCATTACAGTGATCATCTTCTCATGCACTACAGGAAATTCATGCTTTGCCGAGTGCCTGGAGGTTTACCGAGTGGCAAAACTCGGGCACTCGGCAAAGAGCTTCTTTGTCGAGTGCCAAACCTAGCACTCAGCAAAGGAGGCTTTGCCGAGTGCCTGCCTCTCGGCGAAGTCAGGCACTTGGCAAAGAACTTCTTTGCCGAGTGCTCCACTCTCGGCAAACATGGCACTCGGCAAAGAATGCCAGGGGCAAACGGCGTCCAAGGCCGTCACCTTTGCCGAGTGCCTGCCGTCAGGCACTCGCAACCCTAGCACTCGGCAAAGTTGTAATTTTTTTTTATTTTGGCCACCAGTTTTTTTTGAAGCATTTCTACAATACCATGGTCAATATGTTCAAATTTGGCACATTTTTATTGTTTTTTGGTATATTTCTTCACTTTATTTTGATTTGTTGAATTTTTCCATTAAAATGTAGGTTTGAACTACGGATGCATCAAATATTCAATTTGAATGATTCAAAAAATAACATTCTTGTTTTTGAGTGTAAAGTTAGGCCAAATCCATGAACTGACCCGAAATTTCGATCAACATGCTCACGGGGCAACGCCACCAACTTCCGGGTGGGTGGTTTTTTAATTCTAAAAAGTACAAACAAATTCCAAAAATCACGAAACTTATTGAGATATCATGATATTGTATGCGTATCCTGTGGTAAAATTTGAAAAAGTTTCAAGCATGTTGCCATGTAAGATGTTCACAAACCAGTAGATATCATGGCTATATGTTTGCTTCTAAATTCTATGTGTTTTTCCATTATCATTCATATTTCCTTATATTACGTAGTTCAGTTTTTGCATGTCGTGTGTGATTAAACTATTTATGCATCTTATTAAATTTAATGATGTCGGGAGGAACCCTGCAAATTTTTAAGGACTTGCTTGGATATGTAATATCCATCGGAGTAGCACCAACTACTACATTGTTATTATATATTTATATAAATGGATAATAGATTCACACATGAATTATTTGTATTTACATAAAGCTTCCTTTTGTTTTGGTCTCACATACAGCTTTGCAATCACCAGCCTATAGCTAGAACAAACCACGATTCACATGAAAATACAATGTTACCTAGAATACTTCTAAACAAGACTAGAATCATATTCCGAAAAATCCCTCCCAACACATATAGACACGGTCACGGAGTAGTTGCTCTTCGCATTAATTGTTTGTATCAAGAGACACGTGTACGCCACATACGTATAGCCAAAATATATTTAAGTCTCTAGTGTGATTCATCAGCAGAGAATCTTATAGCCAAAACACCATCTATGATGAGAGTCTCATGTGACGTGCTTTGGAATTAGAGGGTCAATTCTTTAGTGCATTGTCTCAGTAACAATAAGAGAAGTAATAAAAGAAAGAACTACATCCATTGTTTCAGTAACTAGGAAAAAAGTGCACGCTTTGTGGTGCAATATCAGGCAAATTCACCCCCAATTCCTTCAACAACATAGTAATAATCGCCATACAACCAGAACGTAATCTCCATACAACCAGAATGTAAACATTGTAGCCCAAAAGAAGAACTAACTTCTGCGGCACGCAAATGAACAAACAGTCCTCTACAAACAAAGCACAAACCCATTCATATCAAATTTTGCACCTGAAACCAAGGTCCACTCCAATAGTTGTTACACCATTAAAAACATCAAAATTTAAAATCAAAGCAAAAATCTCAGAAGTAAAAGAAATGCCCATAAATATTTTGTAAAATTGTATTTCTATCATCAACATGTTACAATGTTCAATTTTGACAACTCCAACTACAATATTATTAGGTACTTGACTGCATTGCTCTTTCTCCATGTCTACCATAGCATGTGAACTGGGAAGCTTCACAAAAGTCCTAGGACAACGGCCCAAGCCCACAGAAATTCATTATCTTAAGCATTATAGAACCCCATGCATCTAATATAATCCATACAAAATCATCACATGTTGTTAGTAACAGTGTGTTTTTTAAGATGCATAATGCATCTGTCAATGTATTAATGTAAAAACAAATAATATATATTTAGCCAAATTTAAATTAAATTACAACTGAATTAATTCTCACAAAAAACTCAAACAGATGTGAAAATCCTTACAAAATCATCACGCAGGATTAACTATTTAAGGGAAGATCCGTCTAGTGATCCATCTACTAATGCCTTGGTCTAGCAAAATTATCGAGCAAAGCTTATCTTTAGAGTGTAGGATAGATTATAATTTATAATCCAAGTATGACAATAAGCAATGGCCTACACTTCTCACCATTACCAAATAAGTAACACAATCTAGGTTAACATATATAGATGTCTAGGTTAGATTTTCAAACCTCTGCCAAGACATGACTATTTTAATGAAGAGCAACAGAGGCAAGCTAATCAAGAAAAAAAATAAAATTAGCTATGTGTAGGCCACAAATGTTGGGCTACTGCTGCACTACATCCACTACATGGCCCCCGCGTCGCCGCACTGCACCCACGTGGGCCGCCGCCAACATTGTGCAACATCAGCTTGGGCCGCCACCACCACTTCTTCGAGAACACACCACCCGGTCCTCTGCCTCCAATGGCCACGGCACATCCCTTTCCTCATTTGCTCCTCCTTCCTCGAGAGGGCATCAACGTATCTCACACCCAACATTCAAGGCTCTGCTCATCTACTTTGGCATCAACTTTGGCTTTACAAGGATACCATCGGCCTAGGGCTCGTCGTCATCATCAACATCAACTATAGCTTCGCTCAACTAAACTTATGTCTAGGGCCCACAACCATTTTCAACAACAACTCCAACTTCGCCATGCCATCATCCTTGGCTTAATTGAAGAGCTTCCCCCAAAGCTCAATGTTAACACTTTCATGAACTAGGCACGAGAACCTTATGTTCTCATAACCACTAGCCATAGGGGCTAAAAGGGGGTGCATTGGAGAACCAATTCAACCCGGAGGACATGTCTTTCCTAGTGCTTGTGAGCCGAAGAAGGCAAGCCCCACTAACTGCGGCAACTACTCCATCTTCATCCACTTGACAAATGTGTCATCATAGACCTTCAATAACAACTCCTACGTCTATCTACATCTGATGATGATGACAGCCAAAATGACCGCTTCCACTACTACAACTACTTGGTTACAAAGAGTTGCTCTTGACAAGGTCAGAATACCCTCATAACAACCAAGACAAGCATAAGTGAGATCATCAACCTTTGCAATCGAAAAGCCATCATCATCTTATCTTGGCCTCCTTCCTTCACCGCCAATCACGTCCTACTCCAAGGACACCTTAAGGCCATGATAGACTAGGAAATTGCACTCTTTGGCATTTTTTCTATTATTGTAGCAACTAGGTTTTGTTGCACCTACCAAAGCCTAGAGACTAAGGGGCTACTATTGAGGGTAGGGGTGGTTGCGCCTACCCTATTCCAGGTAAAAAGGCCTAAGGACCACCATGTAATTTGCAAAACAAAAGGGTAGGAAGGAATATTGCCTCCTCCTACCTCCCCAATAAATGGAGCCCGGACAAGGATAAAGGGGTGCTCCTCATTCTCCAAACCCTAATCTCTCTAGGTTTTTCCTTTTAGCTTCTTTCTATTCGAAACTAGCAACCCAACTTACCCTTCAACCCGGTAAAGGTATCAAAAAGATATATAGCCCCTCCATATTAAGAGTTTGTTGTGACTCACTATTGAATAGTAGTGACATTTAAACGTGTATTGACAAAATGAATTTGATATTTCATCAAGTTATGATCGGCAATCGGTTGACAAAGTGGAATAGCTTAGTGGAATTAACTAGTTTATGTGCAAAAACATGTTGTATTGGCGTTAACTGCTTCAAATTATAAAGAGATTTATATGACTCACTCTCAAAGAGAACGGAGAAATGTGGGCAGGCAGCGGCGCGATGAAGAAAGACGACCACGGAGAAGTACATCACAACGGCGATGAAGATCCGGGCATCCACAAACAAATACCATACCTAATTGATCGTCACCAGGATGCAGTCGGGCAGTTTACGGTAGAGCAGACACGACGGGGCAACGATGACCAGAGGCGATGGAGTACTATAGGTCATGCACGGTGGACGCGAAGTCGCTGTCATCCCCACCGCCTCCGTCATGGTCGTCATCGTGCTCGTTGTCGTAATTGTCCTCGTCCTCCTCATGGATCCAGATCTAGAGCCGGTGATCGTGGCCATGGTACTGTTGTGGGTGAGCCCATGGGAGAGCAACGGCATGGGGAAGTGGGCTAGCGGCCCCCTCGAGAGTAGGGACGCGGTGCGGGCTAAGGAAGCTAAATGAGTGAGAATCCCCATGGCGGCAGCGAGGTGCTGGTATGCTGCAGCGTAGTAGCTCTCTCGCTCTTCGGCGAGTGTTGTTCAGGGGAGGGGTCGGAGACAGCAAGTTAAGTTCAGGTTTATATGCTGCTTCTACTTTCGAATAAATTCAAAAGGAAATTTGTTTATTTCTTGTGTGTCCCACTCTATTTTTTGGTTCCTATCACATCAAATATTTGGGCTAGTATTTCTATGTGTTCCTAGTTTTCGCCTACGCCATCTACTGAGTCGTCACCGTCCAGATCGACAAGGCAGCGGGCCCTGGTGGCTGCTGGTGTCCTCGTGGCCCTACACGACACTGGCCGATGTCATCCTAATGCTACGTAGACATGTTCCCGCCGATTGCGACGCCCCTCGCCGTGAACAATGCTGTCATCGTCCTTACCGGTGTCGGCTGATTTATTCTTCTTGTGATGGGCATGATTGTCTTCCTCTATGGCCATGCTCAGGAGGTTATGGCATTGGCATGCGTCTTCGCCGCGGCACTCGCCGGCCTCCATTTCTGGCGCCGGATTCACCGCATGTACTGTATGAATTTTATGACTTAGTTACCAAGACATTTGTATTTTGGAAACGGTGAAGAAGAGTTTTTGGAAACGGTGAAGATACTCCCATGAAACTCTCATCATCTCTATCTTCATTAATACAGTAACTAAAACATCCTCAATTTTCCACGAAGGGAAAATACACAGAATGGCGGAT
>CM041646.1:7301362-7318365 GCA_023333625.1 Bothriochloa decipiens
AACTGGGCCGCGGCAGCGCGCGAGCGAGCGCGCGCGCGAGCGGGTGTCGGGACGCGGCAGCGCGTCGAGCGCGACTGGGCCGACTCTCGAGGCAGGCTGGTCGGGCGAGCGCGCGAGCGAGCGGGCAGGCGGCAGCGCAGCAGGCCGAGCTGGGCCTCGAGCTCGGGCAGGCGGTCGAGCTGGGCCTCGAGCTCGGGCAGGCGGTCGAGCTGGGCCTCGAGCTCGGGCGGGCGGTCGAGCTGGCCAGCGCGGGGGGTTCGGTAGCAGGCATATATGTATACATACATATAAAAGGTTATTCGATTTTTATTAACATCACGTAAAATCGAATAAGAGGCGAATCAAACTCTGGTTATTTAAATGCAATGCTCGGGCTATCGTCAGGTGCTATTTGTGCAACTAGGTTTCCTACATGACATCCACCATACACTGGTAAACTTTAGAAAAATTTTTGAAAGCCCGTATTTTTAGAGACCGGATTTCTAGGGTTGTTACAGTAACATGACAGCAAATTTATGAAACTTACATTAAGACTGGCCTCATATACTGTATTATCGGGTTGTTCGGCTAATAGTTTCTACTATTAATATCATGGCTGATAAGTTTAAGCGGAACAGAGCATATATAAGCATGGATTATTTGTGGTGTTAAGTTTCTAATAAATTAGTTGTTCGGTGGTTCCCAGGTTTTCTTTGTATCTCTACCCCTAATACGAATGAAAAGGAATCATTGACAGGGCTTCCAGCTCCAATCCCATCTTTCCGTGTCCCAGCCAATCTCTCGCAGTCCACGTTATCGATCCATGGCGTTCCACCCTCCCGAATCAGCGCCCGGCCTGTCCAACCTTCTCCTCAATCGGCAGCGGCGGTGGCAACCCCTGTTCCGACGGCCGACTCCAGTACGCCGGACCTCCACAGCAGCCGCGACTCCGCCGCGACGCGACGCCGCCGGTCCTCCACCGCGGTCCACGCCGCCGCGACGCGACGCTGGGCCTCCACCGCCGCCGGGCTTCCACGGCGGTCGCCTCCAGGCCGCTGGGCCTCCACGCGGCCGCCAGACCCACGCCGCCGCACGCTCGGGCCTGCACTGGCACCTCGCCACGCCCCTGCCTCAGCACCGCCGGTGCATCTCGGTCGCCGCGCGCCACCCGTTGAGGAGGAGACCGTCCGTCGACTTTAGGCGGGTGGAGCTCTGCTGCCACGCGAGGCGGCTGTGCAGGATGGGCAGAGGTGCGCCAGGTACCAGCACTGGAAGCCGGAGCGGATCTCGATGGCTATGCAACTCGTGATGCTTTTGAGAGCAGCTGGGACCAGTACGACGTCGGAGAGGGGGTGCGGTGCCAGTTGAAGCGGGACGAACGACGGCGCAGACATGCGACTATCAAGAGCATGGGAGGCGTGGTGGAGCTTGCGGGTGCCATGATAGCTGCCCGCTTTGGCTATCTCTATGCAAGTCCAAGGTTCACCGCTTTTGCTTTGGTATAGGAGCAGAACATTACAGTCAATAGTTTTCTGTATATCAATAGTTATCGTTTTCTTCAATCCTTATATGTTTGTTCAGTGGCATTGAAGAAGCTTGCGTCCTCTAAATATATATTAGTTTGTGCCATAAATTGCGCTAATGTTTGAATGCTCATATATCTTTGTTTTAAGCTTCCATATATCTTAGGTTCAAGTATTAGTTACCTGATATCCACGAGGGACTACGACTATATCATATCTTTTTGTCCTTTTCTACTAAAGCCACATGTGTTCTACATATGTCCATTAGGATGGATTTATAGTAACCTATCATTCGGGAATCTACAACCGGTGCGAGGACTACTCGCAGCAGACCGCAACTTCTTGGCTGCTGCCACCAGGTGTGCCAATAACCCCTTCCCATCCATCCTGCTGTGTGTGAAACCGAGCACCCAGACCTAACTTAAGCTAATTGGCTATTTGTATCCCCATCGATCTACACCTAGCATGTGGTTTTCTAGCTTGTGTGCAACTACTGATGATGAAATTTAGATGGATTCAATGTGTATGTACCTGTGTTCCTGCAATCTGAAGGGATTTCAAATATCTTGCATAGTTCCCATTTTATATATTATTGGCAGCCAAATGTTTAAACCCATCCTGAATGTTAATAAAAGAACTTGCATGTGGGTAGTTCAAAAAGGACTGGCTGGATTTTTATAGTCCAGTTAAGATTTGTCAACAAGAAATTTCATTCTATCCTTGATCATCAATTCTTATTTTCTTTGGGCTTCAATTTATTTGTTCTGTCCATAATAAATCCTTTGTCAACAAGAGGTTGGATCACAAAGACCAAATTTCAGTACAAGAACGCTGAACTGAACTCGTGAAGAATTCTCCGTTGTGAAACCAATCTGAAGTTGCACAAAATCTCACGAAATAAGCATTTTAACCCAAAGCTTAGGGTCCACGTGTATTTATCCATGCGAAGCCAACAAAGCTTTAGAGTCCATATGTACTTTGTTTATCAGTTCACTGCTATAGGTGCCAGGAAGAAAACATAGTTATGTTAATTGTATGTGCAAAGCTGAGGTGTGGCCAATTAATCAATATTACCAATAGAAATTGAGGTGATTTTAAAGTGATTCAACCACAAATATTTTTTTATTATACATTACTTGGAACAAAATGGTATGGTATGGTAGCTGTAGCATAGGAGACTGTTATTGTTTCTGTGTTGACGACTCTCTTTACATATTTTATTTATCAACTCTCCTACATGGAACCTGTTAGCATACTACATCAGTAATGTTGCCTTTGCTCATTTGAGACTCTCAAACTATCTGCCTCCAGTTGATTTTAATGGTAGTATAAAACAAATGCAACCAGGACATAAGTTATGCTCATAGATACCGTTAACTTTTAGTAGGGAAATCAAATATTCAGACTCATTTGGTACTCAATAATAGTAGTAGTCTGAGTCTGAAGTCTGAAATCCGAACTTGGGACAGAAATTGATAGCTTTTGAACTTTGAACCTATTGAGCCCAAATATTTCCGGTGGTTAGACATGATGGTAGTTCTATGGAATATTGGAATTGAATTTTCTCAGTAGTAATCCTTCTATCAGGCTTTGTTAGATACGATAGCAGTTTTGCTTTTGCCTTCAGATGGCTGTGTAGCTACTACTGCACTTGGCCTGGTTCAGCATGAGTAAAATTCAGAAAAACTATACTGCACTTTGTCCATTGGCAGCATACTTGTGTTGAGTTTAAAGAAAGTGAAGGTATCTGACCCCTATGCAAAAGCTGTATTGATCATCGGTATGCCATCTTGCATGCACTAACTTTATCTTACCGGCTGTTCTTTCCACTTATCTATATTTCATTTGTACTGAACAAAATAGTTGATACTTGATATTCCTTGGAGGATTAATTATCTTGTGCCAATGATCTTGTTGGTTTATTGTTGGGTCAGCTTGGCAAACTAATCGGATGAACCACTGAGTGTGGAATGGATTTGACATTTAGAATCAGATTGTTCAACAGTGGTGTCAGTTCTGCACATGCCAACAGAAGATATACATTCTTGTTAATGAAACAACCTGTATGTGCTAGGGAGCTGCTCATTTCTGATTGTAATGAGTCTACCCCAAGCTCCCTTTCTAAACTAAAATGAAATAATCAATATGCACATTTTTCCTTTTAGCTAAGCATCTTACTTCGGGATTGGTATGACACAAATAGCTGCATGAAAATCTCAGATCTTGCTCTTGCATGTCACATGCTGTTACACCTTGTATTCTGACACTTCCATATGCTAAGAGCTAACTTTTTTTTAAATACAGGATTTGCTTGTATTATGGAGTTAATGGCAGAGCCGTTATACATTATTTCACAGAAAAAAAAAATCAAATATTCAGACTCATCTGGTACTCAATAATAGGAGTAGTCTGAGTCCCAGTCTGAAGTCTGAACTTGGGACAGAAATTGGTAGTTTTTGAACTTTGAACCTATGGAGCCCAAATATTTCCGGTGGTTAGACATGATGGTAGTTCTATGGAATATTGGAATTGAATTTTCTCAGTAGTAATCCTTCTATCAGGCTTTGTTAGATACGTTAGCAGTTTTGCTTTTGCCTTCAGATGGCTGTGTAGCTACTACTGCACTTGGCCTGGTTCAGCATGAATAAAATTCAGAAAAAAATATACTGCACTTTGTCTACTGACAGCTCTCTGCTTCTTGCGGCACACTACCAGCATGCTGTACAGACTAATATACATCCTGTAGGTAAAGTGTAATGCATTTTCAACATGCCGATCCCAAATCAAGAGTAGTCGGCACGTCTAGCATTTACTTAACTAATTTGGCAATAGAGAAAGGTTCATTATTGCCATCTTCAGCTTGTGCATCCTGCACAATTCTGTGGAAGGAATTTGTGATCAATCTATTGACATACGATGGAAATTCACGGTGGTGCATGATTCCTCTATCCGTACGTACGAGAATATCTTAGCCGCATCACGGGCATAAACAATGAAAGAGATAGTTGTGGAAGCCTTATCTATTATGCACTTATTTTGACATTGTTATTAAATCCGACGCTTATTTATTTGAATGTGGCTTGAAACATTATGTTGCTAAGCCAAGTTAAAATTTATTTGTCTTCATTTTGACCCACTACTTTTTATTACTCTTACCATGTTGAAAATTTGAGCCCCTAATCTACTATTCTTTTTTACTTTATTGTGTTGAATTGAATTAAAAAATTTTAAATTTCCGTAGCAAAACACGGACATTTACCTAGTTAGCAATAAAAATCATGATCTAGCCCGACTCAAGCGATTTTTGTAATTTTAACAAAATATATTTTATTTATCTTGTGTAACCTAAATTTGGTCATGTCTCTGTCAAGGAATTCACGACATGTCACATGACCATGGGCCAAATAGGCAGTCGGATCCATTGAGGCCCAGGCCGGCACGACCCAGTTAGCAGACCGCAACGTAACTCTCTACCTTGTGTAAACTCATTTCAGTGGCCCACTCGTCATTTGTGTTGGGCCGAAACCATTCACCATTTTGTTTCCCGCCACACCATATATGGAGCAACCATCTCTCAAAAAAATATATATATATGGAGCAACCACCACCCGTTTTGCTCTCCCCTCTAAAAAATCAAACATTTTGTCGTCCTCTCTGAAGCCGCCGCTGTTTTCGATCCCGATCATCATCTCCACTCGCGTGCAACACGGGTCTGCGCCCCGCTGGCCCAGTGACGTCGCCACCCTCTCGGATAGTCCATTGCCAATCACAGCACGAGGAGAGCAAGAAGTTTTGCCGATGTGGCTCAATGTGGTGCAAGCTTTCGAAGAATTTAGGGCATGATTGGTTTCCCAAACAAGAAATCCTGGATCACATCATCGCGTCCTATTTGAGATGAGCAACCTTGCTCCTGCTAGGCTCCACTAAAACACACATGAATCTTTGCATCATCCAAGACAGCTAGAGATATAGCCATTCAAACAAACACAGGTTGCACCACACGAGCCATGCTGCGCAACCAAATACGCGAATGCATAAAGATGCTGAATCTTGGGAGTCTAGCTCAACCTCATGCAGGATCCTATTCAGAACTCAATTGCTTCTTAGTGGGTATGTTCTAAGTATATTAATGTATATTTTGTGTCATCCTAAACAAATAATGAATGGGATCCGATCTAGTTCACTACATCTTCTTTTTTATCCTTTTTTATATCTATCTAAAATACGGAGATTTAAATCTGTTTAATACAAAAGCTAATTATTTTGTTAGCTAGCAAAAAATTACCAAAATTAGATGTAGTCTTTCAAACAACTAAACTAATAGGTGAGCTGTCTCTTTAGCCAAGTCTTTAACTAGCCAAATAATTATAGCTAATCTAACCTATTTCTTAACTTAATTTATACTTCAACTACTAACTAGCTCTAGTGACTCAAACATATTATTATTTTACAAACAGAATTTCATCGATTTAGAAACGGAATTGGTTGAATGATGATCACATAAAAAATGAGCATCGAGCCCTGCATCATTGCATTCGGCTGATCGGCCCTAGTCTACTCCCTCCGTCCCAAAATAGATGTTATTCTCGCTTCGCGAGAAGTCAACGTTTTCAAACTACCGGTAATTATATATTAAAATATATAAATATTTATGCTAAGTAATTAGTATCATCAGAGATATAAATATTCATAAAAGATTTTAAGTTTAGTTTTTTAATAAATTTATTTAGAGATATAAATGTTGTACGTATTTTGTACAAACCTAGTTAAAGTTGAGAAAGTTTGACTGGCGCGTTTCCCGCACACTCTTGCAGCATTTTTCCGTATTTAATTTGAATGTTGTACGCGAAATGACCAAATCACCCTTGGCCCATATGCCACAGAGGATCCGGTGAACGGTGATGCGCACGTGCTTCTTCTCGATCCTGCAGCAAAAAAGAGGAGAAAGAAAAACTGGCGAAAAAAAAGAAAAAAGGAAACGAAAACGATCGGGGGAGCTCGCGGACCCCAAAACCCTAACCCCGCGGACCCACCTGGCGGCGGCGGCGATGGCGGACGGCGGCGGAGAAGGAGGGCCTCATGCGGCGGCGGCGGCGCTCAAGGACCAGGGGAATGAGCAGTTCAAGGCGGGGAACTACCTCAAGGCCGCCGCGCTCTACACGCAGGCCATCAAGCTCGACCCCGACAACGCCACCCTCTACAGGTTCCTTCCGTTGCCCCCCGCTCCTCTTCCCTCTCGGTCGTGCCGGTGGTAGAATAGAAACCCTAGCTGCGCGCCCGCCCGTCATGCGTTTGGGCTGGGGGAAGCGACGGAGAGCCGCGGTGTGGGTGTGGCAGAGACGCGTGGGGCTGGAGGTGATCACTGGTCAGTGTTTGAGTCCTGCGGTTTGAATGTACAGTGGTAGTGGGGATTGCGGATTCTATGTGTGTGTTTGGTGGGGTGGGCGTTGGGAGGCTCTGTAATCTGTTAAGTGAGATTGAGTGTTTGTGGTTGATTTGCTGCAAAACCGCTATTGTTGCGAATATGGTGTGATGATTTGTCGGCTTCTTTCAGTCTGTTAAAAATGCAAATTAAGCCGCTGAAAGTTTCCGTTTATGATTTGGATGCTTTTAAAAATTAGGTATGTGGTTCCTAGTGCTCGAAGATTCTGAATCTAGGCATATTCCTGTGACATAACATCCTGAATCTCCTGTCACAAAAAAAAAATCCTGAATCTGATGATTTGACGTTACTTGTTGATGATGTCCAATGTGTGTTCACAGTACTGCAACTAAAAAATCTGGTCATGTAAGGACACGGTCGAATGGCCAAGTATCTGGGATGCCCTTTTGTCGTTCCTATATGGATAAAATCCAGTAATCTCACATTATTTATGTACCTGATGAGAGAGGCGTATCATACTTCTCTTTTTGGAAAGCTCTTAAAATGCTGATTTATGTTTTTTTTCATTTAAATCCCTCCCAGCAACAGAGCTGCAGCATTCCTGCAGTTGGTTAAGCTTAGCAAAGCACTTGCAGATGCAGAGACAACAGTCAAGCTGAAGCCAGACTGGGAAAAGGTATAATTGTCAAAGTGCTCTCTGATTTTGAGTTTACCACTTACTCAGTTGTCAGATTTCAGTATTTCACATTCTGTTCTGTGTTGTGATATAGGGTCATTTCAGGAAAGGTTGTGTTTTGGAGGCAATGGAGCGCTATGAAGAGGTGAGACTAAGATCCTTACTTTGACATAGTGAGGGGTTTTATGCAATCTTCTCTTTTGTCTGTTCCATCCATAAACTTGGACTGTCTTCCATGCCCTAGCAAATCAAGAAATGAAATTTGAATGCTTTGCATATGGATTGTATTTGTTAGTTGCAAAGTTCAGCAAATGGACCTCAGATTACTTTATGATGCTCATTGTAAGGGGATAAAATTGGATGAACACCTGTCCTATACCTCGTTTCAATTTGTTACTTTATGCTGTTACAATGTACACAGTGTTTCTGCACTCACTTCCGTCAATCGGCTACTGGTTCTCTGACTGCTACCAAATAACTTTGACTTGTGTTGGTGCCTAATTTGGGATTATATTTTGTAACTGAACTACAGCCTTCCTTTCTTGGTCCTGGTTTCATCTTCCCTAGTGTAATTCTCGTATTTCTGGCTAAATTGTTTAAGTGACACTAAATACCCTCTTTCATTCGAGCATCTGAAGCAATATCTATACAAGCAATTTCTTTGATGTTTTCCCTCCACTAAATGGAGATTTATCTGATTTCTTTCTTTTCCCCTGGTGTAGGCAATAGCTGCATTTCAGATAGCTTTGCAGCACAATTCACAAAACGCAGAAGTTTCAAGAAAAATCAAGAGGCTTTCTCTGTTGGCCAGGGAAAAGAAGCGGGCCCTTGATGTAGAGAACATGCGTTCAAATGTTGACATTGCAAAGAACTTAGAATCACTGAAGACTGAGTTGGTGAGTTTTACTGTTGTGACATGAGTACAAGTTTTACTTCTTTTAATGTTCAATCGTACTGTGTATGAAATTGCTGTGACAAGAAGTCAAGAAGCTATATTGAACATCCTTCTAGACTACCATATCTTAGTTTTCTTTCACCATGGCAATATAGCATTACAGATAACCCTTAAATCAAGGGGATATTCTTTCTAAAATGTACATGTGTATTCTTATGTACCTTGTAGACTATATCAGGTTCATGAAGTCCATTTTTATGCTACCGGTTTGAGTGTTGCAGGAATAACAGATAAAAGAGACTGTTTTAGATGAGATATCTTTTTGTCATTTGTGTGTTAATCTCTGCGTATTTTGTTTTCAGGCGGCAAAGTATGGAGATGCAGAAACAGGGCAGATTATCTTTTCTTTCATTGTAAATGTGATAGAATCAGCAATAAAGGTTTGGCATGACACAGGAAATGTAGATCCAAGGGTCAATTTTCTTCTTGATCAGAAGACTGATACTGAAAAATATGCCCCAGTAGTTAACATTGAAAAGGTACTATGCTGCTGCAAAGCACTTCATTTTGCAAGTTGATAAAGTTGGCATAAACTTCAGTATTGTACACACAAATGTATAATGTTGAAATTTAGTTTATATATTTTATATTGTAATTTTCAATTTGCTGAATTTTATGTTATCTGTTCCACTCCAAATTATGAACAACCTATGTATCAAGAGCTTAATGCTTTGATGTTTTTTTCCTCCCATTTAGGCATTTGAGTCCCCCAACACTCATGCTGAGTGCTTCACATATTTGCGGCAATATGCTGAGAATTCTTTGGCGAAGGCTGCTTGTATGGTGTCACCTAAGAGCATCATTTCCTACCCACAGGTTCAACTCACTTACTGCTCTTTTTGTTGAACTATGTTTTTGTATAATTAGTTGTCGCTAGCTTTGCACTGTTTGTTACTTTTCATGACAAGTTTTGAGCATTGTCAGTATTGACACTTTAGATTGTCTTGTGTGCGTACCAGATTGAAGAGGAAGGCTAACATGTTGTATTACATACAGGTCTGGAAAGGGCAAGGATCCAGAAAGTGGAAGCTTGACCAGAGTGATGGGTTCTTTGTACAATTTGAATCACCAGCTCTGAGGAAGATATGGTTTGTGCCTAGCACAAAAGAGAAGGGCCGAACATTGTGCAGGTAACTCCCTCCCTCCCTCTCCCTCTCCCTGTCCCTCCCTCTCTCTCTCTCTCTCTCTCTCTCTCTGCATTACTTTCCTGACAGTTCTAATATAGTGACTTCAGATTTAGTGTCAACTTCCAAAATTGGTGTCTTGCAAAAATGTCAATGGTTAAAATGTTGCTGAAGTCTGAAGAATCCTCTCCATAGCTGTCTTTGTGCTGCTGTACTTTTCGCCTTGATGCTATGTTCAGCCGATCATGCTTACTAGAACATGACCAACAGTCAGTTTGTCAATGCCAGTTAACCACAAGTGTGAATTGTGCCTGTAATTGTCAAATGGAAAACAGAAATGACAAACCTGGCATCTTTCAGCCACCAACCATCCACCTTTGCTGAGATGTGTACCAGCTGTGCGCGTTATCCGTTGTCCTGTGATGCCCTTCGCTTTCTCTGACCTTAGACTAGATGCAACATCCATTGCACCGCCCTGTACTTTACAGTTTACACAACCCCTTCATCATCCAGGCATTCTGGTTTGCTTTCCTGCTTTCCTAACCTGTTGGATAGGCAGCCGTGCGTGCCCCCATCAAAGTCTCGGTGCCCGTCCTCCTCTTTATGGTAGTCACAAGAGTTAGGACAGTGGATGTACTGACTGCTGTACAATGCTCCCCCTCTTTATTGCTCGTGTGCAGGAGCCCTGAGGCATTGGACATCGGCATCCATGAAGTCCTCCCCCGTATATTCAAGGAAGCGTCAACTTGAGCGAGGGGCAAATGAACAATTGTCGATGGATGCATGGATGGATGGGATTCCTGATCCTGCACAGCCTTGGTTTTCGTCTGTCTGAAAAATGGGCCGGCTGTTTTCTCAGGCAGGAAGGAAGAGCTTGCCCACCACATTGTGATTGAAAGTTGTAACCAGTGGAATGGAATCTGTGTAAGGGCTTCCTCTCCGCCGAGCCGAGGGACTCTGAAATTTTGCTGCTCAGTTGTTCTGCGCTGTTTATTGAGTGAGCGTGTTGTATTTCGTGAGTGTATACAACAGAAGCCTTTGGTGAGGGTATTTCAGCTTCATTTTTTTTTCAGGTAAAAAGAATCTATTTACTGAATGATCCGGTCACAAGTTCTATGTTAGTTAAGATGATCTCGGTGTGCTCTTGACAACAAAATCTTCTGAACAATTAGTGTGCATATATTTCTAAGAGAAGGCCTCGTACGTACATGGTGATGGTAGGAGACAAGTTGCCACTCTTGGCGTGTACTCCTACGAGAAAGGTCGCTGTTGATGCCCTGTGGGAGTGGCAAGTACATATGAGCGGACGATGTGATATAAAGCAGGATCGAGGAGATGAACAGCTATATTCCTAGGTGGATTAGGTGATAAACAGTGACAAGAGTCCGTGAAACACATTATATTACCCAGCAGTAGGCTCGCCAGTAGGTTTTTCGTTAATTCGTTGGTTGAGCATCGTGGCAGCGACCCGTCCTCCGTGCATCCTTGCTGCATGACCAGTCTACGAGCGTCCGTGATGTCCAAGCCAGGATCATAGGCACGGCAGGCCACAGGTCTCCATCGGTTCAGTTGCATTGCACGGCATATCTACTCGATGGAGTTTGGCGTGCACGGTGCAAGAAGTATGGCTCCCGACGGCGAGAGTTTGGAGGCGTCACGTGGTCGAGAAAACGATGCGACGCAGGGGATGGATGCAGCGGCGGCGGAGGCCGGTTTGCGTAGTACGTCGCCGTCGGCCGTCGGGTGGTTCCGGCGAGACCGGCGCCGGCAGCGGGGGCGGGGAGCACGTGAAGGCGCGGCGGCGACGGGATTGGGACTGCTAGTGCGCCGGCCAGAGCGATGGCGGGGATGTGGATGGGTGGCCTGACGCCATTAATGGCGAGGGGTGCGTGGCAGATGGATGGACGGGATATTGAGGAACGTATTTACAGCGTCCGATCCGTCGTGCCCTGCTGTTGCTTGCATCGATCGGTTGGGTTTCGGTACTGGGCTGGGCAGTGCCGAGTGCGATCGATGGATGCTGCTGCGCGCGGCAACGACGTCGATCTCCCCGGCCGGCCGGCCACGCCCACGGGCGTGCAATGTGGGGAGCTTTCGCCGCAGTAATGGCGGAGAGGGCTCGCTCCTGGCTCTCTCCGCTGGTCTCTGTCAATCTGCCATTGCCCATTGCCATTGTGCATCTGCTGTCTGCTTGTATGGGCGTATGCATGGCGATTGCATCGGATGCGCATATGTATGCAGCAGGGGATCTGCGCGCAGCTGCAGGAGTGCTAGCTAGGCGACGTAAAGTGTTCCTTGCTTATTGGCACGCAGACAGGCAGAGCACAGGCTGACATGATATTAACGGGCTGGCTAACGGCGATCGACCTGTGTGACAAATCAATATACTCCTTTCCCTTGCAATTGCAAGTACATTTAAGTCATGCGTGTGTATAATGCATGGGCACGTACAGGCAGGCATCCGTGTACCCCGTGCCAAAGCTCGAATATATTTATGAAGGTCGTCACAGAGCAGCATGCACGAGACCGCTAGCTAGCTCTGAAGAAGCGAAGCATCCAATGCAGCAAGTAGCCAGCAGCAGCAGTGGATTAAACTCACTGAGCTGCTCGATCGTTCGTCCACCTCTCTCACCACTCTGGCCGGGTTGTTGCAGGCGCGCGATGTCGTGCCACACGCGTCGTCAACGCCACCGACGGCGCGGCGACGACGGCGTACAACGACGTTCTTCTTCGATCGATCGCGCTAGCTCTCCTGGATCCTTTCGATCGCTTCGGCCATCTCCTTCTCCGGCCTCTTTCGTGCGTCGTTGCTTTCCACGGACGCCGGCTATATATAGCTGGCAGGCTACCTGCTGGCTCCAGGTTCTTGCACTGCATATGCACGGATCTGGTACGTTCGCGCGGCGGGGTGGCGGGTTTGCCAAGCCAAACAAATTAAACTAGAAACGCCAGCGACCAGCGTGCACCGCCAACCGCGCGGCCGGCGGAGGCAAGCATGATGCATATATGCACGGCACACGGATTAGCGTGTGCGTGCTTTGCTTTGACCTCCACGGGTAGGAGATGGACACTGGACGGCCGGCGGACCAGAAAGTCCCACACTTTAATTTCACATCCTGTCATCTTACAATTCAATCTTATATTGGTATTTCCTCTCGAAACGAAGCAAAAATAAAACATGTTTAGTACAACTCTGTTTCACTTGTGGACTAATTTTGTTTTTGGCTTCATCTCGTATCTGGCAAAACAGTTTTTCGTGGTAACTAAAAATGTGAAATGTATAGCGCCCTTATCTTTTTTTCTTTATTTTCCTCCTACCTTTTCTTATAGTCTTATATGTTTATCCCTTATGTGGTAAATAAAAATGTGAAATGTATAGCGCCCGTATTTTTTTTTCTTTATTTTCCTCCTACCTTTTCTTATATGTTTATCCCTTATCCGCCTGGCCATTCGGAACACCTTTCCTCTGTGGTTCCATCCAAAGATACTTTCATCTTGAACCTTCTTCAAGCCCCATGCCTCAGTGGCCTCATGTGGCTCTGCCTTGACTCCACTAGATCCGCCCCGATGGAGCTGGTGGCAGCGCTCTGCCTTTCTTTCCTAAGGCCGTGTGGCGGCGCGCCCCGGTGCCCCCAATCTCGACTTGCGTTGATGGAGCCCCGCTAAATGACGCTAGCTTCTTCTTGGCTCCCGCCCACATGTCGACAACACTCTGATCCGCTGATGCCTCGGCCTTGCCCGCCATCAGCACCCTTGTTGCTTATTACGCGCATGGAGGAGAGGCATTTAATTTCATCTAGGCTCACAAGCATGAGCGATGGTGCTAGGTGAAGCTAGTTTTTTTCTTGCCGCTCTAGAGAGTAGGAAATTCGAGCCTTCACACGAGAAGTGGCATCTTCATGACCTGTTTGGATGGCCTTGTTCGAAAAACAGCTTCAGGAGCTGTCCAAAGATCGGCATGGGAGGCGTTCTTGTCCCACGACTTGTCGGACCACAAGTATCTAATACTTGATGAGAGAAGTATCGTAGCACCATTATCTATGTCGTGTCGATGGCCAACAACGTGTCAAAGAGCCCGTTTACGTAGTGGTAACTTGTTAACAAGTCGATCGTTGTTCCCTCTTAACAAAGATCGGAAACAAAAAGATCGATGGAAAAAGCTACTAGTACTCTAGTTACCGACCGTGCTCGATCTCTCACTTTGTTGGCAACAAACTGTGGCTAGGCTACCACCTTATATGGAACGAGGGACCCGGTGCAAAAGGTGGCGGCACCGGCACCGTCCTGGACATTCGGGTGGTACGGTAAATATAATCTCTGCCGGTGGCATGAGCAATTATCCCGTTTGTCGACCAAAGCCAGGGCAAAAGGTAAATCGCAGAAAAGGAAGATCGTCAAATTTGGCAACATTCGCTATGGAAAAATAAAATTTTTTGTCACATCAAAATATTAACAAATACATAGAGTACTAAATATAGATAAAATAAAAAACTAATTACGCAGTTTGATTATACTTTACGAAATAAATATTTTAAACCTAATTAGTTAATATTTAAATAATTTTTATAAAATACAAATAAAATATTACAGTACGTATTTATGACAAAATATCAACTTTACAGCTGCAAACTTAGAGATCTAAACATGGCCCAAGCACCATAGCAGCACAGATGATGCAGTCGGCCGGCTACAGTCAAATCAACTGCATCTTCATGCCGGCTTCTCTTCCTCAGAAACTGGGAAATCACCTGCATCGTGTCTTGGAAACCTGTACTATCCATCATCCATTTTCCATTGACGACGGTCCACGGTTAAGCCTTCTTCTCCTCCTCTTTATTTTACTCGGATTCCGTGAACACTGCACAGTCAAACACACCAAAGGGTAAATATGTAAAGCGAGAAAGGTGAATAAATCCTATTTTGCAGATGCGCCCCTGTATGTCCTAGGTTTTGCGCGGGTAGGCCTGCCTGTTCCTGGTGTGACAGATCTCTGGACCATTTTCTCTTTATCCTCGGTCCAGACATACTACATACGTACAAGCATGGATTTCTCATGTTTTTTCTTATTAAGCAAAAAAAATCATTTTTCCATGTTAGTTAGACTGTTTGTGTATATTGCCTTGTAAGCTCTACTCCTACCTCCTTCCAGAAATGGTTGTAATTCCAGTTCCATCTCTAGTCAAGCTTTTAAAATTTGACCAGATTGATAATAAATACTCATAACATAAAATCGTATATTGTGAAAATACACCTTGTGACGAATCTAATTAATGTTGTTATCCCAAATATGTTGAAGTTTTTTTTTAAAAAAAAGTCGATCTCTCAACTCATAGATGAACTGTGTGAAACAAAACTTTGGTCTCTCACAAGACCTTTGATTACCCAAGCTGATTCCTTGAGCTATTTTCTCCATAATAGTAACAAAACACTATAAAATTTTCTATAGGCAACCTTTGACGAATATTACTACACGCGCCCGTAATTACAAGGGTGCAAAATTTAAGATGCACGGACAATTAAACCCATGTATGAGAACAGAGCCAGCAGCCAGCCAGAGCTGGCAGAGCATAGTAGTATAGTGTAGATGTAGATCTGAGCATGAACTGCCAGTGGGGTTGACATTTCATTTTCTTATACACATGTCAGAGTTTTGATTAATGTTTGCAACATTAATCGTTCGAGAGTGGAAGACCATACCCATACACTTGAATAAACTTGAATATTAACGAATGAAAACAGCCAGCGCAACAGCCAGCGCAAAAGCTATATATAGTGAATATGAATAAAAAATTCAGAGTGTCGCAATCGGTCAACACAGCTTATTATCGCAACATTGTTTTGATACATCTTATACTTAGGCCTTGTAACTTGATTGAGCATAGGTTATTTCTAACTTCTATAAAGAGTGATAGTGTAAGTTTGGGATAAGTGAACAGTAAAGTACTCCCTCCGTCTCAAATTATAAGTTATTTTAAAAATTTTAAAGAGTCAAAATATTTTAAATTTGATCAAAGTTATATGATAAGATAATAACATTTACAGTGCCACCTAAGTATCAATAGATTCTTTGTTAACTATATTTTCATAGTATACTTAGTTGATATCATAATTTTTTTTAATTCTCTCTATAACTTTGGTCAAACTTGAGATGTTTGACTTTCTAAAATTCTTAAAATGACTTATAATTTGAGACGGAGGAAGTACTTATTATGACTCTTACTTCAAATTCATTAATTATGTACTACTACTCTTAGTAAAATCAAATGACTCATATATGCTCGAGGGAGTGGGAAAACTTCAGAAAGACTAAAAGAGTGAATACAAATTGGGGCGATTTTTCTTCGCTTCTTAATTTTTTTTATGAATTACATAGTACTATGTCAACGCCCATATATTTTCGTGTCTCTCATCTTAATAGAGATGTGGCATATATTGACAAACTAAGTATAGACAAACATAAAAGGGTGAATATGGACGAAAACCCTTTAGACTCTTACCCTAAATCCATCACGTATTACTACTCTTTTCTCTTAAATAAACCAGATATTACTGTTATGCTTGAGGGAGTATAGAGGATGAACGGACTCAGGAAAGACCAAAAGAGTTGATGGACAAATTTTGGCCGATATTTTGCTCTTTAACCTTAGCTATATATCTTCTATGTCTTTGATCTTAATACAATGTGTGGCATCTCGGCAAACTAAGTATAGATAGGCAAATAAGAAGCAAAATAAAATAGATGAATACCCTTTAAACTTTGATTGACTGTACTTCAGTCCGCTTCATCTACCAAATAGGTTGGGAAGAACTTGAGATGAAAAATTGGAACATATTTTACCTTAATCCCGCTCAGCTATATGGATTATGGTGGATTAAAGTGCATCCAAACAATCTCTTAAACAAATGTATTTCCTTATTTTAATAATAAAAAAATATAGGACTGGGATAGCTATGAGCGTGAAAGAAAACGGGAATAAACAAACAAATCTAAATGTCAACCGTAAACTTAAGCTAGGAGTTTAGGGTCATAATATGTCTAAATGTTACAAAATGTTTATTAAAATGCTTGAGGGTTCTTGAAATGGTCTTTGAATAACTTCAAAATTTTAAACTAAAATTCTTATGAGAATCTAATAATTATTCAAGCTTTTTTTTGTGAATGAAGTTGTTCTAAGGTGAAGTTTGTGGAGCAGAGTTTATAAAGTAGTTCAAAAACAAGCTCTAAGCATCCCTATGCAAGACAGAGGGTGGAGCAGACTTCGGTGCCAATTTTTCATTTATTTCCACGCAAAAATAACTTCAAACAAAATGGGAACATATATTCAACTCCCTCATATACATATACGCAGTCCAGTTCGTGTTA
>CM041646.1:7333365-7460223 GCA_023333625.1 Bothriochloa decipiens
AGTACTAATCAAGAAGGTTAAATTCACTGGAAGATCAAGAGTATCTTAGTTTTTTTGTTTCTTATTACGTCAATACGAGAAATTCATGCAGCAATGCCATGTCAAAGCAATCACAACAGGAGGACAGGAAGTACTAATGCTGGGTGAGTCTGAATTTTTTAATATAAGACCTTTTCACACTTTCATGTCAATTAGCCAAATATAAAGAGGAACCTCTTATGTTAATATCAAAGTATAGGCCAGTTTTAAAACTTGTCTTGTATAATCTAAATTCCAGATTGGTAGGCTGGGCACTAAATCAAAGAAGAAACCAAAAATTGAAGAAAAAATGCTAACTGCCGTGCACTAAACCCAGGAACAAAAAAAAAATGTTAACTGATGCAACCCACCTTAACGTCCAGAAGCATTCTACCATTGCACACTAAACATTATAAGTGACCTGTATACAGAGTCTTATCTTACCTCTCCTCTCTCTCTTCCATCAGTACCCTCCAGATCCAATACAACAGTACAAGGCTCAACACCAACACAACGTGCTATCCAGATACCTTTAGTAGTTTGACTCCTAATAACCAAGATAGAACAGCAATAACTTTTCTATCAACATAAATAAAAAGTAGCAGCTGCATGTGTTTTCATGGCATGGTTAGGGGTGATGATAGATATAAAAACTGCATAGCAAATGACAGGGAATTTGTTAATCTAAAATCACTAAAAAAAAAGTTGATCCAAAATCATGCGGGGGAAAGGAAATGTTATATACCTTCCTCTGAATGCATCCATCTCCCTAAAATTGGTTCCAAATAGTTGGTTCAACAAGGTACTTTTTCCTGCTCAAAATAATGAAGGTACGATGAAAATAAATCCTTATTAATAAACACATATACTCCATTCCAAATTGTAAGACATTTTGGCTTTTAAGATTGATATGTACTTATTAGATATACCTTATATCTGCATACGTAAAGAGCAATGTATCTAAAAAGCCAAAACATCTTACAACTTGAAAAGAAGTGAGTACATTACTTGCTCAAAAAGTACCAAAAGCATATAGTGCCTTTTTTGTGCAGGGGAGCAGAGATCCCACTATATACTACTCTCAGCCTCAGCCAAAGAACATGAATTGAAAGCAAAATTTACAGTTCCATTTCAGAAAAAAAGACAATAAAGATTTTCCAGGCTGACTAAGTTGAAAGACAACGGCTCTTAGTGTGAGGTCAGGTACTTGGGGAAAACATTGCCCTTGGTCAAACTAAACAATTATGAAAAGAATGCATTTCATCATGTGTCTAGTGTTACTAATTTGGTGTCATAAACGTTAGTGTTCGTTTCTATAATATTGGTCAAAGTTAAAATAGTTTGACTTAGGGCAACTTAGAAGTTGATTTAGTTTGGTAAGGATGGAGTATAATATATGCATGGCAGTGGATTGACAGCTTCAACCAGCAACGCCATGTACAGGAACCGTGCTTTCAAGTCAAGCAAGTGTCAAAATCAATTTTCCATGTAACCCACAGTTAGCAAATCAACAATAATGAACAATGTACTACCCAAAATACTGTAAAAAACATCAAAAGATCAGAACAATAAGGCTCCACAGTGTCGCTTGCTGAAGTAGCAAAGTACTGCATAGTGCATACTATGCCTTCAGAGGGCCGTTACTAGTAGCAAATTAAGTTGCTAGAACAAAGCGATCAACTGGTAAGACAGCATCCAAAAATGCGTGCAGGTTTATGTTCAAGAAGTCCTGTTTTAGTTAGGCAGGTCCGCGTGGACAAAATATTAGCCAGTTAGATCGTCCTCAGTTTGAGGATGCACTTGTTCATTCTCCATTACCGAATTAATCTAGGCATAGCATGAGAGGGCAACTAAAGCATTGTTTAAAACTAAAGCAGAGTACTACTACGAGTACACGTACTACACACACGGACACACCACTCAACAAGTGCACCGTTGGGCCACGAAACCGAACCGCCCGTTACCAGATACCAACAACAATTCATGCGACGCCAAAGCAAATACTCAACCGAGATGTCTAACACGGGCCAAGCCCTGCTCGATCGCCGAATAGTTCGATGACAGTCAGCCCGATCATTAGAGCCGCATGATCACCAGCGCACGCACACGGCATTTCGTCGAACAGGTGGCCAGCGCGCGCGCACGCATGGTCACGTCCGTCAGGCGATCGAGCTCGGGATCGGAGTACCGGACGGACCAACCAAGCAACCGACCCAACCGTCGTGACGGATGGACCGTCGAGTGAGCGCGGCCGGGACGGGAGCGGACAACGGAGGCGGTGCAAGCAAAGCATATGTACCGCTGCTCTGTGGCCCCATGATGGCGACGACGGCGTAGGAGAGGCCGCAGCCAGCGACGCCCGCGGCCGCCATGAACCGCTCGGCCCCCTCGGCCGCGAACTCGCCCTCGCCGTCGATCAGCTGCACCGCCACCCCCGCCTCCGCCGCCGCGTCGCCGCTCTCCTCCATCTCCGCCGGTCCGGTCCGGTCCCGTGCCGTCGCGCCTAGGCCGGGCTCGTGGGGGAAATGTGGGGTGGATGGGATGCGACGATGATGGGGTGCCGGGGCCGGTCGAACGTGGCCGCGCTTCACTTGTCCGGCCGCTCGGCTTTCGCGGACCACCATGCGCGCGCGGGCGCGGCGAAAGCAACCCCTTCCTTGTTTTTTACACTTCTGCCCCCACTCGCGGCTTACGGCTCCCTCCGTTCAAAATAGACGTCATTCTCGTTTATTGAGAATTCAATGTTTCTAAACTATTCTTAATTATATATTAAAATATATAAATATTTATGCTAATTAATTAGTATCATCGAAAAGATCTTTAAGTCTAGTTTTTTTAATAAATTTATTTGAAGATATAAATATTACACGTATTTTATATAAATCTAGTTAAAATTGAGAAAGTTTGACTGACACGCTTCCCATAGTTTTTGGATGGAGGGAGTAAATCCTAACCGCCGTGTGCGCCCGGTGTCTTGGTCTCGCTAATTCCGCTTTTGCCCCTGATAAGAATTTCGAATTGCGGTTTGGAGCCTGCCGATTACGCGTCCTTACATCGGTTACATACCGTGATAATATGCGCTTTGGGTTCTTATATACAGAATCAAAGATTGCAAAATGTGATTATAAATTACTTTTCAAAACATTGGTTTGTTGCTCCATTTTTTGCTAATTTTCATCCAATCTTCGAGCAATCATCCTTCTACCATGTTGCTTTGCATATTAATCATGGATATCGTATCACAGTTATTTAATTTGGAACTATATACTATTCATGGTTTATGTCACAATTCATCCAAAGTTGAGTAAGATGTATCATTGACTCATAGTTCCATGTTATGATTTCAGTGTTCAAATCAAGACTCTTTTGATTTGAGAGCTCCCCTACTTTTGATGGTTCTCTTTTTGTCTCCACCCTATTATGAGTCCTTAAATTTAGAGCCCTCAAATCCATTGTAGTGCATACTGTCATATCGGACTCAGAGCCAAAATATGAAGATTGTCAAGGTATATATTTAGAACTATATGTATTTAGAGCATCTTCAAGAGCCTTTCTGTAATTTACTTAGTAAATCATCATGTGAGAGTCATTTCGATTATAATTATTTTATATATATCTTTGTATCTCTTCCAACAAGCTTTTTTCCATTTCTTGTGTGCACTTTACACAGTCATCCTAGCTCTCCCTATACGGCTAGCAAGAAATTCGAACTAGAGGATGTTTATATTTGGATATTCAATTATTGAGGCTATTGGAGAATATTTTCTTTTACCAAAATCTTTAGTCCTATAAAATTAGGAAGAATATAAAGTGTTCCTTGGACTTCCTCTTAGAACATCTCCAACTTCCTAATACTTGATTTTTTGGGGAAATGAGAAAAAAATCCTCTTCCTAAGAGCATCTCTAATGGTTTATTAAAATTTTCTCCTAAAAACTATTGTTTCCCAACTCCCAAAAAGTTACTAGGAGAAGAAAAAAATGTCATCTCCAATAGTACCCAATATTTTCACATTAAACACCAAATTTGGTCCCTCTTGATTTTTTTCGGTTTTTTATTTCGCGCAAAAGTCTTCGCGGTCGCGTGTACCTACGACGGCGCCGCCTCCTTCCGTCGTGTTGCCCTAGATCTGCGGTTCCCAGCCGGCGGCGGCCTCTTCACAGTCGGACGTGGCCACCACCCAGGCTGTCGTGGCCACCTCTCAGCAGGCCTGCACCATCTCCCAGCCACCGGTCGGCGGCAGCACCTGCCAGTAGCACCTCCCGATCGACCTCCCAGCCGGCCAGGTAAGTGAACGTAATACTACTAATTTTTTTCGAAAGGACGGTAAAAGCTTTGTCGCGATTTCTATTAGACGAAAAAAAGAAAGCAACTGTCTCGTCTAGTTTTTGAAGTGGAAACTGGGCAAAAACCACGAATACAATGTAGGAGGGTACCCTACTTCATCTGCGCACCTAAGTACCAAGTCAGCTCAACTCGCGCCATACGCGCCAACTCAACTCAACTCAACTCCTCGCTTGGTCGGATTGGGGCATCGACACAAGCTTCAAACCGCTAGAACTCGGTCGGATTGGGTCGTCGACACAAGCCAGTACTTTAAGCCGCTAGGAGTTCCACCACTGACACCACAAACAACTAAAAGTTGACAACAAAAACCTAAAAACTAAGCAACTAAACACAAACTAACCCTACTCCACCTCTGGCACCATCCACGAACTCGCTGGCAAAAACGACAAAAAAGCGCTGCCCAAAGACCTCCGACCGAGTCGACTTCCACAACGACGCCTTCAAGAAGGTTACGACGCTCAAGCGCCACCGTCGTCCATCCATGACAGGACTGGGTTCTCACCCATGCAAAGTGCTGAAGACGCGACGCCCTCAACAGGGGAACGACACCCAAAGGTGTCGCCGTCGCCAGGCTTTCGCCCAAAATAACCCCAGCACCGACACGGACTAGATGTGTTCAAAGTACATATTTTGGCTTGATCTATTGTTCAAAGTAGACGTGTTTATGCCTTGATGATCAGTTGTTCAATGAGATTGATCATATTACTATTCCTAGGCTAGACGTCATGACTCGTGCGAAATCATTGCTGCGAAGAGAATCGGAAGATTCATCATCAGACGACGATGACTATTTCATCCTGTCGGCAGCTGCAATTGTTGAAACATATTCAAAAGAAAAAGGAAGATATGGTGATTCTGGTGAAGCTTTTGTATGGAGGCTTTGGACAAAATGTGGGCTAAGAAGGAGGCGTTTGACATGGAAAGGAGAAGAAGAAAGAGGAGAGATTCATGGCTTCACTTGAGCTAGAGAAGAAGCGACTGTCATTAGAAGGAAAAAAAGTTGAAAAGGACTTGATGAAAGAGGAAGACAAAATAATGTCAATCAACATGACCTCACTCACCCCGCTGCAGCAGCAATACTACTTGACGATGCAGGAAAAGATCGTTGCTCGTCGTCTGGCAAACTAGAATTAGTTAATTAGTTCATGTCGTCCAATTTCTGTAGCCAATCAGTGAACCTTTGTCTTACTTTGTGATAAGTGAACCTCTTAGTCCTAATAGAATGTGTGTGTTACTTTTGAGCAGTCAATTTTTCTAAGCTTAATTTGATTTATAGAAAGTAGTACAAACATCTATATCTCCAAATATATATTTATATAAAAATGTATTTCATAATTAATCTAATTTTGTTACATGTCATAAATATTAGAATTTTTTATGTATGTATGTACTGATTAAGTTTTAATTATAAATTTCATAAAGCGGAGAGGAGGGAGTATCTTGTCTTTTTGAGGACGCCTTTGCGTCACGTGTCAAACTTTGGTCAAAGTAAGTCTTCTTCAATCAAATCTATTCCAAATGAGATTGGCCAAAAACTAGCAGGCAGAAGCAACCGTGTCACACCCGGTTTTAAGGATAAAACCAGATATACACTATAGGTGAGTCTTAAGGGATAAATCTCACATATAGCTATAAATAGTATCAATTATAATACTTTAAATATAACGTACACAATATATAAAAGATCACCTAATGAACAATCAGCGAAAAGATGACTTTAAACTCTGGGTGTAGACTTCACTCCATTGGATCCAACTGACTGGTTGATCACAAGACTAACACTCCTCCTGAGGTGTGGAGGAATAGCAAGAGTGAGTCCATGTCGAACTCAACAAGTATAGCATAAGACAGTATAAACCATAACCTCATGATCAATGTAATCATAAATAATGTAAAGCATAAAACAGTAAATATGAGCATGTTAACAAATAAGTCATTATCTTAATATAAATATGTCAGGGCCGTCCTGTCCGTAGGCACGGACGATATATCGATTTAAACTCTGCGCAGAGGTGTACACTTTCACTATAAGTCGTGTTGCCCATATGCCCGGGTTTGCAACTCCCAAAACTCTTTCAAGGAGAGCAGGCAGGGTACACTATGAAACCTTTCAAAGGTTCGTCCAACCAATTAGGCTGCCAGATCGTCAGATATAGAAACCCCCCTTCCAATATGGCACATTCCTTCCCGGCTATACCCATAAGGACAGGGGCTGTCCTATACCAACTAGACACCCTAACTAACTAGAAAAGGTCCTCATACTGAGCTAAAACCAGACCATGTAGCCCTCACAGTTGTACGGTAAATCCGTGATAAATCACTTACGGATAAATCTTCAAGTTGTTAAAATGTTATTTTTATCGTTCGTTTGCTTAAACATTAATTAAGCCACATAGATCATAGCCATAAAAATAAAACCCAAGCTATACTTGCCTCGTTCAAAGCTTTCCCAATGAACCTGCTGATTCTGGTTGTCAAAGAACTCTTGGTCTCCAATTCCAATTATACTTGTCGGTCCTCAGCTTCCGATCTTTAACACTCATGAACTGCTCTTCATATATTCGTAGCAAACAAGCAACACAAACAGACAAAGCTAAGAACAAACATCAATCAAAAGAAACAGTGAAGAAAGAGCGTTCTACACGATAGAGCTCGTTATTACGATCACGAGAGCGTAAGAGTGTCAAACAAAGGAGCTATCGTTGTGGTGGCACAACTAACGAGGTTGTTCTAGGCTATTCGCATGTTGGAAAAGGCGTTGCTAGATCCTTTATTCTAACCCACAAATAAGTCATATTTTGAAAAGCCTAGAATATGTTATACATCACTTCGATCGCGTAGCTTACGTCGATAAGATTCTAAAAAGTATAAATTTGCTAAAAACGGAGTTAAAACGTGAAGGTTACGGCTAAAACAGGGTCAGGGGCATAACCGTAAATAAACATAACTAATTTTGTATTCAAAAATAATTTAAAACTAAAATAAAACTCGATTTGGACCTAAAACATAAATACCGACGGCTTCAGGGTTAAAACTGCAAAAACATCAGTCTGATTTGAACTGCATTGGACTAAATCATAAATACTAAAAAGTTTAGGGACTTTTCTGCAAAAGCGGCAGGGCTGACCGGATTGTTGACAAGTTTGACCTGGTCAACGCTGGCGTGGCGCTGACGTGGTGTACACGTGGCGCCAGCGGGGCTGCCACGTCGGCGGACGGGGGCCAGGTTGACCCACGGTTGACCGGTACCCCCGATCTAATCTGGGTCGTCCAGATTGGATCGGGCGGCCAGGGTCGGCCTGCGAGATCGGGTCACCGGGGACGCCGCTCCAGGCGGCGGCGCGTCGCCGGAGGCTCGCCGGAGTTCGCCGGAACAGCGCTCCAGTGCTCGGCTGGCTTGGCGGAGGGCACTGGAGGGACGAGTGTGGCTCCGCGGACTCGACCGCGGGGTTAATGACGGGGAGGGAAGGCCGGAGACGGGTGGCCGCGCGGCGGGTGCCATTGACGACGGCGGGGAGCTCGGTCGGAGACGACTGCGGGGCCTACGGGGCACGACGACCTACGCGGAGGGGACGGAGAGACACGGGGCGACCTTGCGGGCCCGAAGGTGGGGTCCATGGTGATGGCGGACGGCGGCGCACGCGACGGAGCGGAGCGGCTGCGGTGCTACGGCGATGACGGCGCGCGGGTACGTGAGACAGAGAGGGAGGATGGGGAGTCGCACCAGCAGGTGCCTCACCTCGGGGCGGTGCTCGTGATCGGTTTTCGCTGGCTGGGACACCGCGACGGAGATCGACGGGGACGCTCGTGAGCTCGAAAATGGCGGCTATGGCGGCGCGCAGCTAGGGTTCGGGTGGCGAGGCTAGGGTTTCGGGTGGCAGCGGTGCACTAGGGTTCCCAAGGGGCTGCAGAGGGCAGGGCAGAGCCCTTTTATAGGCGGCAGGGAACATCGGGGCGCGAGCGTGGCGGATCGAGCGGCGGCGGCGCGCTTCCACGCGATGCGGAGCAGAGGAGAGCGCTGACGCGTGGGGCCGGAGGATGGGGTTCGCCTGGCAGCGGCTGGGGCGTGGAGCTGCTGACGCGTGGCTGGCGTAAGCGGCGCGGCTTTCGGCTGGGCCGGCCTTGCGGCCCAAGATGGAGCAGGAGCGCGCGAGCGCGGACCGCGGTGCGGCTGGCTTGCTGGGCCAAGAGGCGAGGCGGGCCGCGGAGAAGAAAAAGCAGGCCGCAGGCGGAGACAGGCCTTCGGGCCAGTTGCGGGGAGGGCCACCGGTTGGGCTGCTTGTCTGGCCGAGCCAAAAGGAGAAGGGAGAAGGGAGAAGGGATGGAAAGAAAATTAGTTTTTCTTTTATTTGAACTATTTTTTAAAAAGAATTTGAAGTCTAATTCAAATCCAACCAAATCCAAACATTACAAAATAAATTATGCACTAGCATGAATGTACAAACATATTTCTTGACCTAGGATTGATTTTAATTTTATAAAAATAATTATTTTGCCTAGGTTAAATGCTCATCAAAAATACAAAAATTAAATCAAATTGACTATTTCAAAATTATGCAAATTTTGGGGTGTTACAAACCGTCTCTATCTCTACTAGTTGACACTACATGCAGTTGCAGGTGAAGAAGATGACGCTGAAAGATTCAGCTGTCTGTTTAAGCCCCATGCATTGTTGGCCATGGCAATCCTTTGCTGAACAATAATTGATTGTTGCATTCTACACTTTGCAATGTATATCAGGTTCTGAACTGAAAACAAAACAGCATCACTTCCACTCCAACACCAAATAATCACCACAAGAATGACGAAAAGCACAAAATCGTCGCTTACATCCATCCACCCTGACAAAAGCCCATGTTCCTCAGATCCGTCAGCTTCTTCTACTGCCAAACACACTGCAGCACCTGCACCTTCAGTCCCCAAGAGTACACTGACAAAGAGACAAGTGCCAGTAGCCACCCATACCATACCCCGTGCGCGTGCTGCAACGGTGCCCGACGGTGCTCGAGGAGCCGCACTCGCTGCCGGGGACCGACGACATCGTCGTGCTCGCGCGCGCCCGCGACGCGCACCGCTCAATGCGCCGGGACGACGGCGCGCCACCGCCGGGCAGGTCCATCGGGTCCAGCGACGCCCTGCGCCGCACGCTGCCCCCGCCCCCGCCCTGGCTGGGGGTACGCTCGCAGCACGACGGGGATGGCGAGGCCACGGTGGCCGCCAGCGCCGACGTCTCGGACGCCGACGAGAGGCGCTGCCTCGGCGCGCTCTGCGACCGCGCCTTGGCGCGCGACGACTCCGTGTTGGCCATGTAGCTCGGGCAGAACAGCGGGTCCGCGCGCCACTCACTGCGCCGGCTCGGCACCGGCGTCGGCGTCGGCTCCGACGCGGAGGTGAAGGACGCGTCGTCGACGTCGAACAGGCCGCTGGGCGTCCGCGCGCTCGCGTCCGTCCGCGCCGACGACGGCGTCGTCGGTGAGACCTTCTGGCACGGATCCTCGGCCTTCGCCGGCGTGATGCGGCTCGGCGTCGTCGTCGACGTCGAGTAGTGGTGGCAGCAGCTGCTGTTCCGCCGCGCGCCCGGCCTCGGCGCGCCGTCGTCCACCTCCACGATCCTCACGTCGTTCTCCTCCGAAGCCCTCTCTGCCGCCTCCTGCACAGCATTGTCAATTCCTTGCATCGTTTGAAGAAGGGCGGTGAGTGCTCTGCTCACCGGTGGTTTCTGTGACCGCGCGGGGTGCTGCGGCGAGCGCCGGCTCGGTGTCGGCCGCGGCGTGGCGGTGGCGGTGGCTTGGTGCCTGGAGGAGGCGCCGTCCTCGACCTCGAGCAGCCGCAGCCGCTCGGCGCGCGCGCGGCGCTGGGCGTGGACGAGCGCCTGCATGCGGCGGAGCGTCAGGTTGGCCTGGCGCCGCACCAGCTGGCCCCTCACCATCGCCTGCAGCTTCACCATCCCTCGCAGCGCGCACAGCGCCTTCCTCGCCTACCGTCGCAAACCATTCCACATTTCACTCATCGGAGAATCGCCAGAACCAACCAAGAACTGCATCTGCATGCGGCCGGTCCAAAGAACATACCAGGTACGATCGGAAGGCGGCCTGGATCTTGACCGCCGCTGCGGCGGCCTCCCTGTCATGACCGCCGGTGCTCCTCCTCCCCGACGCCGGAAGCGGGATGACGACGGCGCCCACGGTGGACGACGCAGCCTCAGGAATGACCACGGCGGCGGTATCGGCTGCGAGCTGCTGCTGCTGGTGGTCCTGGTCCTGCTCCTGCGCCACGACGACGACATGCACCTCGGCCTCAGAGAAGCAGTGCGACGACGAGGACGCGAGCGGGCCCTGTCCCTGCGCGCCGCCGCCGGACGCGCCCGCGCCCGGCCGGCGGAAGCTCCACCGCCTCTTCTCCTTCCCGTTCGGTGCCGCCGCCTGCGAGTGCGAGGGCAGCGGCGCCGACAGCACCGACTGGCAGTCGGCGTCAGTCCCTCTGTCCTTGGCCTTCTGGGACTTCCAGCCGGGCAGGAACAGGTTCCTGAGCCACCGGCCCGCCTTGCCCATCTGCGCAAGGCGCCAAGACGCACTGCTCAACTCTGCAGCCGGCGTTGCTGCTGCTGCGGCTGCTCCTCATCCGCCATTACGCTTGTGCACCGGCCACCGGCAGATGCAGAGGGATGCAGAATGGAGAAGCAGAGGCGCTGTGATCACTCATTGCTCTCTGGAACTGGGACTACTGGGACTACTCTCAACTCTCACCTGACCTCACTGCAAAGTTAACTTTAGAAGATTGTTCCATTGCTCCCTCACACGTCTGTAATCTGTCCCTCTGCTCCGGCCATGTGAGGAACTATTTACAGTAGTCGTCCTCTCAGCAACAGCTAGCACCTTCAATTTCTGTACCCACCATCACAAATGGCTGTCATGTTCGATTGCACGACCACACACGGGCATGGCTCATTGGCTCATCCGCTCATCACGATTTATGAAACAAAGGGGAAAAACGGTGTGATCAGTCTCATCAGTGTGTCCTGGCTAACTGCCAGTTTATGGTCGCCTATCCTATACGAGGTGCGTGGTGCGATGGATCACAAGGCAATCAAAAGCGTTTAGTGTGGGGGTGACCACGGAGGGTGTAGGGTTTAAGGGACGATCGTCCATGGATCGCTAATGATCAGAGCTTTGCATGTGGCAAGTGATGAGTGAGTAGCTAGCTGATCGAGTACCTCCTCCAGCAGGGACCGATGCCGCGACGTGAGCGATCAATGTGGGGGGCGTGGGGAACACTGCTGCTAGCTGCCGCTACAGTTGTTGTATTTGCATCCATGGAGGACCATGGTTCATAGCGCTGGATCTGCGCCTGCGCCTCTGCTTCTGCACTGCATGATGCTGCATTGGAGGATTAAACAGTACTACGTAAATATAGGCAGCCACTGGATTTTCAAGTAATGACCACAGAAACGGTCTCAATCAGTATTCAGTAGTAGAGAGATGAAAAGGAAACAAGAGCCACCAGTGGGCGGGCGCGTGATACAATGCAAACCTCCTGGCCCAACCCAACTCCCGCACCGGCCGCACGTATGTATGCGCATGTGTTTGCATTGCATTGTTATGTATTGTCAGTACAAGCAGTTAATGTGCTAGCCTGGACGCTGGAACGGACACTGTCAATGTGGCCGTGGGCAGGGCAGGGACTGCTGTACTACTATACACTACTGTATGGTATAGTATAGTATACTATACTATACATTATACAATAGACAGTATATACAGCAGTGAGTGAAGAAGACAAGCACATGGTGTTCCACATCAAAGCTAGAGGAGGCAACGCCGACGAGAAATGCTGCTAATCCTATCCATGGCTCTGAATCTCTGATACGGTGCAGTACGGGATGGAGGCGATGCCATTGCTCCTCCGAATCTGCCGGCCGGGGTCCGTACACGCGGCCTCCCGCCTCCGACCCCGTTCCGTCGGGGGCGGTGCGTGAATGTCCTTGACTCCTTGTCGACTTCCTCCGTCCCGTCCCGGTCGGCCAGACCGGAAAGAGCACGGACAGTGTCAATGCATGGGGGTGCTGCTGGCCTACTGCTCTCCGGCCGCCTGCCGCCCGCGGCGGCTCAACCAAATGCAGCTGCATGGCAGTACGTCGTGATACGTCACCGCGCCGCGCTGCGCCCGTGCACAATCTCAGTTTCATGAACATATATATAAAATTTCACAATTCTTTTTGTTCAGAATCGTCTGTGCATTTGATCCAAGCCCTGTGTTTTGGCCTCATGGGCCTGCAGTTTTTTCTGTTTTCTCTTCTCTCCCCTTTTGATGTTTTTTCTTAGTAGAAGAGTAGCGAGTAGAGTCTTGGGAGTGCGGTTGTTTTAGTTGGTTGTTATCTCTCTACTTGTTTGCCGCCTTTCCAAAAAAAAAAAAAAAAAAAAAAATCCAAGCCCCAAATCCATAGGACGAAAAAACCTCCGAATCCCAATACCCGCGATGCTTCCGGCCGCAAGGTAATAAGTGAAGATGGAAGAGATACATACAGGTCTGTTCATTGATGTAATTTCCAAATTTATCCGACCAATCTCCCGGCAATCTTCCGGTCCGAGTGATCGGACCCGAGACGCCGTCCGAACGGTCTTGGCGGGAGGGCTGCCAGCGCGGGAGCGGGGGCCGGAAGCACAGAGCGGGAGCACGCGCGATGCAGGAGTGACTTGTTTTCCTTATTCCTTTTCATTTCTTTTTCTTTTTTTTACTTTCTTTTGTGTTTTCCTTTCCTTTTTTCTTTTTCTTTTACTTTCATTTCTAATTTTCTTTTCTTTTTTCTTTTTTTTGTTTTTCTCGTTCTTTGTTCTTGTGCCATTTGTCCTTCCATAGAAAAGAATTGTCTATTGTATTTGTCCTAATACCGTTCTAGAGAGAAAATTTTGTCTATTGTCCTTCCATAGAAAATAATTATCCATTGTATTTGTCCTTCTACTGTTTTAGAAAGAACACTTTGTCTATTGTCCTTCTATAGAAAAGAATTATCTATTGTATTTATTATTATATTATTAGAACTGACCGATGTTCCCAGAACATCAACTGATGTTCCATAGAACATGATCGATGTTCCAGAACATCGATTGATGTTCCAGAGAACACATTCTGTAGCTTTCTTCTGATATTCTGTCGCTTTCTTTTATCGTTTTTTTTGTGACAGATAGCGAATATTATGTATAACGAACTCCTGTGAACATCGCTCTGTATAACGAATATTATGTATAACGAACTGTGTACATCGCTCTAGTTCCAACTTCTAACAACCTCTAACACGAGGAGCTTCAAAAGTGGTGTTTTGTACAATATTAAACATGAGTTACGCCAAACGAAACAGGCGCGCGTTTCTTAACCCACATGGCGGATTGGTGCTTTCCGCGACATTCCCCCTGTTGCTGCTGCGGAGCCTGCAGGCAATGCGCATAGTATATATATATATATCTATACGACAGATGGATGAGTAGGTTAAATTTTATAACAGTTAGAACTCTAAAATTTTTTTATAACAGTTCAATATTCGAGGGCGGCATTCCTAGAGTACATATATAGGTGACGGCCATACTAATCAAGGTCAGGCTTGATCTTAGACAGTAATCTACATTGGAATCTAGGTAGTGAGCGAACGTAGAATTTCAATGCTAGTTTAATTTAAAAAATGAGAAAGTGTGTGTTTAATTTGGACTCTATTTTCACAGTGATATTATTATCTTTTATTTAGTGCTACATATCGTCTGGAAGTTATACTTGTATTGTTTCTCCCTATTTTTCAAAAAGGGAATATATATTAATATTCCATCTTCTACATCAATTAATGCATATAGTTGTTCCTTATTACAAATAAAACTACAAAGTTCTAAGCAATCTAAGTTTTGATCCAAAAAGGAAGAAGGAAAAGATTCCCAAAGCAACATCTATAATGTAATTCTATTAAAAAATTTCCAGCCGTTTCTCGCAAACACCTCCATCGCAGATGATTCAATCATCCTACAACCCATCTTTATCATTTGGCGATCCTCCTCCTTCTGAATTAGGGACCAAAATCCGATCCAGTAAGTCCCCCTGAAGATGACCTGCAAATAAGATGGTGCTAGGATCTTGTAAAAAACTATATCGTTCCGGGTTAACCATATTACCCAGCAAAATGCACTCGCACCCACGAGCATTTTGGATTTCTGTCATGCCCAAAAATTTGCATTGTTTCCAAATAGTCAAATTGATTTATTTATGCAATTGGTGATGCATTCAAACAAAGGATATAATAATTTTGGAAACTCATCATGAGGTTAGTTACATGTTGATGCATTCATGCTGCTGCATAAGTTTTGGTTGACTTGTTTGAGCTTGTTGTTTAAACTTTGCTTTGCTTTCTAGTTACTAACATGCTCTAACTTGTCCCCTATAACTCCTAGACTAACCTAACCTGGTCTAACTAGCCTAGGCCAGTCCCTAGTGGACCCTGGCCAACCCCAGCCCCTACTGACCAAGTATGGCCAGCCTAGCCGACCATGGCCAACACTGGCCAGCTGTGGCCAAGGCAGCAGCAGCAGCAACCAGCCGCAGGGGCCAGCGCTGGCCACCAGCGGCCACCAGCCCGCCATACCAGCGACCAGGTCAGCTTGCAAGGCAGCCCAGCTGCCAGCAGCGGCCACGGCCCGTTCAGCGTGCCCGCGCGTGCGCCTTGGGCCGTCCCAGCAGGCCCAGCAACCGCGGCCCAGCTCGCTCGCCCGCGTCAGTCGCTGGCATCAGCGCCACAGCGCCCGCCACCGCCGCTGACAGGTGGAGCCCACCGGAGTAGGGCCTACAACACAGTGTCGTCTCCTTCTCGGAGACGGACACCGAGCCGGGACCCCGGCTCCGCCCGCGCCGCGTCGCGCGTCCTGCACGCGGACTCCGTTCCGCCGCGAGCTATAAAGTGCACCGTGCAGCCTCCCGCGCCGCTTTCGCAACCCTAGCCACCACCCGGTGTCGTCGAATCTCGAAACCCTAGGCGCCGAGCTCGCGCCGCCGTCGTCGATTTCGCCTGCGCCGCTGTTCGCCGTCGAGGTGAGCACACGCCCGAGCTCCGCGTGACCGCAAAGGTCACATAGATGCCCTCCGTGGCCGCTCTCGCCTTCTCTGTGCATCGCCATAGGAGCGTCGGCCGTCGTCAATGCCGCCGCCATCTCCCGGTCCTGCCTCCGGCCATCCGCCGCCGCCACGGACCTCACATTTGAGTCCGCGAGGCGCACCGCGCCCCCCGTCCTCTCCGTGTAGCCCGCCATGCATCGTAGGCCCCGCGCCGCCGCTCGCCGGCGAGAAACCGCCGTCGGCAGCTCTGTTCTGGTCGGCCCAACCACCGCCGGTCCACCGTGGACCCGTGGACTTAGTCCACGGGGACGGTCCACGGCCGGTTCACGGACCCGGCCGCTCCCGTGCCGCCGCGTGGCGTCAGCACCGTCAACGCGGTCAGGCCGCCGACAGCCGTAGTTGTTTTGCAGAAAAGCCCCTGCCTTTTTCTTTAATTATGATTTAGTCCTTCACAAGTTCAAAAGTATTTAGATTTTAGTTCTGTTTTCTGCAGATTAGTCCCTAGTCTTGTACAGGCCATAACTTTCACGTTTTAACTCCGTTCAAGTTCCGTTAGAAATTTTATAAGGTACGCAGTGATGTCACTGTTACTATAGTTTGTAATTCCGTTAGATTCATAATTTCATAAGATACGCAGTGATGTCACTGTTAGTATAGTTTGTAGACTTTATCTGTTGAGTTCATATTTAATGCATTTATTAGTCTATAGGAAACCTTTGAAAATTCATATCTTCGGCCGTTATAATTCTATTTTCGATAAATTTGACGTCTGTGTGATCGTAGCAGCAAGTAGTATAGTTTTATAACTTATTATTCTATTTTGCTGAGCTTGGTGTACTGTTCTTCTAATAGCTCTTTGTTTGCTTTGTGTATGTGTGCTCGATTGGCTTGCTTGGTGCTGCTTGTTAATGTTAATCGAGTTCAGACGTTGAGGGATTTGTTGAAGATCAAGGATACTTTGAAGATCAGCAGGGATATTTTGAGAACCAAGGCAAGTATAGCTAAGGACCTTCCTTGTTGTCCTATTCATGATACAATATAATTCATTTGCATGTGTCCTTTGATGCCTAATTAGGAAATTCCTAGCTATTGAATACTTTTACCTTGTTAATCTTGGGATATATGCATTTGGGGTAGTGTGTTGCTAGTGCAAATCTTTAACCATGATCATGTATGCTGGAATAATGTATATGTGTTAACCATATAAGATGAATATAATCCTTTGGCAAAAGCTAGGACTTTTCGTACTGTGAGGGCTATATGGCTCTAGCTCTAGTTGTTCATGGGACCTTTTCTAGCTGGTTAGTGGTATGCGAGTTGGGTATAGGATAACCTCTGTCCTTATGAGTATAGCGGGGATGGACTGTGCCATATTAGAAGGGGGGTTCCTACATCTGATGTCTACGCGTCTCTTTTTAGTTAGAGGAACTCATGGGTGGCTTTATATGTTTTGCGGTGGTTTAGGAGTAATTAACCCACTCTACTGTACAACATGACTCATAGTGAAAGTGTTAAATCAATATATTATCCGTGCCCACGATTACGGGTGGCCTGAAAAACTAAGAGAATCTGTTATGTTCATTTAATGGTTTATGTACAGTTCATTTATTCAGCTATATCTTGTGATCATATGGTTATGAGGATGATAATACCTTGTTGATGATAATTGCCAAACTTGTTATATAACTAAAAGCTAAATGTAGTTAACCATGTCAGTTATCTGTGTCTCATGAACCCTTGGTTATACTTGTTGAGTACCGTTAAGTACTTACGCTTGCTTACTTTTAATTTTAAAAAATCCCGGATGGGTAACAGATCAAGGCTGGAATGAGGATTACCGTAATGAGTACTAGGCTTGATGTTCACTAGTCAACTTCGTCCCTATGGTTGAAGCTTCCACGAGAGTGCTAGATGTTTTATATTTGTCAGACTATTTATGTGAGACAATGTAATGAATATCTGTTCGCTATATAATAAACTTTGAGATGGTGTTGTTTATGATTTATCGACTTATGTGTGTGACTTCTAGGTGCTCACATAAGGCTTTTATATATCTCATTTTGTTCTTAAAATTAGGGTGTGACAATTTCAGCCTCCCATCAAATCAAATCCATGTAGCGGCTTCTCCCTGTACGTGCTTGTTTGGATGATATCTTAGTTAGTGACGATGGTGTTTCTCTTTGTACCAGGTGTTGTGTTTGTGTTGGTGTTTATTTGCCTTGCTTCTCGTATTTATTGCTTTGTATGTAGAATTTTGGGCTGGGATCCAATATGTAACTACGATCCCAGACTTTTGTCGGAATCTATGATAAAAGACAGTTCTTCATCCCCTGATGATCTTTGACAAAATACTAGGTTTGGGACAGATAGTTGAATTCTATAATCTAATTGTTTTGATCTCACCATTATAATCCAATAGTAGTAGGTTTGGGACAGATAGTTGGATTCTATAATCTAATTGTTTGGATCTCACCATTATAATCCAATAGTAGTAGGTTTGGGACAGAGTTGGATTCTATAATCTGATTGTTTGGATCTCACCATTATAATCCAATAGTAGTAGGTTTGCGACAGATAGTTGAATTCTATCTGTGTGTGTCCGGCACGGGTGGGTACAAAACACAGTGTGAAGACCCGCCGGCCGGCCGGCCTGAGAGTGAGACATGACACAGTTGAGCTTGAGGCATGCAGACGACGTACGGAGACCTTGGATTGAAGCAACAGCATCCACGTGGCACGCGCCAGCAGCCAATGCAAAAGCAAGCAAGCGAAGCACAGCAGTTTCGATAGACCTTCTCTTGCCAATCAGGGATATACCCTGTGCTTCAACGATGCATCGATCTCTCCAGACGACAATTTGCAGGTCCAGAGAAATTAAAGGCCGGCCTAGGAATTTATTTCCTGGATGCGGAGCTCACACCTTCGGCTTCAGATCAGATTGCAGATTTCTAACTGCTTCTCAGTATTAATGGCTGAGGCCATGGCGCTCTCAGTCCTCAGCTCTTCCATTGGGATCCGATTAGGCCTCAGCAATGTGGCCTTCTTCACAGACAATCAGGTCCTTGCAAACTTCCTTCAAAGTGCCGATCATGAATCTCCACCAGACCGGAGAATCAAAGTTAACACGCACGCAACAATTTGACAACAATGTCAGACATCTTCAGAGCTGTAGAATCTTCAAAATTCCAAGACAGCAGAATACCCTTGCTCACAGACTAGCCAATGTAGCCTTTCGGGAAAACATTCAAAGTCCAGATAGTTGGCTGGTTAGCTGTAATAATAGAATGCATGGTCCCCCTTGTTCGGCCATCGAGGCTGTAAAATCTGTACTTTCCAAACTCTGTACTCAGTTTGCAGCTGAGTGCTGCCAATAATAGCATATGGTTTTCAGTCAAAAAAATAATAAAAAAAAGAAGCACAGCAGTTTCCATTGACCGCGCCGGGCCCTCCTGGCAGTGGCGGACTCGAGAGAGAGACGCTGCACTGCACTGTAGCAGCCGATGCACCGATGCCAAGCAGCCGATGCCCGTAGTGTGTAGTTCTGGAGAAAGCTGTACTACGTGGGTCTCCTAGTCGTAGCATAGCATCAACTAAACTACTGGTCCATATATGCATGGGGACCATATGCAGGCAGGACTCGACCTGTGGCCTCGGTACTGTACTGTACATGGGTCACGTTTCAAGGACGGATAGGTCGTGATTACAAGGGTGCGTGGAGTCTATTTCAAAATTTTAAATATTTACACATAAAAGATCTAAAATTTTTTAAAACATCGCACACCAATAGTACCAAACTAGATGTATATTGTTAAAAATTTAAAATTTAAATAACTTTTCTAAAAATTCATATATATTTGAGCCACTACATGACAAAATTCAGGATGAGTGAAATTTATATTTTAAATGAATTTTTATAAAAATTGTTTGAATTTTAAATTTTAGAACGATGCTTATCTAGTTTGATACTATTAGTATGTAAAGTTTTATTTTTTTAAAAAATTTTAAAAATGAATATTATAGACCATGCGGTCGCTTATACTCACGAGCACGCTGCCACTCCACCGCTGCTCTGCTCTCGATCGAACTCCCGGCCCTTCTCAGGGTGGGGCAAATTTGAGCCCGAGACAGATCACTCGTCTTATACGTATGTGAGCTTGCACGCACAAATTGAACCAATTTGAAAAATTAACGAGCACGTATGCACGCATCTCAAATTCAAACGACGTGCCGTGCGTGCGTACGGACACCCGTCGTCGCTTCTGTGACCTGTGTTACGTTACGTTTTGTATTATTACTGCTCGATCGAGATGATTCATTCGGACCGGCCGGCGTCCACTCCTGCCAAATCTTGTTAGATGCTGCGCTGTCCCTTTCCTTGTGTTTCTTTCGGCAACATTCAGCGTGGATAAGAATGGTCATCCTCCGATCCTTTTTTCCCCCGAGGGGATGGTCATCCTATCCTAATAACAAGCTAGTCCACTAACAACGACGACTTTCTTGACTCCTTCCCCAGCTCGATCCTCTTTTCTTTGTAGCCCAACCAACTTCTAATTTTCAGATGCCGCCAAAAGCTACGACGCAGGATTATTGGTACAATGTCTTGTAGTAGTCCTAGTGACCAGCACAGAAACATGTATATCATGCATGGTGACTTGTGACTAGCTAGCTAGAAGATTTGCGGAGCCCCCGTGCAGATGAACGACCGGACTTTTGGACAATCCGCCCAAGGCTGGACGAAAAACTCGAAACCAAAAATTCGAAACTCGCTAGCTCGTTCGACTCGCATGACAATGGCTCGGTTCGAGCTCGACTCGTTTTATGATGAGCCAGTTTGTTTTATAACAAACTAGCTCGTTTTATAACGAGCCAGCTCGAGTCAGCTCGTAAGCTGCTCGTTAGCTTGTACGAGCCACTCAAGCTCTGAATTGTTTTTGGTGTGTGCGTGTATATATATTATTTATAAACCTAATTAATTATCCACTTAAGTTCTTGCTTATTTATTTTGTTTCATTCTTAAATTATATATGGATTATGTGTAAATTATATTTGTATGACTATCATATACTCATGGTTATGATCGTGGTGGGTTGTTTGAACAAAAATTAAGAAACCGTGGATGAATAGATGGAATTGTGTTTACAAATATATATTTTTCTTTATTAAATTTATAAGTACTTTAAGAAATTGTGTTTTTATGGTTTGGCTTACGAGCCAAATAAATTGGCTCGAGCTGATTAATAAGCCGAGCCGAGCTGCTCTTCTAGCTCGTTAGTATAACAAGCCAAGCTATAACAAGCTGAACTGGCTCGATATCCGGGCCTAATCGGCCCCGTTCATACGGCGGCTCACCTGACGCAGCAGACATCACCTACAAGTCGATATGGGTGTGAGCCAAGACAAGGACGGACGTGGGGGGCCAGCCAAAAAGTGGGTCAAACCTACAAACTATAAAAGCCAAGTGACGTGGTGTGAGACCGGCCGTCATTTTAGTTTCCCAATTAATAATATTTTAATACCAATTTGATGTTGTGGATATGCTAGTGGATTTTATCTGAAAGTAAGGGAGTAATAGATTACAGTAGTAGTCAGAACTTTGTGACTGTTTAAGCTTTATTTAGATACACAGTATCTTTAGAATATTAGGAAAATACCATGTGTTTGTGAATCTTAGTTTGGAGTGTCCTGAAGTATTTAGATGCAACAGACTCTGACTCTATAGTTTTCAATAACACGGTTTTGCTGAAACTATAATCTTTTGAAGACCTCACTCTAGACATGTTCTTTATAGACCACACTTCTGCACATCAATGATTCTAAAAATACAGTTTCTTATTAATACAAAAACATCCAACACAAGGCCTTAGAATAATACCTATCTTATGATCACCATAACATGGAAGAGTAAAATTTAGATTTATCGACAAGTAAGTTAGGAAACCAGCCATTTAATTAGTACCTTCCCTACGAAAGCAGCAGCTGAAAATTAAGCAGTTAATTAATAAAAATACAAAACTTTCACACTTCCATCGTGACCACAGTCCACACTCGCTCTCACTCTATAAAAACCTCCCACGTCCACTAGCCACTTCCCAAAAGCAACCTCCGCGTCCGCTCGCCACCACCACCTTTCCGACCGCGCCCACGCCCCACGCGCGACACGACCGCGCGCACTGCCAACGCCCCCGAACGCTCGCGCACCAAGCAAGAAACCGCCGCCGGCCACCTCCCGGCTCCCATGACCGACGCGGGCGCCGGAAGTGCCAGGCCCAGGAGGGCGGCCAGCAGCGGCGGCGGGGACCTCCCGCTGCGGCCGCCGGAGCCGCCGCGTGACCCGCTGGAGTTCCTGTCCCGCTCCTGGAGCGCGTCCGCGGCCGACGTCTCCTTCGCGCTGGCCCACGCGCCCGCGCCGGTGCCCGCCGCGGCCGCCATCTCCGAGGACGTTGCCGCGGAGCTCGACGCCGACTACGCCGCTGCCGCCGGCGCCAGCGCCGGCGGCCCGGCCTCCGGGACCTCCTTCTCGTTCGCGTCCGCGGCCACCTCGCAGCTCGTCCTGGACCGCATCATGGCCCCGTCGGTGCGTGCCTGCGTGCCTTCTCCGCCACTTTCTCCTCAATTTCTTAATAAACCAACAAAATCCGGTCTTTTTTTATATCTATCTATCTACGAATAAATTCAAGGCAGTGTTCTTCTTTCAAGCCCCTCTGTGTCTTTGTCTATCTATTTCTAATTCCGTTTGGCGCGATTCTGTTTTGTCGTCCTGAATGTTTGTTCGATTTCGCATCCCCTTCATGTGTTGCATCTGCTTAATTTAACTTAAATGCCACTATCAGATTGCTGCTGCATCTGCTTAATTTAACTTAAATGCCACTATCAGATGTCTGACTTTGCCTGTACTCCTGGGGCTGGAGTCATCAGGTGAGGACAACAAGAACCAGACAAAAGCTCACCATTCTCTTTTGGTTTCTCTCCCCCACAAACAAACCGAAACTGACAAACGCTTGATGTTCATGTTAAGCTCCTGTTGCACGACGATTGATTCTTGTTTACAACAACGACTGTTGTGCTGAATTTCAGGCTGACCAAATTTTCTTGCTTCATTCGTTTGGCTGAACCTGGACCAGGAAGTGTCGCCGCTGACCTCCGGCCGGCTCTCGCACAGCAGCGGGCCACTCAACGGCGGCGGGTCGCTCTCCGACAGCCCACCCGTCTCGCCGGAGATCGACGACACCAAGGTCTCTATCTCTTCCTCTCCGCCCACTGCACCTTATTATACTACCTATGGCTAATACCCAATCAGTTCTAGGAACCTGAATGACCTGTTTATTTCTGTTTAGTCTGAAAATTTAAGACCTGGCACATGGTTTTAATAGAAGCAGCACTTTACCTGATCATCATTGTTAATTGCTGCTTCCTCTGTTTGTTATTAGGCACTGCACTTTTTGTTTGGTACTACCTCTGCTAGCCTGGTCAGCTGGGTTCAGACATCTGCATGCCTGCCTGCATTGTTTTTCTTCTTTTTGAGATGCTGCCTGCATGCCCTGTATCTGTCTGACCGCTTCCTGGTTTTCTCAGCTGGTCACCTGCTTGCTCTGTTTGCCTTAGGAAACAGAGCAACCTTGTTTCTTTGTTTCTTTGTTTGTGCCTACTCTTATGTGCAACAAACTTGGTCAAAGACAGGTTTAACAAAGTTGTAGGTACAAGGATTAGCATAGGGCCTTGTTTAGTTCCATGAGTTGGGGTTAGAATTCCCGTAACAGAATTACTGTAGCATTTCGTTTGTATTTAGTAAAAATTGTTCAAACTTTGACTAATTAGGCTCAAAATGTTCGTCTCATAAAGTACAACCAAACTGTGCAATTAGATTTTGATTTTATCTACATTTAGTACTCTATGCATGTACTGGTATCTTGATGTTATGAGGAATCTTCTTTTTTATAGAGCCAAATGCTGAAATTAGGAGGGAAGGCCTAGAGTCCACTGTGCTTGCAATTACAAGCAGCACCTAGCATATTCAGGTTAGCAAATGCAGCTAGCTGGAGCAGAACAACCGGCCTACTACGCCAATGCAGGTTCTGCAGCTTTTTTTTCCCTTTCACAGTGGAGGGATACCGATCAAAGGTTGAAAAAAGGAAGAACTTGGAGTCATGGACAGTGCCCTTTCTCTCCATCCAATGAAACACACTTTGCTTCGAATCCATGTCTCCACGAGTTCACAGATTTAGGGCAAAGTGGCTGCATGTCAAAATCATTGGGCAATGCATTGGGGTCGAATCCATGCCTTTTGCCTGCTGTCTAACATTTTCCATGCCCCAATGCAAATTGTGTGCGAGGCCTTGCATTCTTGTGACTGTAGAACCTGTGCGAACCAACTCATTTCTCCTTCTCTTCCATGCCCCCTGTGCAAGCCAAGTCATGCATACCGTTGCCTTTGCTGCATTTCTCTCTTTGCCACTGCTGCAGCTGTTGCTTGTAGTGTGGTGTGGACATCTGCGTGCAGCTCACAACAATGATGGCTCATTTCCATCCACTTTTTGTGCTAGTCTCTGTGTGCACCTCATCAACGACCGACGCAGCTAAACTGACATGAAACAAAACGAGCACTAGCGTCATGAAATGAATTGGCATCTTGAGTAGAATAGAGTCTCCTTTTTGTTCAGACTTTTACACATGCCTGCCTGCGTCGTGCCCTGGCTGGGCCTGGGGTCTTAGACTTTTGTCATCACTGACCATTTGCTTACCAGCAGTCAAGAGTTTTGCTTTGGCCTCACCCTCACTAGAAAGCAGCAACTGAAGAACGTCATGCCGTCAGGCATGAGTTCATGGTCACACGATACGGTTGGTCTGGCGTGGTAGTAGTGTAAACCACATGATCCTCTGCCTCGATCTGATCTGCTGCCGTGCCCATTTGAAACTGAAGCGAGCCAGGCTGTGGTCTGGAGTGTCGACTGATCCCGGCGGCCAGTACAGTGAGTGACCTGCAACGCTCCCATTTCCTTCTGTGCTGGTGTGGTCCGTCCGTGTATGTGGTGTTGCCCTCTGAACGGTATCGGTACCCTTCTGACCATCGCTTGCTTGGAACTGAAGAAGCTTTGACTCCATCTCTAGCCGGTAGCTGCTGGACTGCTGCCCTGCAGCTCTCTCTGCCGGTCCCGGTCTCCTCCTCCCACAAGCAAACACTGCAGCAGCAGCCCCCATCAAACACTGGGCTCCGGTCCTCAGTCCATGGCTGGGTACTCCAAGCTTGAAAAAAGCAAGAGGCTTGCAGTTGCATGCGGTTCTCGCCTCATCACTCTGGCCTCGTAGTTCCCTTTTCGCACCTGCCATGAGGCTCCTTCACTTTCTTACCCCTAATCAAGCGTCGCTGCCCCAGCTTTCAGAGTCTTAAGTCTTAACCTAATGACGCACTCTTTTCTACTGTGCCCCTGTCTGCTCCGAGGCTATCAGGCTAATCCTGCGTCCTCTAAACATGCTGGTGCCTGGTACCTGTCTCCCCTCATGATTGTGCCATGTGTTGCTGCTCGAATCCTGATCACACAGAGTGGTCAGGCGTCACCACCGGCGCATGCGTTGCGTTAGGCAGACAGACACTGAGGCACGCCTCGGGATTCCATCAGTGTGCCCCTAGCAAGCCTGGATTAACGTCCTGGAAACATAATCATTTGCAGTGGTCAGGTTGATTAAAGTTTGCCACGCTTTGCAAGAATTTTTTTTACTACTGCTGTTTCTGTGAGTGTACTAGTACGTACTACTAGGCTTTTTGTTTGGATGAATCCTGTCAACACGTGATCTATTCAAGTTCTATATGCAATGGTCCGTTTAGTTTAGGGTTCAGTTCACAATCAGATCCAAGTTTTGTCTGAATTTTAGGACGAGCAGGAGCAATTGCCGAACGAATCCTTTGCAGTTGTCAGTAAAAGGCTACTAGGATTATATTGTTTGGATGAATCCTGTCAACTCATAATCTGCGATGGTTCATTAATTTATACATTAACGATGATTCAGTTCATTTGCCTAACAGTCTGCATCCTAAAATTTGCAGAATGGTACTGTATTTCAGTTTAGGTGTCCCAGCCAGATCACAGTTTTGTTCAAAATGTAGGATGAGCAGGAGCAATTGTCTAACGCACAAAAAAAATTCCATCTTTGATGCGCTGAACAGTAACTGAATACTAACCGAACGATTGCCATTGTTTTTTATGGTGAAAAAAAAAAAATCTTTGCAGTTCTGCAGAGCGGTGAGCACGCCGAAGCCGCAGCCGTTCGCCCGGGGCGGGAGCAAGACGGTGGGGCGGTGGCTCAAGGACCGCAAGGAGAAGCGGAAGGAGGAGACGCGGGCGCACAACGCGCAGGTTCACGCCGCCGTGTCCGTGGCGGCCGTGGCCGCGGCCGTCGCCGCCGTTGGGGCCGCCACCGCCGCGGCCTCGTCCGGCAAGGACGGCGGCCGCGGCGCGCGCACGGACATGGCGGTGGCGTCGGCCGCGACGCTGGTGGCCGCGCAGTGCGCGGAGGCCGCCGAGGCCCTCGGCGCCGACCGCGAGCACCTGGCCGCCGCCGTGGCGTCCGCGGTTAATGTCAGGACCCCCGGCGACGTCGCCACCATCACGGCCGCCGCCGCCACGGCGCTGCGCGGCGCGGCGACTCTCAGGGCCAGGGCGATGCAGGAGGTGTGGAACGTGGCGGCGGTGATCCCCGTGGAGAAAAGCACGATGGCCGGAGGCGGTGGGCAGCAGCATCAACAGCACGGCGGCGGCCAGCCGAAGCAGCAGCTGCAGAGGGAGGTGGGGAGCAGCAGCAGCAGCAGCAGCTGCGGATTCAGCGACGAGCTGGTGCCGCTGGTGGAGGAGACCAACTTCCTGGGGATGTGCACGCAGGACCTGCTGGCGCGCGGCACCGAGCTCCTCAAGCGCACTCGCAAAGGGTCGCTGCATTGGAAGGTCGTCTCCGTGTACATCAACCGGGCCGGCCTGGTACGAATTGGATCATCTCATGCTCTTCAGTATCATCAGTTGCATTGCATTGCATTGCAGCTCGTTTTTTGAGCATCCCCCGATCGAACTGAGTTGGATTGGATGTATGACCCGGCGCCATTTGTTTCTGCAGGTGATGCTAAAGATGAAGAGCAAGCATGTCGGCGGCACCATCACGAAGAAGAAGAAGAGTAAGCTACTCCTATGCTAGTAGTGTTCAAGCAAATTGTTGCTCTTTTGACCTTGCTGGCTGACTGCAGCAGCTGTGTTGCATATGCAGGCGTGGTGGTGGACGTGTGCCGGGACGTGGCGGCGTGGCCGGGGCGGCACCTGCTGGAGGGCGGCGAGCAGCGGCGCTACTTCGGGCTGCGGACGGCAGAGCAGCGGGTGATCGAGTTCGAGTGCGGCAGCCAGAGGGAGCACGAGATGTGGACCAAGGGCGTCACGCGCCTCCTCGCCCGCAAGCGCTAGATTTTGTGTCTGATACTGGCAGCCGGGGCGGGCCCCCGTGTTTGTAGATGTAGCAGGGAATTTGGTCTTACGTAGTTTAGAGCATGCATTGCGTGCAGAGATGATCTGATGACTATGCTGTTTGTGACTGATGGCGTCGAATCCTCATGGTGATTGGTGAGTATTACATACTTGGCACATGTTTGGTATTACCTACTTGTTCTAACGAACTCTTGGGAAGAAGGGCGTAGAGTGTAATAACGATATTCTTCTCAGCGTAACCAGAGGCGACATGGCGAGTCTGGCAAACCAATCAGCATCGCGGTGCAATGGTCGCTGGACACATCCTACGATCTCTGGAATTTAAACAAGCCAACACCTCCAGTGCAACAAAGGAGAGTTGTGAAACGATGGCAGTCACCACCGGAGGGTTGGCTGAAATGTAAGACAGATGGCGCTTTCGATCCAATGAAGGGCGAAGGAGCTACAGGAGCGGTTCTTCGTACGTCTTCCGGTGACTTTGCTGGAGGGCGAGCGAGATGGTACCCCCATGGTCTGGATGCACTGACACTAGAGGCTATGGCCTGCCGTGATGGTGTTGTCCTAGCTAAAGAAAAGGGAGTCACGAAGCTTATCCTGGAGACTGATTCACAAGTGTTTCTGAAGCTATGGATTGAGGATGTCAACCACCGTTCCCAGATTGCGCCAATTATCAGTGAGATCCGGATGATTAGCTCTTGTTTTGATAGTTTTTCTGTGGTCTCAGTAAGCCGTTCTTGTAATCGAGTAGCTCATACTCTAGCTAAACAAGTCTCGGGTGATAATAGGACGGGTGAGTGGCAGCAAGCCCCAACCTATATAGTTCACCTGTTGACTGAAGATTGTAATCCTGGTTGATTATAAAATGAATTCCCGAGTCGCAAAAAAAAAAGAAAAATTGTAATAGAACCAATCCAAAAAAAAACCCAATAATAATGGCATGTTTTCAAATAGGTGAATACTAATGATATTTTTCTAAACTTCAAAAATTGTAATGTTGCCCATCCAAAAACCCTTTATTATTTCTGGCCCAAGGTTTTGTATACCTTAGAGGATAGATTATGTAATATTATACCCAGAACGCATACTTTTGTATATCTTGTTGCCTCAAAATATCAAGGGAGACAGAATCTAGTTTTTGTTTATTTCATTAGGAGTATATTAGACAATATCCGAGGAATATAATTTGGCGATTATAATAATCAAATATATCTAAGCAAAGGGATTCGCCACAGATATTAATTGTCTATAATCAATATGGTGCATCCGCCAGTTTGAAAGACCTACATCTAGAAATTTAAGAACATATAGATCATATCTTAAAGATTTATTAGATGGGTCTAGTTACAGTACTCCTAGATGATTGTGAACCGTTGATGTAAATACTTAAGTAATATATATTATCTTATAGGAGGCAATAGAAGAAGATATATTTGTATGTACTTTTGTTTTAGAAAGTAGACAATATAGTAGGCAACATATATCTTGTAATTAGATCATTTAGCTCTAATGTGATGACTAACGATCAAGCACATGCATAAACAGATCTAGTAATTAGATATGAGACCATACTGGAAAATACTTTATATAAAGTCGTATGCTTGTGTAATCCAATTTTATCTTATAACATTAGAAAAACAAGATTTTTTTGTTATTTCAGATGTGTTTTTAGACCCAATTTTCTTTTTTTTTTTGAATTTCTTCATTTATGATATTTGTGGTTGCAAGGAGTTTACTTGAAATTAGAACATACTCCCTCCATTCCAAATCATACATTTCAAGAATTTTAACATCTCAAGTTCAACCAAAATTGTAGAACAAAGATTTTGTGACATCAAATAGTTTACTATGAAAATATAACTAATACAAAAACTAAAAATACTTAGTTGGCACGCCAAATGTTAGTATCTTACATTTCAAATTCTTGAAATGAGGACAGAGTGTGAGTACTAACGTGCACGCATGGGATAAGATGCTTTTGCGAACCAAACCCACCATACCAAAAAAAAAAAAAAAAAAAAAAGTTGTTCTATGCATGTTACACTGTGTGTGTGAGTGAGTGCGTGACGTTGCCTTGCTGATCTGACCTGTCTAGCCCGGCCCAGAGCCGAGGCAGGCAGAGAGTCCGCCAGGCAAATCAAAGCATGCAAGAGGACCGGAGTGGACCCTCGCAGCATCCTGCACGATGGGCCACATTAAGCCCTTTCAAAACGCGGCTGGCCGTCCAGTTTTTTTTTTCATGAAGGCAGGCCAAGTGCTCTCACGGCCACGGGCTACCTCTACGGCCCGCGTAAATTAATTAAAAAAAAAAACTATATATGGAGCTCCACGGCATGCTGAATACCCAGATGAACACCAATAGCCTGCGTAAAATTTTAGCGTCCTATTTACTATTATATGGAGCTTTTGCTCGAAAAAAATTATTAAAAGATAAATACAATATATGGAGCTAAAAGCCTAAAACTAGAAGCTATCGACACAAATCTTCATTGTAAAGTCCGACCAACAAAATCCCGACAAAAATGTTTATTTAATTATATTATATTTTTTGAGAAACAATTATATATATTATATTTACGTAGAAGATAGAGAACAAAGATGCAATGCCGGAGGGACAAATGAGTCCGGGCGCGGAAACATTGGTGAGCTTTTCTTCGTTGCACTTAGATTGCATGGGCCAAAACAAATTCTGCACAACAGCCTGCTAGGTCCAACTATCTTATACGGACCAATTATTATTATTGGGCCATAGGCCGACAATCGACTATATATACCCAGAATCTTTTTGCTGCAAAACAGCCTGCTAGGTCCAACTACCTTATATGGACCAAAACAAATTCTGCACAACAGCCTGCTAGGTCCAACTACCTTATATGGACCAATTATTATTATTGGGCCTAGTCCGACAATCACGATATACCCAGAAGGCCAGAATCTTTTTGCTGCAACGTCGTGTCAGGACTCAGGACGGAACGACGACCCCCGTGCACAGCCAGAAACGCTGACCTGCGCACGCACAATATAACTGGAAATCGATCGATCGAGCTCCCTCCACGGTAGTCGATAAGTATGGCATGTTGTTGTTTTTATTCTTTTTTTCATCATTCAAAGCGTAGGAAGCGATTACACGAACCGTGAACATATTTTTAATTTTACAAATCACACGCACACACATACCTGTCCTTATATATACGAGCACCTTCGATCGTCGAATGACTAAAAATTGAGTCACATAATATGTCAACACACATCTTATTTCTATGCAAACAACAAAGAGAACATCACATCATAAAATCCTAGAAAATACGAGCACCAGATTTCGGTTTTGCGAAGATGGTCGCCCCCACCTGGCAGGCGATCCTCCCTGCGAGCGGGACCGGAGGTCAGTCTCTCCTGGCGGAGGGCGCTGCGTGGTTCACAGGGAGGTCGACAGGTGGCGGGGGCCCGGCAATGGCGGGTCGAGGAGAGGGCCGGGACCAAACCCAAGCCCAGGCGCCCAGCGGCAGAAGGCGACGAAGTACACGAGTTCTGGGGGGAACTCTGGTACTTCCCCAACATCTAGCTGCCGCCGCGCAAGGCTAGGGTTAGGGCGACAGACAAGGAAAATCTCGTCTGGAGCCGCAAGGACCAATGGAGAACCAAATCGTTTAGCCGTGATGATTGCTACAAGGTGAGAGAGGGTGATTCGTGGTCAATTTCGCCGGCCAAGCTACGCTTTGCTGATCTGGTATGGGGAGAGGAGAAGCGGCGAAGCTTTGCAGAAGTGGTGAAGATGATGGCGGGACACGGGAGAGGACGCGGTCCCAGACCACGAGGTGGAGAGGAGGATTGGGACAGATGGGGCGGAGGTTGGGCTATCAGCAATTCCCCCACCCGCCGCCGTCGCCGCCGCAATACTACCAATCGCCACCACCGCAGTGTGGTTTCTATCCCAATCCACCTCCTCGCCATCATCCTCCCCATGGTGGTTTCGCTGGCAATAGAGCTCGAGGAGGAGGGGCTCAAGGTAGAGGCCGGGGGAGGAATCCTCAGGCGCCAAGACCGGGCCAGATTCAGAACAATGAACGAGGCAGAAGGAATCAAGCAAATCAAGAAGTAGCCCCTGCTGCGATAGAGAACAAGCAGACAACTGAGGGTGGAAAAGCTAAGGGTAACAAGGAAGATAATCTCCATGTAGTGTGTTTCAATTGTGCAAAGGTTGGTCACTTCAGCTGGCTTGCAACAATCCCAAGGTATGCTTCATATGCCTCAAGTCTGATCATGTTGTGGAGTTGTGTCCTGCCTGAAAGAAGCTTGCACAGGCTGTTCAAAGCTATGGAAGTGCAAACAGGGGATTGGGTTTCTACTACATCGATGTGGAAAACTCGAAAGACAGGTTCAAACACTGGGAAGGCATGGACAACTTTGGAGTGGTGGCTATAGAACAAGGAGAGATTGATGAAGCAGGATTACTGGAGAACCTATGAACTCTATTTGATAATGATTGGCCTTGGCATCTGAAGAAAGTAGAAGAGTACAAGTACATTGTGAGATTTCCTCCATAGAAGAGTTGATAAGCTGATGATTGGTAGAGCCTCAGTTTTTATCTGAACAATGGAGCTGTGGCTTCACTTAGCAACTGGAATGGGGAGATAGAACCTGTGGGTAGCCTAGTGGATGTATGGGTGCAAATCTTAGGGATCCCACCCAAATGGGTTGACTGGCAAACTATGAATCAAGTCTCATCAAGCCTAGGCAAACTGATAGAGGTGGACTGGCAGTTGCTGTTTGACAATTTCTACAACTCTGTGACGGTAAAGATCCTATGCAAAAAATCCAAGGAAGATCCCAAGAGAAAGACTATTGTGTTCAAAAACAAGGTACATTTGATCATATTCACAGCTGAAGGAATTGAGCAGGAAGACAATGGCTCTGATAATGAAGGTAAGGGTGGAGGGGAGGACCCCCAAGATGGTGATCTGTCAGGCACGAGAAAGAAAATAATGACAAGGCAAAACCTGATGAAGCACCTAATCAGGGGAATGGAACAGTTAACTAGCAGCAAAATGGTGCTAGCTCAGCTAGAGGGAAATCTGTCAAAAGAGCTATATGTTTTGATGAGAAGGATATGATCACTGACAGCAAAGAATCTAATCATACTGAGGTGTGGAGAGCCATGGAAGCATCAGCTATAGGCAAGCAAGAAAGGAGAGAACTTTTATTTGGTGAAAGTGGTAACAAGTTCTAAGGTGCTCTGAACCTAGATTGCACCAATTTGCTAGCAGCAGTGGGATTAGAAGGTGAAGATGATGAGGGAATGGAAGAACAAGATGGGGTAGACAGCATGTTGTCTCATGATGACACTAAAAATGTACAACTACCTGATGAATGGATTTATGACCTGTCACAGAACAAGAAGGAATTCCCTAGCATTGGAACTGATGAGCAAGGCTTTGATTGCTCACAAAAGACAAACAAATCTGAGGAAGACATGGGAGAAGACTCTCAGAAATTCTGCACTCAACCTAGCCAAGAGGTTACTGACAAAACCTTTGGCAAGGGGGTTCAAAAGAAGACTAACAAGACCAATCAGTGGGGTCCTGTAGTGGCTCTAAGAACAAGTACCAGATTCACAGATAATGGCAAGATAGTGGCTGATAATGCTCAAGACTTTAAGAGAAAATGGAACCTGGAGGACAATACAGGTATACATAAGAAAAACTCTAAACTTCATGTTGTATCTAAGTCTACTCTTTTATCTGTTGCCAAGGATATTAGTATTGTTGTTGAGGATGGAAATCCTATTTTAGATACTATGGTTAGCTTAGATAGTAGTAGGGTTAATGACATGGTTAGCAAGTGTGGAAAACATGGATGTTCTGAGTTTCTAATGGGATCAAGATTGACCCTCCAGGACCTCAGATGGGACTATAAACAATCCTAATCAACAAACTCAGGATGGAAATTCTGATAGTATAGACAACCAGGAATTGGGTTGGTCTAAAGTAGAACATAGGAAAAAACAAGAAAAAATGATAGGCCTCTTTTGGAATATTAGAGGACTAGGAACTTTTGGCATAATCCCTACTTTGATAGGTAGGATTAGAGAAACTCATGCAGATATAGTTGGTGTTATGGAGACTAAAAAGAATTTTCTATCAGTTGGTTTACTAAAATCTTTGACTGGTAATGTTCCCTTTACTTGGCATCATTTAGAAGCCAAGGGCTCAGCAGGAGGAATCCTAGTTGGAGCAAACCATGACAAATATAACATGATTGTAGGTGATGTCTTTAATTTCTCTATTAGTGTGATGCTTACAAATAAGGATAATGATTTTGTTTGGAAACTGGTAGTTATATGTGGTCCTGCTTATGATGAGCTTAGACAGGCTTTTCTAGAGGAGTTAGATAGAGTGATGAATACATGGGATGGCCCCACCATGCTAGCAGGTGACTTTAACCTAGTTAGATGTGGAGCTGACAAAAGAAATGGTATATATAACCATAGGTGGGCCGATGGTTTTAACTCTTGGATTAACAAGTGGGCTTTACTAGAAGTAGATCCTAGGAACAAAAAGTATACATGGACAAATAATCAAGAGTACCCCATTTTGGCTAAACTTGACAGAATTTTCATGAGCAATTAGTGGGCTGCTACTTTTTCTTTAGTCAATGTTAAAGCTTTAGAAAGAATCTCAAGTGATCACACTCCTTTGGTCATTGACTCTGGAGATAATATTAGCTTTGGCAAAAAGAAGTTTAGATTTGAAAAATGGTGGTTAGGAAAAACTTTCTCTAGGGACATGGTGGAGAAGGCATGGACAATGCCTTGTTCCCTCACTGGTAGGCTAGACAAATGGCAATTTAGACTTAGAACCTTGAGAAGAACTATAAGAGGCTGGGCAGCAAATGAACTAGCAGCACAAGGATAAGGTGGAGCTATCAAAAGAATTCACTAGACTGGTGAGTCTAGCTGAAACTAGAGATCTAACCAGGGAGGAAAAGAGAGAATTTGGACCAAATTGAGGAGAAGTTAGATAAAATTTGGACTCTAGAAGAGATAAAAATTAGACAAAGATCCAGAGAGAGAGACATTAAGGAGGGGGATAGGAACACTGCTTATTTTCAAGTAGTAGCTAACTATAGGAGTAGAAAAAAGAGGATAGAGTTCTGAGAGAGTTCTACTGTACATGTACATGACCAGAAAGGAATGATGAAGGTGGCAGTTGACTACTATAAGACTTTGTTTGCTGCAGAAGCTGACCCAGGGGTGAAGTTAGGTACTGACTTATGGGAAACAGAAAATAAAGTGACTAGTTAGGAAAATGAGAGTTTGATAGCCCCATTTACTGAAGCAGAGATTAAAGAGGCTATCTTTAGTAGTTATGCTGAAGGTGCTCCAGGCCTTGATGGACTGAGCTTTCTCTTCTATTAGAATTTTTGGAATTTGATTAAAGAAGATCTTATAGCAATGTTTAATGACTTCCATAGAGGTGACTTAGACTTCCAAAGATTGAACTATGCCCTAGTTACTTTAATACGTAAGGTAGGAGATGCTTCCAACATGAAGCAATTCAGACCCATCAGCCTCTTGAACTGTAGCTTTAAGATTTTCTCCAAGCTTTTAACTCTAAGACTATCATCAATAGTGCAAAGAATTGTATCTAATAGTCAATCTGCTTTCATTAAGGGTAGATATATCTTGGAAAGCATGGTGGTAGCTCATGAATTGGTACATAGCATCCATAGGAGTGGTGAACCAGGCATATGTTTAAAGTTAGATTATGAAAAGGCGTACGATAGAGTATCCTTGCAATTTTTATTTGATATGTTAACTGCTAGAGGTTTTCATCCTACATGCATAAACTGGATAAAACATATAGTGGTAGGTGGATCTCTAGGAGTCATTGAATGGGGAGGAGAGCTCATACTTCAAACCAGGAAAGGGTTTGAGGCAAGGCGACCCCTTTTCCCCTTTCCTCTTCAATTTAGTAGGGGATGGTTTAGCCAGAATGCTTAAAAAGGAAACTAGTAGAGGTATAATTTCTGCCTGTTAACATATTTCAAGCCAGGAGGGGTAGTGGCCCTCCAATATGCTGATGATACAATCTTTTTTTCCAAAGCGGAGGAATCCAACCTGGAAAATTTCAAATGTATCTTAATGTGGTATGAACAAATCTCAGGAATGAGGATTTATTACCACAAGAGTGAACTGATCCCCATAAACTTAGAAGAGGAGGTAACTCATAATCTTGCTCATATAATGTCTTGCCCTATTGGCAGTTTCCCTATTAAGTACTTAGGTATACCTCTGCATTTTGAAGCTTTAACTAGAGAGGATATACAACCTTTGGTAGATAAGATTATCAAGAGAGTGGCTGGATGGAGAGGTAGACTTTTGTCCCTAGCTGCTAGAGTGACTTTGATCAAAATCATGTTTGTCTAGTATTCCTGTCTACTTGCTTTCCTTTATTAAATTGCCTAAATGGGCTCTACGGCTGCTAGACACTCACATGGGAAATTTTCTCTAGGATGATGATGAGAATAGACACAGATATCACCTAGCAAACTGGGGTTTAATTTCTTTGTGCAAGGAATATGGAGGTATAGGTCTTCCTAATTTGAGGGATCTCAATATTGCTTTACTTGACTCTTGGCTCAAAAGGTACAATAGTGATAGAAATAAACTCTGGAAGGAACTGATAGACTACAAGTATGAAACTAGCAAACCTAACATCTTCCAATCCAAAACTCACCAATCCTCAAGTTTCTTTAGAAGCTTGATGTGGGCTATTCAGGCAGCTAAGCTAGGTTATATTTGGAAGGTAGGAAATGGCAGAAAAATCAGATTTTGGGAGGTTGTCTGGCTAGGCACCTCTAGTCTGGCCATACAGTTCTGAAAGTGCATCTAGCCTTTTAGTGGGTTTTGGTGAATTGATTGATAACATAATTAAAGGTCTAATAATTCTGCTAAGTGTTGGACAGGAAATTGATTATCTCACAAGTACTCTATTATAGTGTATAAAGCCAAAATGATGTGTCATTGTTGTATAAGCACAAGACAACAATATAAATAGAATTCATATAAAGGCCTATCTATTGTGAGATTTCTATGATTCATGTGGAAGCAAGCACATTGAGTTAGATAATGAGACATAAGGGATTGCATATGGAATGGTCTCATATTTGAAGCTTCCTACATTAAATGAAAAGTGACTTGGTATATTTGGATTTACCTATATTTGATGAATAGAATCAAGTCACGTATTCAAGATGACATTGCTCAAGAAGAAAAATCAAAGTTGGAATGTTATCACTCCTTGAAGTACATTGAAAGATTTAAACGATGATATTTGGTGATCCTAGCACCCCAAAGTTTCTTCGGATGGACGACGTTTCTACTCAAGAGTGCCCTCAATTTTTATATTTACTTGAGTTATAGGAAATGCCGTACTATCAAGAAGGATACAAATTAGGTTGGTAATTCGAGGTCTAAAAATGCTCAAGTCTATATTTAGAGCGTTTGGAGAGTCACCATTGCACTCATATCACTTAGAAAAGTCCTTTGCTTCAGCCAACCTGACCTACCGGAAGTACCGGAAATATTAGAGTTTTAAACTGAAAGTATCCGTGCTATTTTCTCAGAAAGACGAGATGTGCAAAGTTAAAGAAACTTTGTACTACCGGTAGTACCGGTTCCCCAACCGGTAGTACTGGTGCTCTCTGGTAGTACCGCATTTTATTAAAATTATACTCCGGAAGTATCGGGCATATTTCCCAAAGTCGAAGTCTGCGAGTTGACGTAGTTGTGTACTACCGGTAGTACCGCTGGTGGTACCGGTAGTACCGGCTATATATACATTTATTTTTAGGCCAAGTCGAAGGTGCCCAATTGCGTAGAAAATGTACTACCGGTAGTACCAGTCCTACTTCCGATCCTACTTCCGGTAGTACAAGTATGTCATCCTATGCACGCTCTGATACGACAACGGTCATATTTGGTGAGGTACCGGTAGTACCGGTGGTTCCATCAGTACTGCTGGTAGTTGTTCTGGACAGACCATATATATACCCCTCACCTCTCTCTTTTTGGAAGCTCTCTCCATTTCACTCATTCTTCACCTGAGAAAGAAAGCTCCCAAGCACCAGCTCGCCTGCTCTCTCTCCCCCTTTGCTCCCAAACTTCAACCCCTCAAAGAGTCAAGCTAGGGACATGAGATTAGAGAGTGGAACTTCAATTTATGACTTAAGCACTTGGTTTCCTCGTCTTGCCGGCTTGATTTGTGTTTGTTACTCTTGGGTTCTTGGAACCCTAGCCGGCTAGGTGTTCTTCGTGGCTGCCTGTGTTGCCTCATTTGTGAGGGCGCCCTGAAGTGTTTGTATTACCATTGATTCTTAGTGAATATCTCAAGTTTACCTTCATGGTTGCTTGAGGGAGGAAACCTTTGTGGTAACCTCAACAACGGGGACGTAGAAACTCCTTTGTGGGGATTGCCGAACCTCGGATTAAATTTTGTGTCTTGTTGTGGTGGTAGCATCGACTACCCTTGTTCTTGTGTTCTTCGTGTTCTTCATCCCTACCCTCAAAGTTCATAGGTTGGAGGACTCGATCTATGATTTGATGCGGTGAAATGCCTCAAGAAGTTCAAGACCTTTATCAGCAACATCAACAAAGGGGTGGTAACAATTGGATCTGAATTTACAGCTCATTTTACTCTGATTTTTATTTAGATTTCATAGTTTCATAGGCTACTGGTAGTACCAGAAGTTTGCATCAGTAGTACTGGTTTTTGTACTACCGGTAGTACCGGTGCTACTTCTGGTCCTACTTCTGGTAGGTATTTAACTTCCGTATTTGAGTTTATAAGTTTTAGGTTTTCGATAATCACCTATTCACCCCCCTCTAGGCGACATCCTAGGTCCTTTCAAGTGGTATCAGAGCCGGGATCTCACTAAAAGCTTCACCATCGTGAGAAAGGATGTCGATGCCTAATGAATCAAAGCTCGTGATTCTCCAAAATGATGGTTCAAATTTTTTATCTTGGTCTAATTATGTACTCAATATTTTTAGGACTATTAGTCCTCTTGTTGAGTGTATCGTGGATGCAAGCATCTCTATTCCTAAAGTTGACTGGAGCAACTATAAAAATATGCGCGAAGAGGAAAAGAGATGTGTGCAACTCAACACTCAAGCAATTAATGTCATCTTGAGTACATTAAGTGCAGAGGTTCAAGTTGAGGCAATTTACAATGAAGAAACACCATCAGAGAGTGCTCGTGTCATTTGGACGAGACTCATAGAGTTATATGCAAAGTTCAAATGTGATGATGCACATGAGCTCAAGTCATTAGAAAACACGCCCATTGTGTGCAATGAAGAAGCCTCACAAGACCTCAAGAGCACCGAGCTAGAGCAAGAAGTGCAAGTCAAGAATATTGCTCAAGACCGGTGGCGGCCAAGTGAGAAATCAAGTTCCACAGCTCAAGATCCTCACCACTCATGTCTCATGGCCAAGAAGAACAAGAAGAATGTAACCAAGAATGAACAAGTCAAGGAGATTGCAAATGAAGATGATCAAGAAGAAAGTGGTCTTAAAATTGAGGATTTTGATACCATTGATCATCTCAGCAGCAAAGACAAGAAAATATTTGTCAAGTTGATTAAGAAGAATGTTAAGCTAGAAGAAGAAAATGAGAAGCAAGAAAACTTACTTCAAAAGCAAGAGATGTTTCTCATTTCTAAGTCAGATGAACTAAAGAAAATCAATAAGAGGTATGAAAAGTTGTCAATTGAACATGCTTTGGTTACTAACTCCTCTTCTAGTGTGTCCCAACTAGAAAAGGAAAATAGTGAGCTCAAGGCAAGACTAGATGAACTATCAAGAAAATATAATGTATTACAAGCAAACTATGTTCATCTCAAGTGCTCCCATGAGAAATTAATAGAATCACATGCTATGCTTGAGATAGCGCATGAGGTTGTAATTACATCGGTAAAATCATTTCAGCCTCTCACACAAACACTCACTTGTACACAATCTCAATTGAATATTTCTTGTACTAATGAGTGTGCTTCTCAAGTAAGCCAATCTTTGATTGAGCTAAATCTCATAGAAAATAATGAGCTCAAAGAAGAAGTGGAAAGACTAAAGAAAGATGTGATTTGTTTGGAGGGTAAGGAGAAAGCACAACCTTCTCAAGATAACCGTGATAACATGGTGAAGAAGCTTGAGAAGGGTTCAAATCTTGCTTGCTCAAATCCCAACAAAAGAATCACACTTCAAGCAATGTCAAAATAACCAAGAGCAAGAAACATGGACATAAGTGGGCTTTGTGTGCACACAAGAGTTGGGCGACAAGAAGTTGGGGCCATTCTACCAAGAATTACCACTTGTACAAAGAGGCAAGAAAGAGAGCCCAAGTTACAACAAGAAGATGTTATGGATGTAATGAGATGGGGCACTTGGTTGATGGTTGTCCCAACAAGCAAAACAAGCACAAAGCAAATCAAGGCCGCATATGCTATGCTTGTAAGAGAAAGGGGCACCTAAGCTACGATTGTCCAAATGGTAACACTCCTAAGTCGAACACATTTGTTTATGATAATATGCTTAGGAGGGCCACAAATGGAGTTAGCGCTAGCAAGACAATGTGTCCACCACAAATTAGCGCTAAAGTCATTTGGGTGCCTAAGCACTTGTTGACTAACTCAAAAGGACCCAACAAGAGTTGGGTACCAAAATGTGCTTAGGATATTGATGTAGGTATTTGATGGTGAGATGAATACTTCGGGGTGCTTGAGGAAGCAAATTGACAATATTTACTTAAGCTATCAACCAATTCTTATCATAATCTATTGTATGGTTGACCCGAAGATAATTTAATGATCATATTCTCTAATTCATCCTTTCCATTGGTAACAAGTACCTAATTTTAGTAGGATAGCCACTATGTGTGTCTAGTGCTAAATAGTTCACAAGTAGAAATATTTATGAAATATTTTAAGTGGCTAATTAGATTCATTTGATATATACTTCACTTGCCATATGGTGCTTTTAATGGCACTTTTGTAGAGCAATACACTTGTTGAGATGCAAGTATACAAGAAATACTAAGTGCCAAATAGTGAATCACGAATGTTGTAAACAAAGTAGTTTTCAAGAACACTATTTTGGATGCAACTGAGTTCTTATCCATGAGATTTCACATATTCATTCTTATGATTATCTACACCTAAGTGGGTTGTGAGCATCTCTTCAACTCAATTCAAATATGGCATTTGATTACGTATTTGGTGAAAATAGAAATTGACTCCCAAAATTCTTGATAGAATCAAGTGCCTATTGCAAGTCATTCAAACTACTTGTGGCACTCATTTAGGGGGAGCTCAATCTTTATTTTGCACCATTGTGGACTAACAAATTTATCTAGTTTTTTTTGGTAGTCTTTTGGATGAAATTTGTCTTACACATAGCATGATTACTTGACAAGAAAGGTCAACTTGATGATTATCATGTCATATATTATCTCAGTGGTGGTTTTGTGAGCTCAAGGAAAAGTTTTATTCAAAGTATGGATAGAGGGCTTAATATAATTGAATTCATTCATCAAGTTAGAGACAAATTTAGAAGTTGCATTTACAATCAAAAGAAAAAGTCAAGAAGGCATGCATATCATTTATAAAGAATGATATTGGTTTATCATGAGCTGCAAAGGTATATCTCTTGTTGATCATATACTTTTGGGTGCATATGAGAGTTGATTGAATTGGATAAATATGCATATGTTGCTTGCTATGAGATATTTTGAATAGATTAAATATTTAGTAATTAAATTTGAGTTGGTTTGAATGTATAAGTTCATGAGAAGACATTCTAAGTGAATGGATATATTTCTTGTGAAAGTATTCAAACACATTAACTTCAAGTTTGGTTCAGTTTGAAGAAGTATAGCTCAATGTGTTGAAATCTGTCTCACATTTTAAATTTGACTGAGCTGTGCTGTGAGCCATGTTTATGTGATCAAATCTTTTTGTATTGGCTTAAAATTTGGTTTGCATGCTCTAGAGTTATGTTATTGATTGACATACAAGTTGCATGAGAATTAGATAAGAGATGCTTTAGCTTTGGAGTGAATCTTTTCAGCTATGGTAAATCAGTTCTCAACACGTAGCAGTACTGAAAGATGAGAGATCTAGTAGCAATCTACAAGGCAAATGAAGCTCAAATTTTCACAGCTACTAGATGATTTTGTAAAGAGCATGTCAACCAAATTTTATGGTTTTTGGATATGTACATTGGTAGTTATGGATTAATCTTTGAAGGGGACAGAATCTGCCAGAAAAAAATTAACAATTGGATTGATCAAGAGTCATTTTGATTAAAATGTCCTCAAGTTGGAACCATGATTAGAAGTATTTGGGAGACCTAAGTGTGATCTTGAACTAATCTAGAAGTGATATATGATGGTGTACATGGTTATTCGATTAAGTGCTTTAGCATACACTTGGTACTCAAAACTGAAGATCAAGGGCAAGTAAGGTGAAGGCACTTATTGTTCATAGTTCAAGACCCTATACTTGATGAGATTTTATCATATGTAGATTTTCATCTTCTAATTTTTATCTTATGGACATCTACATACTGCAACGGTTTCAAGTTCACCTCAAAATTAGATAAGAAGCTAAGAAAAGTTGAGAATTATCAAATCTGTCTAGAAATTTTTGAATTATGTGATTGACTGTCTTCAAGCATGGATTTAGAGATTCAAATACTAATGAATTAACCTCAAAATTTATGATCATGCTATAGACATCTAGCACTTATTGTTGTACAATTTGCATGAAGATTAGTTTTGAAGAAAGTCAGTTGTGAGTTAGTTTCTATCAGATTTAGTGCTACAGTTTTTAGACCTTGATAATTTTGGTAGAAATTTGATTTGGCTCACCAAAAGGGTTTCAAATGAGCTAAAAGTTTTACACAAGTTAGATAACACATAGATTCTGCTATCTACCAAATTTCATACATATTGGACTAGTGGTCTGAGAAATATGGATCTTTCTCTTAGAAGGACAGAATCTAAAAACTGACTATATTGAATTGAATTAGATTGTAGCAACAAGGTTTAGTTGGCTCTCAAGTTGGTCATGTAAAATCGTTTGAAAAAGAGAAGCATCAGTTTGGCCTAAAGAAGTTTCAATGAATGAAAAAGGACTATGGCAGTTGAACTCAGATTACAAGTAGCAGCAGGCAGTTGTAACTAGTTGGACCAAAAAGGTAATTAGTTGCAGTTTTTCAGAAATAGCAGCTGAAATCAATTGAAACTAGTTTGACTTGAGTAGTTACAAAAAGCATCGATGAGTTACAATCAATTGGTACTAGCTAAAATCAATGGGAAGAAATTAGAAACATATGATGCTATTGGATTGCAAGCAGCCTGAAAGAGTTTGAAACAGATGGAATATTGTGCAAACCTCTCTATTGATATCACATTATTGATATGCATCATAGTGCTTCGTGTACTCATGCATGCACAAATTTAGGGGGAGTTTAGCTTATATCTTGTGGGACTATTGGCTTCTTCCAGTGTATTAAATGCAGTCCCACACATGGGAAAAGGTGGATGGATGGTTCCTTAGATTCTTTGGGTATTTCAAAAGGATGTCCCAATCCTTTAGTGGAATTGAATCTAAATAAGTTGAAGAAAATAACTGAAGATCAGAATTCCACTTCTATTTCTCCTCTCTAGATCTCATCAAGTAAACTTGATTCATCTCATTGATTACCCAAGATCTTATCAACAAAAGTGGTAACTCCTAGTTCACAATTTGCAAATTTCATAAATTTTACCTTTTGCTCTGTGTGTGAGTTATTTTAGGTAAAGAAAGAACTAGGCACCTAATTTAGATCTTGACGCATCATAATCCACCATGAGTCATCAAGTGAAGAATTATGTCCATCTGAATCATGAAGTCTCACTTATGATGGTCATATCTATGTAGTGTTTTATCTACCTTGGTGGTGGTATATTTTCTTGGCATAATCTCAATTCTTGTAAATTTATCATGCCTTGGCCAAGATATAGGGTGAACTCCTCATGACTCTTAAATCGATTCAAATGTATTTCACAAGTAATTCAAATACTTGATGCATATATTAAGGGAGAGCCCATCCTATGTCTTGTGTCTTTGAAGACAAACCTTTTCTTCTAGTGATTTGTGTAGTCTCTTGGTGAGAATGAGCTTCTCATAAGTATGCTACATTAACTCAATCCAAATTGGTAAAGTTATCTCTCGTATTCATTTGGATTGCAATTTTATCTCTTAAGTAGGTACTCTTCATAATATAGATTAAATTCTCTTATTTGGACTTCATTGACCAAAAGTGCATATGTTCTTGCCTTCCGCATATATATGTATGCACTGTCAAAAAGGAGGAATTTAATCTTTGTTATGAGGTTTTGCAATTAGTGACTTACATGTCTTCCACATCCAAAAGTCACTACTTGTGAAACTGTAGCTTGTGCAATTTGATGCTATCTCATGGCTTTGTGAGCATTCCATAGGTGATATTATGAGATACGAGCATTCATTCCAATTGGCATAAACTTGTGAAGACTACTTCAAATTGATGTCAAAATTATGAAGACCATATTTCAGTTGATATTGGTGGATAACTTTTTAACTTGGTATATCAAGAAATATGTCTTCAATTGGTATCTCAAAATGACAACAAAAGCTAGCAATGGACTTTCAATTGAGATCAAGCACAAGTGTGATATCTCTTTGAAGATGATGATTAAGAGAGATGGGCACAGATAAAATTATCTTGCATAAAGAAGTACTAGTCCAATCAAAGAACTAAATCCAACAATTGAAATCACCTTCATGGTGAAAATTATGAGACTTAGAACAAAGGTATATTGCTCCATGAACTCTTGCATTACCTTTGTGCATCTAGGCCCTTACATGCTAGTTTGTGCATGTGTATGCAATATTTTGGGTCACACCAAGTTTATTCTTGTGGTGACGATTCGAGAAATCTTTAGATATTTGGTTCATACCTTTTGTGTCTAACTATGATCTAAGTGAGGTATGAGCTAAATATGCTACTACTCAAGAATCTTCACTTAAGTTGTTGCATACTTTATGTGGTAGAAATCCTAGAAGAGAAGTCCTATATGCTAATCATTTACCCACCCCTTGCTCTCACTTGTCTTCCATACATCATTTTCTCCTTTTGGCGGAGAGACCCTTTTTGGAGATTAATGCCAAAGGGGGAAAAATATTGGGAGATAGTGAGATTGATATGTGGATTGAAAGGGGTAAAGGAGGGCATATAAGATTTTTCAATTTTGTGTGGTGTATGCAAGGATAGTTTAAATTGATGCTTTTTGATAAGGATCATTTATGTTGGTGTGTGACATTCATGCCTTGAACGGTTTAATGTTTATTTTCTTTGAGTGCATGAACTGCAATGAGCATCACGGTTATAATGTTACACCTTGCACCCCACGGATGCTTTTAAGATATATAAGAGTTTCCACACTTCATCTTAAATATGTGCATTTGACATTTGAGGCCAAAGTTTGAATTCCTTCAATGCACACATTTAGGGGGAGCTTACTATATCATAGGATTTAAAATCTTATTATTTATCAATCTCTTGTAAGCTTTAATTGTGTTGTCATCAATCACTAAAATGGGGGAGATTGAAAGTGCATCTAGCCCTTTAGTGGGTTTTGGTGAATTGATTGACAACATAAGTAAAGGTCTAATGATTCTGCTAAGTATTGGATAGAAAATTGATTATCTCATAAGTACTTGATTATAGTGTATAAAGCCAAAATGATGTGTCATTTTTGTATAAGCACAAGAAAACAATGCAAATAGAATTCATATAAAGGCCTATCTATTATGAGATTTCTATCATTCATGTGGAAGCAAGCACATTGAGTTAGATAATAAGACATAAGGGATTGCATATGGAATGATCTCATATTTGAAGCTTGCTACATTGAATGAAAAGTGACTTGGTATATTTGGATTTACCTATATTTGATGAATAGAATCAAGTCACGTATTTAAGATGACATTGCTCAAGAAAAAAATCAAAGTTGAAATGTTATCTCTCCTTGAAGTACATTGAAAGATTTAAACGATGATATTTGGTGATCCTAGCACCCCAAAGTTTCTTTAGATGGACGATGTTTCTACTCAAGAGTTCCCTCAATTTTTATATTTACTTGAGTTATAGGAAACGTCGTACTATCAAGAGGGATACAAATTAGGTTGATAATTCGAGGTCTAAAAATGCTCAAGTCTATATTTAGAGCGTTTGGAGAGTCATCGTTGCACTCACATCACTTAGAAAAAGTCCTTTGCTTCAGCCAACCTGACCTACCGGAAGTACCGAAAATATTGGAGTTTTAAACTGGAAGTATCCGTGCTATTTTCTCAGAAAGACAAGATGTGCAAAGTTGAAGAAACTTTGTACTACCGGTAATACCGGTTCCCCAACCAGTAGTACTGGTGCTCTCTGGTAATACCGCATTTTATTAAAATTATACTCTAAAAGTATCGAGCATATTTTTCCAAAGTCGAAGTCTGCGAGTTGGCGTAGTTGTGTACTACCGGTAGTACCACTGGTGGTACCGACTATATATATATATATTTATTTTTAGGCCAAGTCGAAGGTGTCCAGTTGCGCAGAAAATGTACTATCGGTAGTACCAGTCCTACTTCCGGTCCTACTTCTGGTAGTACAGGTATGTCATCCTGTGCACGCTCTGACATGACAACGGTCATATTTGATGAGGTACCGGTAATACCGGTGGTTCTATCAGTACTACCGGTAGTTGTTCTGGACAGACCATATATATACCCCTCACCTCTCTCTTTTTAGAAGCTCTCGCCATTTCACTCATTCTTCACTTGAGAAAGAAAGCTCTCAAGCACCAGCTCGTCTGCTCTCTCTCCCCTTTTGCTCCCAAACTTCAACCCCTCAAAGATTCGAGCTAGGGACGTGAGATTAGAGAGTGGGAACTTCGATTTACGACTTGAACACTTGGTTTCCTCGTCTTGCCGGCTTGATTTGTGTTTGTTATTCTTGGGTTCTTGGAACCCTAGCCGGCTAGGTGTTCTTCGTGGCTGCCCGTGTTGCCTCATTTGTGAGGACGCCCTGAAGTGTTTGTATTACCCTTGATTGTTAGTGAATATCTCAAGTTTACCTTCGTGGTTTCTTGAGGGAGAAAACCTTTGTGGTAACCTCAACAACGGGGACGTAGGAACTCCTTTGTGGGGATTGCCGAACCTCGGATTAAATTTTGTGTCTTGTTGTGGTGGTAGCATTGACTACCCTTGTTCTTGTGTTCTTCGTGTTCTTCATCCCTACCCTCAAAGTTCATAGGTTGGAGGACTCGATCTACGATTTGATGCGGTAAAATGCCTCAAGAAGTTCAACACCTTTATCAGCAACATCAACAAAGGAGTGGTAACAATTGGATCTGAATTTACAGCTCATTTTACTCTGATTTTTATTTTGATTTTGTAGTTTCGTAGGCTACCGGTAGTACCAGAAGTTTGCATCGGTAGTACTGATTTTTGTACTACCGGTAGTACCGGTGCTACTTCCGGTCCTACTTCCGGTAGGTATTTAACTTCCGCATTTTAGTTTGTAAGTTTCAGGTTTTCGATAATCGCCTATTCACCTCCCCTCTAGGCGATATCCTAGGTCCTTTCAAGTTCTGGCCTATCTACAGAATAGTTAATGAGCAGAATAAAACCATTTCTGAATTGTGGGATGGTTCTAATTTAAGATGTGCCTTTAGAAGAAATTTCATTGATGACATGTACAGGGAATGGCTGGAAGTGGTTAGTATAGCATCCACTTTATAGTTAATAGAAGAGGATGATAGTATGATATGGACCTTTACAACAAATGGAGTCTATTCCTCTCACTCTCTCTATAAAGTGATAAATTTAGGGGTGTTAAGCAAGTCCATGTTTCACCTGTGTGGAAAATCAAAATTCCTCCTAGAGTACACATGTTCTTATGGTTGTTAATACACAATAGAACCATGACTAGAGACAATCTAGCAAAAAGAAGGAAAGTGGAGGATGGAACTTGCTTATTCTGTAATGAACTAGAATCCTGTCAGCATCTATTTTTTGACCGTGTAGTAGCTAAGAGGATATAGGTAGTCATTTCTGAGATAATGAATGTGGATGTAGGTGCAAATATTATGAGCATAGGCAAGCTATGGCTAAGTAACAAAAAAATATCCTGTAGTTAACATGTTTATATCTGCCATTCTCTGGTCTATCTGGAAACTCAGGAATGAGTTGTGTTTTCAAAGAGTTGGGTGGACAAGGATGGACAATCTCTTCTATATGGTACATGGAACTCTCACCAACTGGTTGGTGATTTGCCTGGAAGAGAAGAAGGATCAAATGAAGTACTACTTGACAAAGCTGAAGACTGCTGCACGAGAGGTCTTGTGGCTACCTATGGCGCCTGGGAGCGAGGCAACAAACTCATCAGGTGCCTGAAGATGGAAGACCAAGCAAACTCACCTGAAGGAGCTGCTGGCAAGGTGATCAGCCTCTGATGACACAAAGCTAAATGAACAGGATTCATATGTAATAGGATAGCCTTCGTTGCACTTTGCTCTTTATCAATCGTTGTGCTGGTAGTTGTAGCTGGTGTTGCATAGCGCTGTGTCTTACCTTGGCTTTGGTTAAAGTCAAGAGTCCGGGAACTGAAGCACTGAACTGTAAACTGTTGTGGTCTTCTGATTAATGTGAAAGGCCGGGGTCTGTTTGTACCTAGAACTTAAAAAAACACGAGCACCAACATTAAGTTGAGGACCTAATTAAATTCGGATGAGGCTTCGCTCAGGTTGGGAACCATGAACATATGCATCCTAACCATACCCCTTCAAACAACTTGGCTGACTAGTATATTTTCATTTCCAGATTGATGAAATCACTATAACCACCTCAGTTTGGTTATAATTCATGCGACATCATTTTTCAGTAGAAAATTGCTAGAGGTAGATATATTATATTCCCATATATGTCCATAGAGGTTTGGTTAGTATATCTCCGTGTGTAGGCACATCCATGTACTCCATCTTCTTTTAAATAACATAACGTTACGTGAAACGTGTAAGTTAAACTTTCTAAAATTTAGTTAGTTGTATAAAAAATACGAGCAACATTATATCTCCAAATAAGTATATTACAAATGTATATCAACGCTCTATCTAATGATACTAATTATATGTTATAAATTAATATTTTTTAATATATAATTGGTCAAAATAGAATTTTTGACTTCTATTTTGGGATGGAGAGGAGTTTTTGATAGAAACTGATTGCTATGGTTATTAGCTTGGTTCGTGAAACTTAAGATATGAAGAAGTATTTTTCTTTTGAATTTTGAGAGATCCGTTGGCTCAATCTTCAAAAATGTATGTGACTATGTATATGTTTTTGATAAAATAAAATAAAATAAACTATTGCAAAGGTTAGTTAGGTTTGTCACACTCAATTCAATTGTATGTATGTACACACTATTCTACAAGTCGTTTTCGAGAAAGTTAAACTACTAAATACATCCACAACAAGGACACAAATGATGCAACACTATGCATGGCAAGAATATGTAAAAATCCACTGACTCGTGGACAAAGCGGAAAGGAAATCAGTAAAGACGCCGGCGGTTTCGTATGAAGACAAGGCGTATCTATACGGACGGATCGGATGTGAGGAGGAAAAGGGCAAGCCAGCAAAGCTGACCGTCCGGCCCGGCCGGCAACCTTTTGGCGCCACACGATTGCATTGCATTGCATGGCCACCACTCCACGCCACCGCCACCGCCACCGCCACCACCAAGATCTCAATCCAAATCATTCACGAGACTTCAGAAAGAAACGTATCGAAAAGCTACTGAAATTGGATGCGCGATGTGATGTGGAAGACGAAGGGCATAATGGTGCGGTACCCTCAAGCTAAGCGTCCTCTAGCTAGCTAGCTCTGAAAGCTGCAGACAATCAGAGAGAGAAAGAAGCAAATGACAATCTGGCGCCCAACCAAATCGCCCATAAAGGAGGGCTTGGAGCTTTGCATTCATGCATGTGTGTATGTATGTGCAGTGTGGCCCATGAATCTTCCAAGGGACCATACGTACATGCTGTTGTGTACTACACTGTGACAGGCCGGCTCACTAGTACTTGGATCATTCAGATGCCCGGCCATGGCATGGCATGAGGGGGTGGTGTGGTGTGGTGGTTAGGCATGCCAACAAAAACCTGCAACTAATTCCAGTGGGGATGTCCTTTTTGCAAGAAAAATGTCAAGAAGTACGGAGGGAAAAAGAAGAAGACCTCAACAAGATACTATTTTGGTTTGGTTTGATTTGATCTGATTTGAGTTGAGTTGTGTGTGAAGCATGGATGATGGATTGGATGCAGAGTGAATATCCAATATATAGGCCATAGTACAAAGCCCCAAAGAGGAGAAAAGTGTGTGCAATCATGCAATGGAGTCATATGGACAGCAGTTTCACCCTTCAAGCAAAAAGCCAATCATTCAGCTGTATGTGCTCGTGTAGTAGCAGGCATATCTTGCAAGCAAGCAAGCTAGCATCATCGCTGGAAATTCTCAGCTGTCTAATCATCACATCATCAAGTACATTCCATTCATTGCCCTCAATTACATGGGAGAGCTTTTTGGATTAAGGCATACTCCCATGTATAATTTCTGGGAGTATAACTTAATCCAAAAAAAGGAGTAATCGTAAATACTTGCCTTGCTACTAATGGTAGACGACACTGCAGCTTTCCATCATCTGCATTATTGTTAGCAGGATCACACGGTGAAATCATATATAGCCACAGACATGAAAACAGTATATCACATATTCTGAAAGGCCAATTATATTATTCTTGCATATATTCATTGTACTAGTTTGTACTGAACCCATAGGCATCGTTTCTACTGCTACAAAGCTAAGCTTAATTACAGTTATTCTCAAGGGCCCATTTGCTGTTGTCGACTGATGTTATTACCTACAAGGCCAGACAAGAAATATAAAGAAACACTGAACTGCGTAGATAATAGATATGGGCTGTAACATTTTAGATCTCAAATGTGCAAATTAGAGTGCACTTCTATGCTTCCAGTCTGTCAACATCTCAAAGTAACAATACTACTGAGTTAGAACAATTCTTGCATTTCAGAACGACTAGAATTTGCAGGTGGTGGTACTACTATGCTGTACCGTGTAAATTTAATGACGTTCTTATCCGAATAAAAAACACGATTCTTTGAGAGAGAGAGAGAGAGAGAACCCCGAAATTCCATAGATATTTGACCTCTGCATAACTGAACCGAAGAGACAAGGTAAAGCACAAAAGAAACTAGAAGAAGATTATCACAAACCAATCTCAACGGCGGAAATAAGCTTGAACTAATCTGATCCACACACACCTGATTTGGATCTCACCATATACATCTGATCCGATCCGGGTGCAACATGAATGAGTTTTACAAGAACTGACCTGATGAGTGATGACCCCCGAACTTTGATGAATCAGCCAGCGCATGGATAGAATTAGATCCAGCGTACAAGCTAGCTAGGGTTTTCGATGTGCTCCCACCAGCAGATGAAACTACAGCATGACCTGATGCTCATTATTCCTCTTTCTTCCTTCTCTCCCCTCATCTTTGGACGCCTCGATCCATGACATTCAGGGAGAGAGTGAGGTAATATAGATACATCATACACAAACCACCATCAGATCATGCTGGCAGCTTCACCAACTTGTGGTGCACCACTACCCTCTCTAATGGAGGAAGAACTGAATAAGAGCAGCAGGAACAAGCTAGACTACTCATCTATCCTAGATCCAGAGGGGAATAGAGAGAGAAGAGAGGGGAAGAACTGCTAGAGAGATATAGAGGAGCAAAGAGATGGGGATGGGGATATATAGAAGACCAAGTGGGAATTGTCCTCACTCACTTGCAGCGTATTTTTCGACCATTTTCCTATGCTTTTTTTTTGTATTTCAATCCTTTTTCGTACGATGTTTGTTGCAAGAAGGATAAGCATCTCGGAGCTTGGAGGTGATACGGCGGTGGACTGGAGTGGAGGCGTGCTGGCTACTGAGTAGTGGCTTAGCTAGCCGCTAGTAGTACAAAGAAACAAAATGGGGCACGCTACGCCTCTGAAGAACTAGTGTTCCTCTCCGTACGTAATATTACCATCAGGTGGGGTCCACTGACAGTGTGTGCAGAAATTTCAGCTCTGAAATCTACCCAAGTACAGTCATTTGTCATTTTCAACAATTTATTACTGAAAATTAATAATCGTTAGCCAGTCTAAAAGATTTTACTAATATTACCATCTAGCCGGTGGCCTATCTGCACAACTAGAATTAGTGGACTAGCAGCTACAACTAACACACCAAAACAATCATCACTTTCTTTTCGAAATACAGTAATAAAGATAGCTGTATTTGGTGTTTTACTGCAATGAGAGATGCATAATAAACAGTAATATATAGATTAGCAACATTGATCCATTACACATCAATTGCTGCCAGGGTGGTATAGCATTATAGTGGTTTTTTTCCTCTCAATACGCAAAAGATTTTCATATTACTATAGCATTATAGTGTTGACTGGAACTCAAAAAAATGATTGTTCAACGCTGAATCCACAACATACCAAGATCTGAAATCTGACGCCTGGCCACTAATCTACAGTTAATAACGAACTGCAACTGTGGCACATGAGCCAGCCTACATCAACAGTGACCCCGGTTTTGGAAGCAAGAAAGTGACAAGACCACCACAATGGTGTGCCTAGCTAGCTTGGGCTTGGAAATTGGAATTAGGTTCTATGCACTGCATGTGCATCTATTATCTGTAGCCTTTTATGCAGATCGAGATCCTTTCTTTAGGTATACTTTAATATACAGGTCCAATATATATAATCGGACAATGCATGATCCTGCGTTTCGTAGTATATATGCTGTTGGACTTTTAATCAAATATCCTATCAGTATCAACAAGTGATGCTGTTGGACTATTCTCTATATGCCTTTTCTTCTATTAAACTCCAACCAAGAAAGACTATTGGTTGAGGTTTACTACCTGCAATATGATTGGCAGACATGATTATAAGCTTGGAACAAACTTACATACAAATACTCCAACCAAGAAAGGTAAGCTATTTGCCTATATTTCATTGTTCATATGCTACATGGTAAGTTAGCAATGAATCCTCACCAATACAACCAGTAGGTTTAAGATGACATGTTGTAGAAGAGAACAAAATGTACTGCCATCCCCTTTCATCAAGCTTCTCCACCATGCAGGGATCGTCGATGGTTCATCCAAGATCTGCAGGATAACCATAGGTAGCAGAAAGCATGCATATGGATCTCAAAGTAGCAGCAAAGCAAAAGGCAAAGAAAAAAGTGACATCATAAGAATATATACATATATGCCGAGAATTGTGAAGAAATGAGGCTGTCATGCATGATCTAACAATGATTTGCAGGTACAGAGCGGCAGACACAAGTCCAGTCGATGTGACTGTACATGTGGGCGCCTGCAATGCAAATGGTGCCCAACCAAAGCTAGATCATGCTGGCAGCTTCACTCTTTCACAAGAGCATTTGTTTCTGCACCCAGAATGAACGACCATCCTACAGCCTCTCTCTCTCTCTCTCTTCATCCTCCACTCCGATCCTCTCAAGAAAATAACCTCAGGTAGTATAGATCCCAGGCCACCCATTAATTTCAAGATACTCTAGCTACTAAACATGAAAGATACCAATGCAAAAACAAAAATAAAGATACTTTGAAACTGGGAGTAGTAGGTAAGGTGCCAAGAAGAGATCCAGGAAATAGAAGTGTAGGAAGAAACAACGCTGTCGTCTCCCTTCAATTCACCAATGCAAGAACGCCAAACACACAAGCAGGCCAAGAAGAAAGATGGAAGGAAAAGAACAAAAAGGCAAGATGAAGTTATCTGAACTCTCCCTCCCCAGCCTGTTGCTACCCCTGGACCTTTGCCTTTGGTCCCGATGATGGACATGGGGGACTGTATTTATAGAGGAAAGAGGACGACGCATCCATGGCAGGTCGGAATCTTGGCCCTTGGGCCTTAGCTGGGCACACCCTTCTCACTAGTGTGTCCATGGCAACTTTGCAAGCGAGTTATTGGAAGTATTGGTATAATTTTTTTGTCTTTATATTTTATTTTTATTTGCGGTTAGTAGAAGGCTAGGTTTAGCTAGGTAGCTAGGGTAGATGCGTTATGTCTACAGTACATCAGAGACAGAGAGGCAGAGCAGCTAGCTAGGGTGCGGCACAATGCAGTGCAGATGGATGGATCGATCGATGCCTGATAGCAGGGGATTCACAGGATCAGGAGTGAGAGCGAGCAATGCAATGAGAGTGTGCCTGTGCATGGCACATACACCCAGGAGCGTGCCTCATTGTTTAAAACTAGTACAGCTTTTATCAGAACGAGGTGAGTGTGAGGCCCGGACATTGGATTAAAGAATACGCATACACTCGATCCCATTCTTGTCCTACACTCCTGTATCTTCTTCAGCTAACGTCTTCAACGGTAGAGAAACACCATCTCATCATGGACACATATAATGAAGCATGATGGCACAATTCGATCTCCGACATGTATATCTCTATGCAATGCCTCTCACATGCACGACACATCTCTATAAGTAAACATTTCGAGGAATAAAGCATTCTAAACATTTCGAGGAATAAAGCATTCTCAAGTTTACTAGATTTTTTAAAAAATAATACTAACACTTTGTATCTTTGAATATGTTTGACATTATATGCATTAGTATTTTTTTTGTAAGATTATATCTACAATTATGTTTTCTTATTTATTTTTTCTTATATGTAGAATATATCTACAATCATTATAGAAAGTGAGACCACCTCAATTGGTTGGGTGAGTTTCACAAAAAAAAAATGGTTGGATGAGAGGTATCACCATGAACCCAACCCATATATATTAATCTCAACTCATATATGTATTGGATTGGTTTTGTGTGAAATTTAATTTAGACTATACCCCTCAAAGATATATGGATTGAGTTGAATACATGGCCAATCAAACAAAGACCTAGAGTGTGTGGGAGCTGAGGTCATAACCCAACCATCTAGGTTAAGCCAAAGTCCTCTCTCGGCTTGAATTTGAGTACCTATTTCTATTCTTTATTTTTTTCTTTATTTCTTTTTAATGAAAAAATCATCTAGTTCTTCTTAGATTTGGATCTTTTTTAGAGCAACCATGAAAATTTCCTTCCTAGATATATATTATTGTTCATACAACAAGCACTGCTGGAAGTCAGAAGGCAAGCAAGCTAAAAGGGTAGAAGTATATAAATAATACCTTTCATGCCAGCTAGAGCAGTGCTAGTAGCTCTTATAATAACGAAAACGCCAAAGCAATTATCTTATTTTACAGGCTGAACGGTGCATGAGACATGCATGCGTAGCGATGGGATCAGATGAAGGCCTATACTATGATAGCTTGTTTATACTTCCAATGCTCGCTCTCATCTTTGACCCAGAAATTAACCTCTTCCTCCTCAACCTTTACTGCGGCGACCTCCATATTAAAAATATGTTGAGACTCATCAGAGGATGCTAGCATATGGCTGGTTGAATTTTTTGAAGGAAGTTGCACAAAATAAATTGAAGGAAAAAGCTTTATACTACCAACTGTCCAGCATGCTTCCGAGTGGACGTAGCTATCATGCAGCTAGTATTAATTAATTTCTGTATTTGCGGTACTGCACTGCTAGTGCAAGCTGTGGTGTGGGTAATAAATTCACTACAAGAGTGTACTATTTCGAATTAGAGATTTTTTTCTCTCCGAATACTGCGTTTTTTCTGTGCAATAACTACTTATTCATGTGAAGAAGTACATAAGAAAACAAGATCCAACCTAGAAGAAATAGGTGGTTTTTCGTTAAGAAGATAAATAGATACCTAAATCTTGAATTTATAAGAGTGGACTTGAGCTTGTACTATGGTTGGGTGCATGACCACACCTCTCACCAAACCAGTTGAGCTAGGCTGGCTTGTTAATAATAAGACCCTATTTGGGAGAGCTTAGCTTCCTAGTGAAGCTATTTTTTTTAGAAAATAGCTTTATGAGCAACCCTTTAGATGAAGCTGAGCTATTTTAAAAAAATTATTTGGCAAAATAGCTTCACCAACAGCTTCATACATGCATATGAGAGAGAAATTAGGGAGAGAGCCAGGGAAAGCTAGCCACTATTTTTAGCTCTCTCAAGTTCTATTGCTTTGTGAGATGGGGGAGAAAAATAGCTTCACATATGAAGCCATTTTGAAATGTGTTTTGGAAAAAAAAACAACTCTCAATAACTTCATGAAGCTGTTGGGAGCCCTCTCAAACAGGCCCTAAGTAAGTGTAAGATTTCTGTGAAATTTCTTAATTCAATGTGTTTTTTGTTATAAACTTTTATTTCAAAAGCATGAATTGCTTATATACAACCAGAGTTTTTCAATGGGCACAAGTGCAAGTCTATCAGGCATTGATTTCAAACACGAGAGGTTGATGTTAGCTAGTTTATATCAGGCTTATTTATATTAACATTGATCAGTTGGAATGGTTCCTAGCCTCAGTAATCCAGGCTAAACGAACTAAACGAACGAGGCGTTATACAAGCTACAATCAGTGGAGAAGCTATATACTTAGCATTTACGGGGCGCATACCCCGTGCCCTCCTGAAAATCTACGTAAAAAAGCAAGCAATTACACAAGACCGGCTATTGCTGCACAAATATAATCTACACGCGCGCTCACTCCTAGGATTGTATAGCTACGGTCGTCTTCTAGATCCTAAACCCCTCTTTTTGACATAACGACTGTAAACCCACTCTTATGTTTGTGTACTAAACCATACATGTTTATATTAAGCAATAATGCAATTTGTGGCGGGTTTTTTTTTTCAAAAACAGTAGACCCGAATTACATACATTTCAAAAACAGTACACCTGAATTACATACATTACGTACCAAGGCAAGCGAAAACCAACACCTTCGTAGGACGTCCACCTTTATAAGCGAAAACCAACACCTCAGAAATGGATCTAAAGATGTGGTGCAGGCCGGCGTACCGCCCCCAGCAAGTTGTGACATTTGACGTGCACATCGAATAGCTAGAGGAGACGATGAGAGGTCACATCAAGCTCAAGGGCGTTTGCAGGGCAAGCTGTTCATAACTGGCAAGGATTCTCTTCCTGGAAATGGAGCAGTACACACGCCCAGCAAAAGCCCACAGCGCTGCGTGCCCACATGGAAATTAAAAGGAACCTGTGCCTATAGCTGGATAGCTATAGCTACTAGCTAGCACGCAGTTGAAAAACTTTTGAATTGCTTGCTTTCCTTTCCATGCATTGAGGCACCACAAAGTCCACATGTTTGTAGGGTAGTAACCACCACCCTTCACCAAGCTCCAGGTCCAGGACCCCTCTATATATTGCAGGGTGGTCCTTTTCGTCTAGCTCACTGCAAGCCACGCTGATCTGCAGGTTTCTTTTTTCTTTTTCCTCCTTGGGTGCACGCCATCACATTGGTAAACCTTGTCATCCATCACCTGCAAGTCTATGGCACTTAGAGCTGCCCTTTCTGCTGAAAAGGGGCACCTACATATATAGCTACTATATATAATAAAGTATATTATTATATAAGTATATTCCCATATAGTAAGTAGTACAGTATTCATTTGGTGCCCTCTATCTCTCTAAATTTTGCATGAGCGAGAGTGGTCCAGCAGGGGCGTGCATGGCATTGCCCAATGGCATGCATGCGGAGAAATGCAGCGGCGGCCGCTTCTTTGCCCGCGCGCATGCATGAGACGAGAAGCAAAAGCCATGCATGGCTGCGATCCTCCAGCTACTTGAGTCCTTGCCCTTTGCTAGCTAGCTGCTACACTACATTTTTGTTGCATTGCATCCACGCACTCATTAAATTCCATACCAAACAAAAGTCCTTTTATATATACTATTTTTTAAGTAATATACAAACACTTATATAGAGAGTAGTACTAGCACCTAACTTTATAAGTACCGAGCACGCGTGTACGTACAGTCCTATTGTTCCCATACTAGTACTAGTAGCAATAAAGAATACTCCTTTCAACTAGAGTACGTGTTGTGCAGAGCGATGGTCGAACGCCACAGCTAAGTAGCTATATATAGATGCGGACTCATCAAGCTAAGCTAGAACGAAGAGCAGGCTAGCTAGTAGATGGCCGGGCCATATGGGTGTAGCTATTGCTATACTGCATGCGGCATCATCTGGCCTTGCAACTGTCTGAAAGCGAGTTCACGGCGGCGTGCCTACTCGGCTACTCCACCGTCGGTATAGCCTGTGACCCTGTGTGCTGCGTGCATCAGCCAGCATGCCCGCAGCAGCAGCCTAGCTAGTGACGACAGTACTAGTGTTACCCACGCGTACCTACGTAGCCATCGAATCGCCATATGCTCATCGACCCAAATACTAGTGTGTAGTGTAGGAGTAGTGTTAGTGTAGCTCGCTTTTGTGCGCGCGTGTAGGTGTAGCTCGGCGCGGCGCGGGCGGGCGGGCGCTGCCGTCGTCACGTCGCGCGCTTCTAGTAGTATTGTGATGAGTGATCCTCATCCAGTGGTCCGGCGCCCGGCCGGCCGGCGGCGGCAGGCGCGCCGATCTACTACTGCCGTTCGATGAGATGCGACAAGGGATATATAGGAGATGTGATAGATGCATTGCTGGCGCGTCCCAACTGTCGGCAATTATGTGCTTGATGTCCACGACTGCTCCCTCCGTACCAAAACATACGTCATTCTCGTTTGTTTAGAAATCGATGATAATTATATATTAAAATATATAAATATTTATGCTAAGTAACTGGTATCATCGGAAAGATCTTTAAATCTAGTTTTTTAATAAATTTATTTAGATATAAATATTACACGTATTTTATACAAACCTAATTAAAATTAAAAAAATTTAACTGACACGTTTTCTATAAGATCGTCTTTTTTTTTAAACCGAGGGAGTACATCGTCAGCTAGCTACTCGTCCGAAATTACCGACGCCAGCAGCCATTTTCTATTTTCTATCTGACGTGCGTGCGTGCGGAAGCCGGCCGGGCCGGGAGGTAAAAAGAGAACTCTGAAGAAATTGCGACTCAGCGACTGCATATGAAATAAATGATCTCCTTTTACCTTTTTTTTGTTTGCCCTTGACAAGCACGCTCGTGTTCATCAATCTCGTTTCCTGACTCCGTGTGTGGTTTATCGTATGAACGAACACAAGCTCTGGAAAGTCATCGACGATCAGGGGAGACTGCATTGCATCTCTTATGCCTTCTTCTTCGCTTCTGCGCGTGCGACACGGATCCGGCGACCACTCCATTCGTCCTGACCAGCAACAAGCAGTCAGCAACCAACTAGTCAAATGTGTCGCAAGGTTTTGTCCAAAGTGTTCTAGAGACTACATGCATTTTACAGTAGTACAGACTTATTAATACCTTTACCCCTTTCTTGAAGACTTGAACATATATACTGTATACGTACACAGTAGTATGGTCATACAAATACACACGACGCATCATCTCGTTGACTTTGACAAGTCAACACGTGGACGCTGAAGTGGGTCGTCGACACACGTACCAAGTACTACCCACACGCACCGTGCAGACTGAGCATTGGGGGATGGAGCATGCAGTGCCGTATGCAGACCTGGGCCGGCCGGCCAGGGGAGACACGGTCCGGTCCACCGAGTCGTAGTCGCAGCCACCCACCCAGGTCCCCAGGCCCCAGCATGTACGCGGCGCCACGGTGACGATTGCTGGGCCTATACATTGTGCAGCCTGCCAGCCATCCATCTCCCAGGCTTCGGCCTCCCGGTCCAATGAGTAGTGTCAAAGTCAAACTGTCAACTATCCATCTCTACGGGTTTTTTTTTTTTTTTTTTTTTGAATTTTTCCATCTCTACGGTTTGCCTGTGAGGAATGGGGGTTTGTAGTAACTGCATTTTGTCATGTCATCTACTACAAGGATACTCCCATTCAATCAGTATGCTACCACAATATGCGTCAGTAATGTGGTTGGAAACTGCCTGCCTCTCTAGTCGGGCGTCGGGGTAAGGAGTAAAACAGAGTTTGCTGCCTCCGCCAAAGGAAGAAAACAGAGCATCATCAGGCAGAGACACTGACTGGCAGAGGAGTGTTTGTGGTGGGCACAAGCTACAGGTAAACTAAACCGGTGAAAAAAGTCTTCTCACTGATCCATGCATGCCATGTGTACATCACCAAGAACAGCAGCCATGATATGGTAAAAAAAAAAAAAAAATGGTCGGTCCTACTTCAGGAGAGGAGAGCCGCCATGGAGTGGACAAAAACAAAAACAAAACAAAAAAAAGCTCCCTTCCAACTGGCACCATCTGTCTGTCGGTGGGTGGGTCAAACCAAATCCCAAATAAAATTCAGCGCTGCAGTTTGGATTTTGAATTTTGAATCAATGAAGATGGTATACGTGCGAGCGTTCTTGGTTATCGATCGATGGTTCGTCGTGCTTTGACGAATTCATTGAATAATTAAATTGTTGATTGAATATTTGATCAGTTACATTACAGTACAGAGACAGATACTAATCAATCTTTTTGGATGAAAAAAAAAAAGAGAAAGGAAGCAGGAGAAGTTCAGGGAAGAGATGAATGCAGGGATCATCCGCCACTCCATCGGATTAAATGGAGATGTATGGACGTACGTGACAGAGAATGCTAGCGTCTCCGGTAGCTACACGGCGGAGAGACGACCGGCCGGCCGGACGGGCTCATTGCTGGTGGCCGGTTGCTCCGGCTCCGGCACCGGCGTGGCCGCCGGCAGCGCCGTCGGAGAGCATCATCATCCTGACGAACTCGTCGTAGTTGACCTGCCCATCGCCGTCAAGATCGGCCTCGCGGATCATCTGCTCGACCTCCTCGTCGGTGAGCTTCTCGCCGAGGTTGATCATGACGTGGCGGAGCTCGGTGGCGGAGATGTACCCGTTCTGGTCCTTGTCGAACACCTTGAACGCCTCGCGGAGCTCCTCGTCGGGATCTTCCTCACAGCCGCACGACCCGGACCCGGACGACGCAGCTGTGGTCTTGCGCGCCATGAGCGCCAGGAACTCGGGGAAGTCGATGGTGCCGTTGCCGTCGGCGTCCGCGTCGCGGATCATCTCGCCCAGCTCGTCCTCGCTCGGGCGGTGCCCCTGCAGCGACCCCATCACCGTCGCCAGCTCCTCCACCGTGATGCACCCGTCCCCGTCCTTATCGAAGAACGCGAACGCCTCCCGGAACTCCGAGATCTGCTCCGGGCTCAGCAGATCCATCCTGTGCTGGCCTGAGCTACTGTACCGTGGCGGTGGCGCCGGCGAAGGGGCAGGGGGGCTTCTTGGCTAGCTTGGCTTTAGTGTGCAGCGGAGGAGGTGGGTGGGCGGGCGATTTTATAGGAGGAAGGGGACAAAGAGGAGCTGGCATGCCATCGACTTTTCATCTCCTGGGTGGGGCCCACTGCCCTGCCCTTTGCCTGTGTGTTTTCGGACTTGGTCAAAATGCAGATCAGCGTGTATATTCTTGGCCTCATATATGGGCTAGCGAAATGCGTTGAACGGCAAGAAAGTGTATGAAAACATGATTTAGCATCGGATCAAATGACGACCAAACAAACTCGATCAATTCACAAAAGAGAAGAAAAAGATCTGAAGAAGATCGAGTAAAAGTAGTAAAAGTCATTGCGTCCGTGTTTTCGTGTCAAATGCTGTGGATATTGTTGGATACTAATACACAGTAAACGAAGACGTGTTTACTACCTACCGCTCCATTTTACTACTGTACTTATATCTTTTAGCTGCATTTACATTTACATTTACACATTAGTTCGTGTTCGTGCCGTCTGAGGTCTGACTAAGCTTCGAGTTCGTGTTGTCTGACTAAACTTCGACCCTTTGTGTAGCGAAGTGTCTCTAGAACTTTGTAGTCCACGCCTAAAATAAGGCTCCTTTGGATTGTATTTTTATTTTTCAGGTTATTTCTATAATTCTATGTTCCATCAGAGACGATCACACCTGTGCTATCTACGCATGTAATATATTGTAGTGCATATTTGAGGTAAAAGATTGAATATGATTTTTGGGTCTTAATTGAATTCAAATTCAAATGAAAACTTCATCAACAACAAAAATTGCATATCTCCCGAGCGTTATAACTTTGGTTTCAGTAGTTTCTCCATCCAAGGTTGTTTTAAAAAATAAAAAAAATAAATTCGAGAATTAAAAGTTAAAGGATTATGTTTGGGCAAATGAAAAATTAGTCAACTGCAAAGTTGAAAATCTCTTCGAGTACAACAATTTTGGTTTGGGTTGTTTATCCATCTGAAATCATTTCAAAAAATTAAAAAAACTCTAGTTTCAAACTATGAAAACTTAAAACAATATTTTTGGATCTAAAATGTTTTCGATGCAAAATGTAGTGAATCATAGAGTTATAGATCTCTTGGACTACTACAATTTTGTCTTTGCCTAACTTTATATGCAAAAGTTATGAGACAAGTGTAATTTCAGCAGATTTTTAAAATGGCTAAATTTATAGTTTTTAGGGACTCACTTGCCTCTAAAAATATCCTCTACTTTTAGAAAGAAATATAATTTTTAAAGAGTGTTTGGCTCAAAAATCATTTTTTATTGAATTTTTTTTATAGAGCCCTCTCTTCTTCTACGCTAAAAGAGAGACGTCTCTAAATCCATTTTTACTTAGCAGGGCCACGTCTTCGTCCTCATAGCCAGCCTCCACTGCTTTTGCCCTTCCCCACGCGCGGAACCATATCTCTGTTACCCTGCTGCGCCAGATTTGCCTGCTCTGCAATATCTTTTCAAGCTTGTTTATGTCCCCCTGAAATGCGAACCTGCCGCGCCGCCGGCAATCCAAATCCTGAAACCCTAACCCACCTCCCTCCATGGCTCCATCCTGCCCTGAGCACGAGCAGCACCGCTCCGACACCGGCTCGACAAACCAAAAGATATAGGATCTCCACTCTGGTTGCTAGCTTCAGTTCAGAAACTTCAGACAAATGCATGGATGGATTGCAATTTGCAAATGAAGGATACGACGACTAGACTGAATGCAGACACGGGAGCCAGTTTCGTCCACTCGCGGTTTGAATTTGTTGGCATAGAAAAATGCCCGGCCGGATACATGTCCTTATTAGGACCGGCCTTGGAGCAGTATTATAATGCGTGGGAGTGTACTGCTACTGCATTCTTAGCTGTTGTTGACATGAGAGAGCATAGCAATTCTGCAATTGTTTTAACTGTTTGTTAATTGAATCCTGGAGGTGGAGCGCGTCCCCATGGAAGCAGGCAGCAGGTGAGGTGAAGGAGTCCAATGGCCATGGCGTGCAACCGAGCTGGGCACAGCTGGAGGGGCGGCGTGTGTAGGGCGACAGGGGAGATGAGGTGTCTGCTTCCACGCGTACACCCACGGATTCCTTTCTCCCTCCTCCCTCCTCCCCCCTCCAGCCCAGCATGTGCTCCATTTCAAAATGTAGCTTATGGAGCAGGTAATACTAGTATATTATGGGCAGCCTAATACATCGATGACATAACGTTGTTTACTACTGTTAGGAATAGATAGGAAAGGGGAAAATGTGTTTGTTTTGACATACATCGATGACATAACGTTATTTACTACTGTCCTTGTTGTAAAAAAAAACGCGTTATTTACATTACATTTACTACTGTCATTGATCTGAAATCCATTATTGCCATCAGCCAAGTACGCAAAGTTTCGTTTCGTGAAAGCGTGTCGTGCCTCGATCCACTAGTCCACTCGATGCCGCAGGACCAATCTAAAATCGAATATAAAGAGTAAGAAGTTTTTTTTTCAGTCTTTCATCTATTCGTCTCTGTATCAAAAGTTAAGGGGTTGTTTGGTTGTAGACCAAAGATTGCCATGCAGTTATGACGGCCACCACTGCTGTGGTGAACAAATGGCCGCCACACTTGTGGCGAGTGGTGGCGACTGGCGAGATTTACCGAATGCATAGTGGATAGAATCTTGTGGCAGGCCACAACTTTCTCTCAAACCAAACAACAACATAGTATCTGTGGCGGCCACATGCACGGTGTGCCAAAGTGTGGTGTGGAACCAAACACTCCCTGATTTTTGGAACAACTTTGTGTAATGTTCTTTGTTTCTAACACCTCTTCTTCCATCACCCACTCTCCCACTCTTCTCCCTTAAGATTGTCTCTCACTCTTACCTCATTTTCCATTCTTAAGTCTTCTTCCATCACTCACTCCCACACTCTCTTCGTTTTTAGGATCCCCTCTCGCACATATGCCGCTTCTTTCATTCCTCTTGTATCGTCGTTCTATCACTCACTCCCTCACTCTCCTCGCTTATTTTAGGATCACCTCTCACTCTTACCTCTCTTCTTCCGTTCGGGTTTGGCTTGTTAAAACCCAGATTCATGCACGTCTCAACATAGCTTGAGCCTCACGACTATTGGTGTGAAAATGATATAATATATCATATAAAACAAGAACGGTACATGTCCATCACTTTCAATTTCATAGCACACACCAACTATTTGTTTGTCTTGTACAGAACCATGTAACATGTGCAAACATTTCGTATACTGCTTATTCACTAATCGACAATTCACAAATCACCAAGTAAAATGGCTCCATCTGGAAAAACAGAGATGAGACATTGCGTCTCAGCTCTTTCCTCAATGTAGTGTTTGGTTGGCGGACATGGAGGGATTCAGCCGAAGCTCCTTAGTCTCCTCCTCTAGAGGTATACTCCATCCGTTTCAATATATAGGGCACAACCATCTCTGGTTCAAAGACCAAGAGACGTGTTTAATTCTCTCTCAGCGTCTCGATGCACGTGTCTAGAGAGAAGACGCCTTATACAATGCGACATGGATAAAAAGTAGTTACACCTTAAATATTGGGACGGAGAAAGTATTCCCTATCCATGATGTTGTCTTTTCTAGACTTAGAACCAAACAAGGTGGGATATCCCACCTAGGACCGCCATTCCTCGCACCAAACGCTACCTAAACTAACAAGGATAAGGCCTAGAAATTTCACATAAATTGGTTTGCTTGGACAGAAAGAAATACAAGAGACACGTAAATATGGAACGATTGAGATACAGGAAACAAGAAAAGCGTCTTCGTTTTTAAGTTTGGCCGTCGTTGGATGGGTCGGGTCGGGGTAAAAGGAAACTGGAAGTCCGGTGGAGTACATTTAAAGCAGCACGTCCGCATGCAGCCAGTTGGAGTCGGAGCTGACTCGATCAACGACGGTCGGGTCCATCTCACATTCATTCTCGGTTGACTGACTAGGACTGCTCACAGTACAATAGGATGACCGATGATGACGTGGGGAGCAAGGACGCCCGGCGACACCGCCGAGGCATCTATCACGCCTCCTCCGCCGACTCCGATCCGTGGCGTCCCATTCAAGCTAGGCGTGCCGGCCGGCCGCCGGCTCCTCCGCGACCCGGCCGTCTCGCTGCATGCGTACGCCTGCTGCCGCGTGCCGCGTGGGCGACGACGCAACCCCCCACGGGCGGCACGCTCGGCTCCAACGACAGCAGACCAGCTCCACCGTGGCATCCGCAACCGAACAGCAGCAGGCAGATGATTTGATGCAGGGCGGCGGCCGTTCAATGGAGCAACGGCCGTTCAATGGCGGCGGCCGTTCGATGGCCGTTCAACCGAACAAATATCACCAGATATAATTGATTTACAAGATGACCTAAGATATCAAGAAGTGCCAATAAAAATTTTAGACACAGTCACCAAGCAAACTAGGTCATCAACTGTCTGAATTTGCCGTGTTCAATGGAGCAGACACACTGAAGCAGAGGCAATATAGGAAAGAGAAGATGCCATGAGAAAGGAGTTCCCTCACCTATTTAGGAACCAGCCGAATCTCGAGGACGAGATTCATTCTAAGTGGGGTAGGTTTGTAACATCCCGAAAAATCCATAAATCGAAATCACTCGCATTAAAATCTATTTTAAAATATATTTAAAAAACTATAAATCATTTGAGCTCAATCATCTCATTCAAACTTTCATCCACCTCATATCTCTTCTGCTTCTCTTACTCCAATTATATTCCACGCACCGATGCCCCTGCATCGCCCGTCCGTCCCCCATCTCTCTCTCTTTGCTCGCCCTCGTCCGATGCCCGACAACGGCGCGTGCGCCGACCCCACCGCCATCGCCGCCGCGGCACGCCCGCGCCCGGACCCCTCTCGCCGGCTGCAGCCTCGCGCAACACTGCGACACGTGGACCCCACCACCTCGCCTCGCCCGATGTGCCATGGGACCCACTTCGCACTACCTTCCCCTCTTCTATGCATAGCACCAGCACGGACAGCACCACGACAAAAATCTTCACATTTTTCTTTACCACGCACGAATAGGAAGCAGTTTGCACCCTACACAAACATGGATAAATATACCAGTAGTGCATCGTGCAAGTCACTCTTGCATGCATGCAAGACGAGCAAGCAGCAAGCATGCGTGAGACAATTTCACCTTGCTTGCATGCACACAGCAACACCTCGTAACCGATGACCATGTAAAGTTAGGCACCGCCTACATGTGCTAGACGCCGCACCGCCCAACTGCATGCATGCAAGTATCAACACACAGGCACGTAAAGCCCTAACACATGCACACACACACGCACACGCACACACGCATATAGCTCATGCATGCATGCAAAATGAGCAAGGCTGCGTGCCGACCATCCACTGTCCTCAGCTACGAGACACACCGCCCATCGTCCTTCGCTCTGCAAGTGACACTCGCAAGCAAAACATGCACAGAGAGCTGCCATTAATCGAGCATGCAAGCCAATGGCACCACCCTGCTTCCCCGGCCTATAAAAAGGTACGCCGAGGTGCTCTTCTCCTGCACCACCCAGCAGCTCGCTCAGCTCACTCACTCGCTTGCTCTCGCTTTGCCGTACGTCTACCTTATACACGGCCGTGCATACAAGCCGGACTCGCCTGTCGTCTTAGGACATGGTGAGCACCTCTTGGGCGCACTCTCGCTCTTCCAACTCTCTCTGTTGCCTTCTTCTTGCTTCTTCCCTTCCATCCCGTGATATCCAGAAGCTCCATGAGCTCTCGGCCATGGCTTCCATGCAAGAGCAAGAAGAAGAGCACTCGTGGCCTTGCTAGCTAGCTTCTCTCTCCCTTGCCATGCATGTGTGTATGACGTATGGGTCCAGAGCAAAACACGCAAGAGCACCACGCACTACCAGCCAAACACATCACGTGAACACCCATTCTCTAATCACGCTTGTTTATTTTCTGCATGATTAAATTTCGTGCATCTGTCACCGTCACATAACAACTCCGATTCCATCGATTCTTTTTTCCTAAATTCATCTAAAATCACATTCTATCTTCCATAAAAATCTCAAAATTTTCTGAGCTCATTTGTATGTATGTGATTATTTATTTGTACTTGTTTGCTTATCACGTACTTTAGCTGACGGAGTGAACGAGCTGGAGAACGAGGACGTCGGAGGCGAGTACCGCGATTTCGGCACCGAGGACCCGAACGACCTGCAGGAGTTTGCAGATCAAGACGCCGACGGAGGCAAGTCCAACCTATTCCCCTTTGATGCATGTTGATCCTATTTTTAAACACAACCCGTAGAAGCCTTTTTAAATTGTATATACAATATACGTACGAGTATTTTTGCTACTTAGTTATAACCTGATTGAATAGCTATCCTTGAAATTGATATTACCTGATAATTACCTTGTTCAAACATAGGAGCAAATAATATATTATATTATTATTTAGTATGCTTAGGATTCGATACTCATCCTGGATACCCATCGCTATGATTTTATCAAATACATTGATTTTAAAAGAAAAATGGTGTGAGTCATAAGAATGAATTATGGGTAATATGAAAGGGTTAATGAACCAGTATAGATGGTGTTTACCCACTGCGTTGATGATTCATCTCACATAACTTAATTTTCGTGCAACCACTCGACCCTGTATGCGGCAGGGCTTAGTCTAAATCCTTCTAGTTAATATGGCAGTCACCTGGAGGCAGGTGTGCAACGGGGCACTAAGGGTTGTTGGTTACTGAGGATTTGTATGAGGCATATATATATACGCGCTGTAATTTATAATGACGTTGTTGCCTTAGTGTGCCCGTGGTGAGCGCCATATTAGCTAGGAGGGTAATGGCTTTGATGGATCTGTGCTTGCACTATGGTGTTAAGTTACGGTACCCTACTTGTGGCTAGTACAACCTCTGCAGAGTGTAAAATTTATCCGAATAGACGTGTCCATGGTATATGGACGGGTTATGGTTTGGTTTCACCAACTGGTTGGGTTGGGATGAGTGAGAACATGTGAGTGAGTGTGATTTTGAAAATTGGTTAACTGCCATGTGTTGTGGGAACTGAGGGTTCAGCAGCACTTAAAATTGAAAACAACCTCTTTTTCATAAATACTGTTATATATGGAAAAATATGTCTTTTGCAAAGCTATTTATAAAATAAAACCTGTATGTGTCAAAAGATAGCTTTATGTAAATAACCTCAAGTTTTACCCTTGATATATATCCATATGCATATATTGTTATCCCATTCCGTAGGGTAAGGTTGGATTTGCTGAGTACTTTGTACTCACCCTTGCTTTGTTGAATAGAGGAAGATCCGGAGTTTGATCCGAAAGCTGCGTACGAGTAAGGTCGTGTCTGCACCCAACTAAGCCTGTGGCATTGGGATCCGTCAGATGGATACATGGGAGTTTAATTTCTGGGTCCTTTGGACCTGGGCTATGTTCTGGTGTATTATTATTATCATTTGTCTTCATTGCCCTCGTTTGGCAAGACTACTGGACTAAGACTTATCTGTTATAATAAATATGTTACTAGCCTCCTGGGACTAGTAATTATATCACATTTGAGTTTCTGTTCAACGGGGATGCTTCAGGTGGTATCAGAGCCGTAGTTGGCCGTAGTACGCGACCTTAGACCTTCTAGACCAGTATTTTACATATAAAACTATTTTACAAAAGTTCTTAATCTTTTCCCTCTATTTCAAAAACATTTACTCTTACCTATTCTCTCCCAGATGGCAGATGAAGGAGTTTGGACTAGGAGCTACTGCCTGAATGTCGAAGGCTTTCCCAAGCTCTTGTATGTCACCACACAAAGACTTGGAATCAAGGATCGCCCAGAATATGAAGGCAGAGAATATGAAGAGCACGAAACTGAACGGTGTGAAGTCACCGTTTATATGGGGAAAAGTGAGGGCTACCCCGATGTTGAGGGACCTTTGAGTATGACTGCGACCGAATTTCGGTATGCAGATACATACCAAGTGGTTGCCCACAAAGCCTTGAGGTACCTGTGTCAGATGTACGAGAAGCCTATCGCTCTTACACCCATGAGGTTCTTTCCACCCTGAGATAAAGATCGTCCAGTTTGGAGGCCCGCATGGAGCTCTTGCATGGACATTATTCACTTGAGGATGACCCAGTTGCCGTATTCATGACTAGATACCTGCTTGCCCTGGATGAGCAATATGATAAACAAGCCTCAGAGTTGAGAAAGTTTATCCATCAAGCAGAAGAAGCTGAGATCATGATTAGGAAACTCCATGTCCAGCTTGCGGAAGCTTAGGCTAAAGCAGCTGATGCGGAAAGTCGTGAAGCTGCCACTGTTGAAGCTTTGAAGGAAGCTAAGGACCGCCATGCCTAGGAGTTGAATGATCCGTACCTTATCACTAGGGACAAGAGAAGGAAGTTAGCCTTGGAGGACCCAAAACCCATAATCCTAGAAGGGATCCCACTTCTGTCCCCAGTGGGAGGAAGGCTATGCATCATAGGACCATTAGCTCCCCCACCCATAGAAGCTCATCATGAAGCTTTAGAGTCGGAGCCTGAAAAGGAAGCAGACCTTGTCCCCCTCCTCACCCAGCCACCACCAAAGGATGACGGTGATGCGCCTCTTGCTCCAAAAGAAGAACCACCCATGCCGGAAGAATGACCCTTCCCAATGCCAAGGAGATGAAGCTATGAAGTTGAAGCTTAGTTGTGCCCAATTCCTCCTTTTGCCTTGGGAAAGTGAAGCTTATTACTTCACTTTTGTTCACCCAAAGGAGATGTAATCGTACCGTAGCTACGTGTTTAAAAATTTCTCTTCCATCTATTGTTGTAAACCCCCTATTCAAAATGTATATTTGTGATTGTTGTTTGTGCTAATAAATTGTGTGTATGTTCCCTTATGGGATAGCAAGTTTATAGCTTGCACCTTTTTCAAAATATAATGCCTTAATAAACAAAACATCACTCATTAGATCTAAGTCTTATCTAATGCTTTCTTTCTCATCTCAAACAATAGATGCCTCCTACTCGCTCTCAAGCAAGTGGCCGTGCAGCTAGTAGGCAAAGCAGCCATCCAGTTGGAAGTCAAGCCAATGCAAATGCAAATGCTAACGATGAAGTGAGTCAGAACGGGAACCATGGAGAAGATGGCCTTCCCCATCCTCCAGCAATTGATCTTGCACAAGTCATGGCAACACAGACCCGTCTTTTGGAAGCTTTGGCCCAAGGAATGAACCGCAACGGAAACAACCATGGAGGTAGAGTCGAAGACAAAATGTCTGAGTTCATGAAGCTTAAGCCACCCAACTTTACTGGAACTGATAACCCTATGGAAGCTGATGATTGGCTTAAGGTCACTGAGAGAAAGTTGGACACAATCCACTGCCATGGAAGGAATAGAGTTCTGTTAGCAACTCACCAGCTGACAGGGACTGCTCTTTCTTGGTGGGAAGCCTATAGTGGAGCTGTGGAAAATGTCAACACTATCACTTGGGAAGAGTTTGTGGAACAATTTCGCTGTTTCCACATTCCAGATGGGATCATGAAGTTGAAGGCTGATGAATTTCGCAATTTGAAGCAAGGAAACAAAACTCTAAGTGAATACATCTTCCAGTTCACTGAGTTGTCCCGCTATGCCCCAGAGTTGGTCAACACTGATGAGAAGAAGCAGACAAAATTCATAGAAGGATTATCTTGTGAGTTGAGGACCCATATGACCCCACAGATCTATCCAGAATTCAACACCTTGATGAACAGAACTATTCTGACAGATGTGGCCAAGACAGAAGAAAGGAAGGAAAACAAGCGCAAGTTCTTAGAGCGCAAGGTTCAAGAAGGTGCTAGATCTCAGAGGCTGAAGACCTTTAGCCAACCAAGCCAGCGAACTCAAGCCCCAATGCAGTTTCACTCTCCTGCTAGTGCATTTCACCAGACTCAGCCATCCTATCAGCCCAAGACAACTTATCAGAATCAAACCTATGGCAAAGCCCAACAGAACAGCATTGGTCAAGTCACCACCAACAACACCAAAGCCTATTTCAACTGTCATGAGACTGGGCACTATGTTGCCAACTGTCCCTACAAGAACAACCCAGCAGTATCTGTCCAGTCCCACACTGTTAATGGACCAAGACCTGTAGCATCTGGAGCCAACCGTGTTTTTCCCCGCAACACCAACAACAATACCAACTACAACAACAACAGTCAGGTGATGAAGCAGCCTCAACAATCCTTTGGTCGAGCTCGTGTCAACCATATTCATGCCCAGGATGCTCAGAATGCTTCACGAGTGGTACTTGGTGAGTTCTTAGTCAGTTCAGTACTTGCAATAGTATTATTTGATTCTGGAGCATCACATTCATTCATATCATCAAGTTTTGTTGAGAGGCATAAAATACCAATAGTACTACTAAAGTTACCCCTAGTAACTCGAACACCTGGATCTGATATTAGATGTCATCTAGGTTGTTTAAATGTAAGGATCACTCTAAGTGGGGTAGAATTCCTAGCAGACTTAGTAGTGCTCAAGTCTAAGGGAATAGATGTTATCCTTGGAATGGACTGGTTAACTCGACACAATGGAATCATTAGTTGTACAACCAGAGAGGTATCATTAGTTAACCATGAAGGGATTAAGGCACAGTGCCAAACCCGTGGATCTAAAGTCAACCCAATGGTCTTCAACTTGGAGGCAAGGACCATAGAAGAAGTGCCAGTAGTGGAAGAATACCCAGATGTATTCCCAGATGAGCTACCTGGAATGCCACCAGATAAGGATATAGAGTTCATCATTGATCTTATCCCTGGAACTGCTCCAATAGCCAAGAGACCCTACAGAATGGCCCCATCAGAGTTAGCAAAACTAAAAGAGCAAATAAGAGAGTTGCAACAGAAGGGTTATATCAGATCTAGTTCTTCACCTTGGGGAGCCCCAGTCTTGTTTGTGAAGAAGAAAGATGGAAGCATGAGAATGTGTGTGGATTACAGATCCCTGAATGAAGTCACCATCAAGAATAAATATCCTTTACCAAGGATAGATGATTTGTTTGACCAGCTAAAAGGAGCCAAGTATTTCTCCAAGATTGATTTGAGATCAGGTTACCATCAGCTCAAGATCAAAGATAGTGATGTTCCCAAGACAACATTTGTGACAAGATATGGACAATATGAGTTCACAGTGATGTCCTTTGGATTAACCAATGCCCCTGCTTATTTCATGAACCTCATGAACAAGGTTTTCATGGAAGAGTTAGATAAGTTTATTGTGGTTTTCATTGATGACATACTTATCTACTCCAAGAGTGCTGAAGAACATGGACAACACTTGAGATTAGTGTTGGAAAAGCTGAGAAGACACAAGTTGTATGCCAAATTCAGCAAGTGTGAGTTTTGGCTTGAGAAAGTTGCATTCCTCGATCATATCTTGACAGCTGAAGGAGTTGCAGTTGATCTTGAAAAGGTAGAAGCCGTCTCTTATTGGCAACAACCTACCAATGTGAGTAAAATCAGAAGTTTTCTTGTTAGCTGGATATTATCGGAGATTTATAGAAGGATTTTCCAAGATAGCCAGGCCCATGACGGAGCTTCTCAGAAAGGATAAGAAATTTACTTGGACATGATCATGTGAGAAGAGCTTCCAAGAGTTAAAGAAGAGACTGACAACAGCACCAGTGTTAACTTTACCTGACATTCGCCAAGATTTTGTCATATATTGTGATGCATCAAGACAAGGTTTCGGATGTGTCCTCATGCAAGGAGGAAAAGTGGTTGCTTATGCATCTCGCCAGCTGAGACCACATGAGCAGAATTATCCCACCCATGATTTGGAGTTAGCAGCTGTAGTACATTCTCTCAAGATTTGGAGACACTACCTTATTGAGAATAAGTGTGAAATCTACACCGATCACAAGAGTTTGAAGTACATCTTCACTCAGTCGGACTTGAACCTAAGACAAAGAAGATGGTTGGAATTAATTAAGGACTATGACCTTGAGATTCATTACCACCCAGGAAAGGCCAATCTGGTAGCAGATGCCTTAAGTAGAAAGACCTATAGTCAGCAGTTGGTACCCAAGAATGCTCACCTACAAGAGGAGATAGCACAATTGAACATGCATATAGTACGTCACCCTCAGAATGGTAGTTTGAAGGTGCAACCAACTCTAGAAGAAGAAATCAAGAAGGCACAACATAAGGATAAAGACCTCATGAAGATCCGTAAGCACACTGGAGAAAATAAAGCCCTATACTTTAGAGTGGATGACAAAAGAACCTTATGGTATAAAGATAGGATTTGTGTACCCAAGGAAGGAAAGTTTCGAGGATTAATCCTCGAGGAAGCTCACAACTCAGCCTACTCTATCCATCCTGGTGCCACCAAGATGTACATGGACCTAAGGGAAAGATATTGGTGGAATGGCATGAAGGCAGACGTGACACGATTTGGTGCACAATGTGATATCTGTCAAAGAGTTAAAGCAGAACATCAGAGACTAGCAGGTTTGCTTCAGCCACTACCCATCCCTGTTTGGAAATGGGATGAGATAGGCATGGATTTTGTAAATGGACTACCCAAAACTCACAAAGGGAATGATTCAATATGGGTAATAGTGGACCGCCTCACCAAGGTTGCTCACTTCATACCTGTAAGTACAAAATATTACGGTGGAGAAAAGTTGGCACAATTATATATGGATGACATAGTCAAGTTACATGGTGTGCCAAGTAGGATTGTATCTGATCGAGGCACCCAATTCACCTCGAAATTTTGGAAGAGTCTACATGAAGCCATGGGAACCAGGCTAGATTTCAGTTCAGCTTATCACCCTCAGACAGATGGTCAGACTAAAAGAGTAAATCAGATCATGGAAGATATGCTAAGAGCTTGTGTGCTCACCTATAGTAAAGATTGGGAGAAAAGCCTAACTTATGCACAGTTCTCCTACAACAACAGTTACCAAGCCAGCTTAGGCATGTCACCTTTTGAAGCCCTCTACAGAAGGAAATATAGGACACCACTAATGTGGTCAGAAGTTGGAGAACGAACCTTGCTTAGACCGCCCTTTATAAAAGATGCAGAAGACCGTGTGGCTGAGATCAGAGAAAAACTAAAAGAGGCACAATCACGCCAAAAGAGTTATTCTGATAAAAGAAGAAGGGAGTTACACTTTGCAGTTGGAGATTTTGTGTATCTAAAAGTTCCTCCAATTCGAGGCACTCGAAGATTCCAAATTAGAGGAAAACTAGCCCCTCGATATATTGGACCATACCAAGTATTGCAAAGGATTGGAGCTGCAGCTTATCATATTTAACTACCTGAAGAGATGTCAGAAATACACAATGTGTTCCATGTCTCCCAATTTAAAAAATACCTTAGAGTGCCAGAGGAACAAATATCACCAGATATAATTGATTTACAAGATGACCTAAGATATCAAGAAGTGCCAATAAAAATTTTGGACACAGTCACCAAGCAAACTAGGTCATCAACTATCCGAATTTGCCATGTTCAATGGAGCAGACACACTGAAGCAGAGGCAACATGGGAAACAGAAGATGCCATGAGAAAGGAGTTCCCTCACCTATTTAGGAACCAGCCGAATCTCAAGGACGAGATTCATTCTAAGTGGGGTAGGTTTGTAACATCCCAAAAAATCCATAAATCGAAATCACTCGCATTAAAATCTATTTCAAAATATATTTCAAAACTATAAATCATTTGAGCTCAATCATCTCATTCAAACTTTCATCCACCTCATATCTCTTCTGCTTCTCTCACTCTAATTATATTCCATGCACCGATGCCCCTGCATTGCCCGCCCGTCCCTTATCTCTCTCTCTTTGCTCGCCCTCGCCCGATGCCCGACAACGACGCTTGCGCCGACCCCACCGCCATCGCCGCCGCAGCACGCCCGCGCCCGGACCCCTCTCGTCAGCTGCAGCCTCGCGCAACACCGCGACACGTGGACCCCACCACCTCGTCTCGCCCGATGTGCCATGGGACCCACTTCGCACTACCTTCCCCTCTTCTATGCATAGCACCAGCACGGACAACACCACGACAAAAATCCCCACATTTTTCTTTACCACGCTCGAATAGGAAGCAGTTTACACCCTACACAAATATGGATAAATATACCAGTAGTGCATCGTGCAAGTCACTCTTGCATGCATGCAAGACGAGCAAGCAGCAAGCATGCATGAGACAATTTCACCTTGCTTGCATGCACACAGCAATACCTCGTAACCGGTGACCATGCAAAGTTAGACACCGCTTACATGTGCTAGACGTCGCACCGCCCAACTGCATGCATGCAAGTATCAACACACAGGCACACAAAGCCCTAACACATGCACATACACACGCACACGCACACACGCATATAGCTCATGCATGCATGCAAAATGAGCAAGGCTGCGTGCTGACCATCCACTGTCCTTAGCTACGAGACACACCGCCCATCGTCCTTCGCTCTGCAAGTGGCACTCGCAAGCAAAACATGCACAGAGAGCTGCCATTAATCGAGCATGCAAGCCAATGGCACTACCCTGCTTCCCCGGCCTATAAAAAGGTATGCCGAGGTGCTCTTCTCCTGCACCACCCAGCAAGCTCGCTCAGCTCACTCACTCGCTTGCTCTCGCTTTGCCGTACGTCTACCGTATACATGGCCGTGCATACAAGCCGGACTCGCCTGTCATCGTAGGACATGGTGAGCACCTCTTGAGCACACTCTCGCTCTTCCAACTCTCTCTGTTGCCTTCTTCTTGCTTCTCTCCTTCCATCCCGTGATGTCCAGAAGCTCCACGAGCTCTCGGCCATGGCTTCCATGCAAGAGCAAGAAGAAGAGCACTCGTGGCCTTGCTAGCTAGCTTCTCTCTCCCTTGCTATGCATGTGTGTATGACGTGTGGGTCCAGAGCAAAACACGCAAGAGCATCACGCACTACCAGCCAAACACATCACGTGAACACCCATTCTCTAATCATGCTTATTTATTTTCTGCGTGATTAAATTTCGTGCATCTGTCACAGTCACATAACAACTCTGATTCCATTGATTTTTTTTCCTAAATTCATCTAAAATCACATTCTATCTTCCATAAAAATCTCAAAATTTTCTGAGCTCATTTGTATATATGTGATTATTTATTTGTACTTGTTTGCTTATCGCGTACTTTAGCTAACGGAGTGAACGAGCTGGAGAACGAGGGTGTCGGAGGCGAGTACCGTGATTTCGGCACCGAGGATCCGAACTGTGACAGAACCGACCAATTTATTAGAGCAGAAGCACATAATCCGCCGTTAATTCAGCAAATCATATGATTGAGACCTAATAAACCCGGTAGTCCGTGAAATCTCGAAGGATTTCAAACTTTTTCGGCACGACCAAGATCGTAATAGTTTAGCGATTCCATTCACAAGTACACAGTTCGCACATCGTTTAAAACATCATCGGAGTACGAAATAGAGTTATTACAAACCAGTTCAGTTTCAAATAAAAGCGGAAGCGATTTAGTTCAAATACCACACACACACATTTGAAATACAGTGCCAGGTCCTTTGTCCACATCCAGCAAAAGCATCAAGTAGAGAAGAGTGACCATGCCCAAGGTCTAGTCATCTCCCAAGGTGGGATAGAAACAGTTCTGACAATAACCATAAAGCATCTCACCATCTGCAAAAACATGGGAAATAAAACCCTGAGTACGAGGATGTACTCAGCTAGACTTACCCGTCATAAACTAAAATAAAAGACTCCAAGGAGTATGCAAGGCTGTATAAGTAGGATAGCTGACTCATTTAAACTGCGGAAAAGCTTGCATTAAGAAACAATTAATAAGAACCTTCTAGCAATGTATTTTAATCTGATTATCCTTATCATGCTACATTAGCACCTGTACTAAACAAGCATGGTAATAATTATTCAACAGCAAGTAACCATTTCCGGTTGAGTATCTTTCCATCTCATCAGCTCAACCATCTCACCTCTTGTTCAAGTTCTTACTACGATGCCGCTGCTCAAGTCAAGTGTTCACTGTCCAGGAACGATGGCGATTATAATCGATTACTAACCAGCTGGCGGGTACTCCTCACACAAACCACACTCACCAGCCACGGTGAGCTACAGGTCACCGACATCCAATTCAGGAAAAACGCGAGATCAACAGGTACCATCACATCCGGGCACCGTCCGGCTGCCAGCAGGGCGCACCATGCTATATTCAGGCCTTACAACCGCGTAACCCGTGGTCCCCCATCTTCACCAATGCGATGCGTACAGCAGGTCGACTCCTGGCCCAAATCAAAATTAGGCTTCGCGGTCGGAACGACTTATCCTTCCAGCTAAATGTGAGGCATAAATTCAATATGACTTGAGGACGTACAACGGACGGGGTCCTAGTTCGACACAGACGGGATAAACCACATTGAACCTCCAGTTCATTCTCAACTCCAATCCCGCCCAGTCTCGATTTATTATCTCCATATGGTTATCCAAGATAACAATGTATTCAACCATCCGAGTTACCACCTATAACTCGCGGATGACAGGAAATCACCCGACTTCTACCGATCTAGTTAAGCAGGGCTAAGCATATAATCGTACCTGAACCTAACAGGGTTGAAGTATAAACAGTGGCAAGGAATATAAGTAATGCAGCAACGGTATAAAACAACGCCTATAACTTAATGCAGCAAACAAGTAAAGGACTCAAGTTAGATATTTTGCAAACCACAGGGAGAATGCTCCGGGGCTTGCCTTTCAAGAAAGCACTTGGCTGATGGTCGGGACACTCCGGAAGATCAGCTTCGGGATCCTCTTCGGCTGCTGCTTCCCGATCCAAAGCTTCCTGTTGGCCTTCCTCTCCTGGTGCTCCGGGAACTACCGTCGCGAGCTCTGACGATCCTGTATGATGCATAGTGCGTATGAATACCGTGCATACATATAAATAAAATGCTGATGGTGATGGTAAATGAATGCTCAGCTAAGATGAATGATATGATATTTGAAAACATGTATGATAAGCACATGTCATCTGCATTCCCTTCTACCGATAAATCTTCAAATAGGCCTCGCATTAAAATTTACTCGCACACTATAAGGAATTATAAACAACCATTGTTTTGCACACTACACTCTACTGAACTACAACCAATAGAAGATCATACATATCATGAATAGCATAAAAAGCATTTTTACACACATGAAATGATAACTCTAAAGCATTATTTATAAACGGAAGAAATCAGGGTATAACTACAACATGGCTTTAGACTACTCAGAAAATTCTGTAAAAATTACAGAAGCTTAATCATACCAAACAAAGACTACCATAAAAATTTCAAGTCAAAACAGTAAGTACTTTATCCTGCACAAAAATGACAAGGCAGCACAATTCCAGGGGCATAAAATACTTTGTACATAAAAGTATATCAAACAACAGATCTCAGAACATAAGTAGCTCTAGATTGACATAAAAACACTCTCCAAAAAGTTTCATGAACAAATTCCTTATATATTATTTATTATGAATTATTTATCCTCACATAAAAATAGGCACCATAACTAGACATAGAAAAATTTACATATGACATAGCCTAATAACATTTTTCACAGATAGAGCATGACATAAGAAGACTAACAAACTTGGTCTCACATTTTTCTGAGCAACAGAGAATTAGTTATGCATTTCCTAAGATAAATACAATTAATAGAGATAAATAAAGCTATACAGAAAAGTTTCACAAATTCCACATTTCATATTTTTCATGCATAAATCATCTCATAAGAAAAATACTGCAAGTTGAACCAACTCATTTGGATGAAAAATGAGCAAGTTATGAATTTTCAAAGTTTAAACTGAAATCTGAAACTATTCTGAAAAAGAAAAAGGAAAAACCACTTTACACCGGGGACCCTAGCATTTCTAGAAACTAACCAAGCCCTATTAAGTAAATCGCTGTGTCTGGCAGATTTACACCGAGAACCTTAGGGTTTTCTAAATTCTAACCCGAAGGTCCTCGTCGGCGGTGAGGCTCAGCCGGCCGTCCCGGCGGCGCTCCGGCGTCACCAACCGGCGGAGAAGAGAGAGGAGAGCAGCGCGCATCTATCGAGGGTACTCAAGATGGGAGGGAGCAGCTGGAGGTGGTCGGAGCTCGAGCGTGGCGGAGCGGCGGCACTCCGAGCGGCGGCCCGACGGAAATCCGACCCCATGAAACCCTAATCGAGGCCATTGACCATCGTCCTAGCAGCTATCTACCACGACGCGTCTGATTAGCACCCGAATGGCGAGGGAGGATGGCCAGAGCGACGGGACCACGGTGAGGCCGAGGTGCGGCAATGGCGGCCGGGGAGAAAATGAAGCGATTCGAGCGAACCTTCACGGGACGGGCCGAGGCGAGGGTGGAGGAAGGTGGAGCGGGCTCGGGCGCGTTCGATTGCGGGGTCAATCGAGAGAATGCACGGCCGACGGCGATGAATTTTGGCACGGCGGCGAGGCGAGCTCGGGCGACGCGGCGGCGAGCAGAGAAGAAAATGAGAGGGGCCGAGGGAGAGAGAGCGAGGGCTCGGGCGAGTGAGGGAGTGACCGCGTTCGGACGACGCCCCACGCGGCCAAAACAGCCCGGCCTCGGCAGACCCTGAGCGCCACGCGGCCGACGCATGCTGCCGCGGGCGGCCACAGCGTTTTCCTGGTCGGGGATTTTCCTGACGGCCAGGAACCAACCGTCACCGAAAAGCTATTTTCACTACTTCAGAACAAACTTTGCTGCTTAATAACTCTTAAACTAAGCCGAATTAGTAAAAACTCAAAATAGATGAAATGTAGCTTTTGAGGAGTAGAACATTTCATCTTAAAGAAGTTTTGCCAGATTCTGCCTAGATTTTGAATTACAAAAATCCAAATAAAATACCTTTTAAAAATTTCCAAAATAGAAAATCAGCCCCCAATTTTGCCCTTTTTCAACATTTTTGAACACCTTCCAAGCATTTTCATGAAAAGTGGTAAAAACAACTTTTGTTCCTTATAAAATTCTCTACAAACTTCATTTAGGGTGCACACACATGCAAGCACTCTAGCTATCACTTCAAATTCAGTCAAACAAAACTACTCTCATGGTCCACCTTGGTCAACCATGACAACAAAACTTAATTAGCCAAAACCATGAACATAAACCTAGGTTAATTTGGTGTCCTAATCATGTATAGGTTACCTTAGAGGTCACCCAACACCAAACACTCATACCACATATGCAATTCATGTGCAAGGCAAGTATAAATTGAATAATCACACATGATACATGAAATGACAATCACTCTTTTCATCAATGCTATGCATAATGATGCTTATGCTTAAGAATGCAAATGATTATGCATGCTTAACACCTGAGTGTTACACGAACGACCTGCAGGAGTTTGCAGATCAGGACGTCGACGGAGGCAAGTCCAACCTATTCCCCTTTGATGCATGTTGATCCTATTTTTAAACACAACCCGTAGAAGCCGTTTTAAATTGCATGTACAATATACGTACGAGTATTTTTGCTACTTAGTTATGACCTGATTGAATAGCTAATCTTGAAATTGATATTACCTGATAATTACCTTGTTCAAACATAGGAGCAAATAATATATTATATTATTATTTAGTATGCTTAGGATTTGATACTCATCCTAGATACCCATCACTATGATTTTATCAAATACATTGATTTTAAAAGAAAAATGGTATGAGTCATAAGAATGAATTTTGGGTAATATAAAAGGGTTAATGAACCAGTATAAATGGTGTTTACCCACTGTGTTGATGATTCATCTCACCTAACTCAATTTTCGTGCAACCACTCGACCCTGTATGCGGGAGGGCTTAGTCTAAATCCCTCTAGTTAATATGGCAGTCACCTGGAGGCAGGTGTGTAACGGGGCACTAAGGGTTGTTGGTTACTGAGGATTTGTATGAGGCATATATATATAAACGCTGTAATTTATAATGATGTTGTTGCCTTAGTGTGCCCATGGTGAGCGCCATATTAGCTAGGAGGGTAATGGCTGTGATGGATCTGTGCTTGCACTATAGTGTTAAGTTACGGTACCCTACTTGTGGCCAGTACAACTTCTGCAGAGTGTAAAATTTATCCGGATACACGTGTCCACGGTATATGGACGGGTTATGGTTTGGTTTCACCAACTGGTTGGGTTGGGATGAGTGAGAACATGTGAGTGAGTGTGATTTTAAAAATTGGTTAACTGCCATGTGTTGTGGGAACCGAGGGTTCAGCAGCACTTAAAATTGAAAACAACCTCTTTTTTATAAATACTGTTATATATGGAAAAATATGTCTTTTGCAAAGGTATTTATAAAATAAAACTTGCATGTGTCAAAAGATAGCTTTATGCAAATAACCCCAAATTTTACCCTTGATATATATCCATATGCATATATTGTTATCCCATTCCGTAGGGTAAGGTTGGATTTGCCGAGTACTTTGTACTCACCCTTACTTTGTTGAATAGAGGAAGATCCGGAGTTTGATCCGGAAGCTGCGTACGAGTAAGGTCGTGTCTGCACCCAACTAAGCCTGTGGCATTGGGATCCGTCAGATGGATACGTGGGAGTTTAATTTCTGAATCCTTTGGACCTGAGCTATGTTTTGATGTATTATTATTATCATTTGTCTTCATTGCCCTCTTTTGGTAAGACTACTAGATTGAGACTTATCTGTTGTAATAAATATGTTACTAGCCTTCTGGGACTAGTAATTATATCACATTTGACTTTCTATTCAACAGGGACGCTTCAACTAGTTATCTCTCGAGTCATCTTTCTGATAGTACTAATTGTCGATAGTTTAAAAACGTTAACTTGTCAAAAAAACGTCGACTGCCCTGCGCGTGAGCGACGCAACCCCGACGGCTACGGGCGGCATGGACGCTCCAACGATGCCTCTAGCTAGCTCGCCAGGGGGCGTGCGCGTGGTGGTACGTGGTCGTGCTCCCGTGGAGTGGAACGGGTCTGGTCCGCACTTCGCAGTCCCAACCCCCGGCCAACAAGTCCCAAGGCTGATGCAGGCGTTCGCACGTACGGGCTCGCGGTCGCCGAGCGCGCACACGGAGGATAGGACAACCGAGAGTGTCTGACGTCCCGGTGGACGGACGGACGCGCCGAGCGGGAGCGGTGGCGGCGACCCGTTCCGCCGCGGACCAGGTCGATCGGATCGGTCGGGGTGTACGACGTGACCTGCACTTTTACTTTCTCTGTGTGTGTAGAATTGGAGTTAGTGGCGAACCCAGAGATTGAGTGGATCCTGGGCGAAACTCAAAGAAAGTTGGGTTGAGGTTAGCAGGGTTCAAAATTTTGGCGAAATTTTGCTGAAATTTTGCGCATTTCAGTAATTTTGGTGGTGTCTGAAAGAAAATTCCAAAAAAAATTAATAACTAATACAATGTTTCCATATAACTTTAGACTTCTACGCTTTCTATTTTATAGTGTATACTCTTCTATAAATAGATATGTAGCCATAAATCATGATAATATTTGTTTAGTTCTAAAATTTTTAGTTCTAATATATAAAAAAAAATTCTCTGTCACATTACAATGTTATCATATGCATGAAGTATTAAATATAAATAAAATTAAAATCTAATTACATAATTTAGTTGTATTTTACGAGATAAATATTTTAAATCTAGTTAATTAAAATTTAAATAATTTTTATTAAATACGAACGAAATACATTATGTTCCTAATTTAGATTACTAACGAGGCCAGGGAAAGAAGGTTTCTGGACGTACGAGCCATGCAAGACGCTCCAGCATGCGGCAGGCACGGCACGCACGAGTGCACGACACGGATCGCACGGGTGCGCGAGCGCCGCGGCAGAGGAGGCAGCAGGGCCGCCAGCTGTGCCTCGGTGGCACGGGCAGATGGGCGGCGGCCATGCAATGCACTGCGGCCTGCGGGAGTTGACTTTTGCTCACAACCACGCCGTACTACGGCCGGCAGCGGCACGTGGGCCCGCACGGCCTCCTCACGTGAGAAACTGACAAGGAGATCGACGCGCTTTCTCCCTCCGACGCCCAGTATTGCCGACACCGCTGGCTGTCCGGGCCGGGAGGGATGGATGGATCGACGCAACCGCGTTGGCATTTACTGGTACTGGGCCCCCGGCTCGGCCGCCGTCCGTCCCTCATGACCTCGCTCCCATGCGCCGTGGGCCGTGGTAGCGGTTCTTGTTTGGGCCTCCAGCGCCATGGGCTGCGACACCCACTTTTGTTGTCACTGGAATCCAAATCGCCGCTGGAGTAGTTGTAATAACCGATTTTTGCTCAAAGAAAAGCAATAACCTAGTATTGTTTTGTATCCCTTTAGCTAGGAAAGTCTGTGGAAGAACAATACGGCCGCGGCGAGCGCAAGCTCGAGTCGAGGCGAGCATTTGCTCGAGGACTAGAATCAAGGTTACGGAGTCTGGTTACCACGATAAGAGTACGGAAGACATCGCTGATGTCGCGCTACTAAACAAAGAGGAGAATTAGGTAGAAGGCTTCATAAAAAACTTCGTTTAGGTTTTAGGCTTTTTTTATTTTGAATTTGCGTGGAAGGTCTCGAAATAAAATTTTATTAGCTGGAAGGCCTTCCGTTCAATCCGTGAGCCAAGTCCGTTAGTTTCGGCACTTTGGTTCATGCGAATAGACAGTTATACCCCTCCCTCCCTTTCACACGCCATTCAGACCGGCGCCCGCTCCAAATTCGTGAAGAAAAAAATGGCGACGCCATGGCCGACGCCGGTGCCGCCGCTGTCCAAACTGGCCAAGACTCCACCGGCTCCATGCCTGACAGCGCCGCCGTTGCTCCCGATGCCGGTGAGCTGGCGCCGGCGCCCCCGCCTCCGGATCCGGCCCCGCCGCCCTTGGATCCACCGTTCCCCGCTCGCCCTCATCCCGTCGCGCCGCCACCTGCTCGCTCCTATCCTGCGTGCCCTGCGTCCTCCGCTCGCCCGACCTGGACGCCCAGCGCCCTCCTCTTCGCCATTCGATGCCGCAACCGACGCAACCCTTTCCTGGTCCCGGCCACCGTCGGAGCCCGACGCCGCCGTGGCCGCTCCTCGCGGCCGCGAGGTTGCACGTGGCCTGGCCGACCCGGATGGCCTCGGGCCAAGCTGTGGCCACCCGCAGGTGCGTGTGATTTTTCTGGTGCTGCGCCGCCACTCCGCCGTCGCCGGCGAGCCTCCTCCGGCCGGCATCGATTGTCTATAGCGCCTTCTTTGCCCCAACTTCACGTCAGGGACCTTGTCTTTGAATTCAAGAAAAGGGAGGGGCCTATCTGCAAAGTGTATGACTCATAGGTATAGTGCTCATAAGGAGAAGTTTGTGATTTTTGGTTGAAACTTTAACAATTCATAGTAAATCGTAGGGAATTCATAACATGTGTGAAAATATTACATAATTGCATGCATATATGTTGCTATATGAGGTATATTTGTGCGAATATGCTGAAAATATATATATATATGAGAATATATATTGAATAATTTAAATATATACATATACTTAAAATATTATAAACAATAGAAATCGTATTTTTTATTTTTTGACTAGGGGCAAAATCGTCCTTTTACCACCTACTTAACGCCGTTGACAGCTCAAAACGGACGGAAGGCCTTTCAGCTAACAAAACTTTGTTTAAAGGCCTTGCACGCAAATTCAAAAAAAAAGGCCTAAAACCTAAATGAAATTTTTTTGTGACGCCTTCTACCTAATTCTCCCAAACAAAAGAGCCTTCTAGCAGCAACAAATGCAACCAGAAGAACGCAGGGTGTACTCTATCAGAAGTTGCCTCATTTTCAGATAGCGTCAAAGACAAGAAAAGAACGGTTCGCAAAAAAAAAAGAACAGCCGTCCAGTAAAATCAGATTCAAGCAGCTCACAAAGGCTGAGAAACAAGGCAGATCGGTTGCAATTGCATCGCCAGAAAGATTGAAAGGGACCGAGGAGATCGTCGCCGGTAGCACGCCAATTCCGGATCGGATGTAGTGAGTGAAAGCGGTGTGAAAGGGGAATGAGGAGAGGGATTACCGGTAACACGTGCCAGCTCTGGATGTAGTTTGTGAGATCACTGGGACCAAGGTGTGGATCACAAGAGTTTACAGACGACCAATAACATTGCCACTTGACAATCGGTACAGGAGCAGCAGTGAATCCAGCAAGGATGCACGCAGGGAATTCATAAAACAGTTCTCTAAAAAAAAAGTACTTCCTCCGTCTCAAATTATAAGTTATTTTAAAAATTTTAGAGAGTCAAAAGCATCTCAAGTTTTACCAAAATTTATAAGATAAGATTATAACTTTTATAATGCCACCTAAGCGTTATTAGATTCTTCTTAACTATATTTTCATAGCATACTTAGTTGATGTCATAAATCTTTATAATTTTCTCTATAATTTTGGTCAAACTTGAGATGCTTTGACTTTTCAAGATTTCTAGAATGACTTATAAATTGAGATGAAGGGAGTAAGAATTAAAAGTATTTTCAATAGACTACCTAAACTCACTATCTATCCTTTATTTAGACAGTGTGGATCAAAAATATCATTCAAACAGGCTATCTATTAGACCCAACAAATTTGTTACCTGCCTAAAATCTCTCTCCTCTAGCTACTTGTGTTGGCCAATAACCGGGCAGCTATCCCCTCTCTCTCCTCCCCCACGCGACTTCTCTCTCCTGCACCACGCGATTGGAACCACACGAGGCCGCGGTTGCCCCGACCCTGACCGCTGCCGAGCTATCCCTCCTCCGGCGAGCTCGGCCTAGCCCTCCTCTGGCATCGCCCAAGCACAGGGGGAGGTCGGCTGTAGCCGCTTCCATCCTCCACACCGCCAGGCCCTCTTTCTCCGTCGCCGCTGCCCCCCTCTGTCCATGAAATGCCGAAATCCCCTGCCCGGTGGCGCGATTCCCTGCTAGGCATTATTTGAAGTAGCTAGTCATCTTTGTTTGTTGTGTTAAAAAAAACATGGTACCTAAGAATACCCCTACCCAAAGGGGTCGGCCTGGGCGGCATGAGCGCGCGACAACATGCAGCTCCGAGACCTGCAAGGGGAGCTAGTCGGCGTGCACTGGTCTTCGTTGAGAGACCTCCTGCCGGCATACTGGAGCATCACGCGCGTGGAGATTGGATATGGAAGAGACACTGTTTTCTGGCATGATACGTGGCTGTCGGATGAGCTTTTGGCCAAACTCACCAAACAGAGAATACACTGTCGAGTAGCTCTGGTGCGCAACAACATCCTCCAAGATGCGCGATGTGAAATCTACAATAATGAAGATAAACTGCTGACCACATCTTCTCGGCTGCCCCTTCGCTTGTGACTTCTAGACTCAAATAGGTGTCTGAACTGTGGAAGACACAGATGCCACCGCACGTACACGCGCAGGTCGCGCATCCCCTGCTCCTCCTCTGCTATTGGGAAATTTGGCGCCACCGCAATGACAATGTGGTCTTCGGAGGGCTTGAGCCCAGCATTCCCCGTCTGATTGCCGCCTGCAAAGGATCCGTTGCTGACTGGAAGTGTCGCATACCGAAGAAGAAGAAGCAGCAGCAGCTTTTTTTTTTTATCATGTAATCTATCCTTTTCTGTTCAACAGCTTGTAAGACATTGAGGGCTTTGCCCCTCCACCCACCGGGCTTACCCGGAATCAGTGGAATGAAATCAGGTAGGGACTCTTGGATTCCCCCGTAGTTGAACTAAAAAAAAAGAATAACCGGTCATTTTGCAAAACCTCTCTCTCAGTTTTCTTTACAAAAAAGACCTCTAGCTTTTCCGAAATGTGACCGCCACCCAACCCATTCATGGGCCGACCTACCACTGCGCTCGCGTCCATGGGCCAGATCCGGCCCAAATCTCCTTTCCCTTTTTTTCTTTTACTAAAACCTACAGTGTGCTGAGTTTGTTTATTCCGTGCAAATCCAATCAAACCTCCTAAAATCATCAAAATTTTTGTGTCCCTTCTCCTATGTACAGAAAATATTAAACTTGAAAAATAAATATTTTTTGAACGGCTTACATCAACCTCTTCTAATTAAAAAAAACATTTCGAATGTTCCAACAGGTTGTCATTCCGGGTCCAATTAGTAAATTAATTAACCCATCAGTGATTACAACCCGTCAAACCATAAAAAATAAAACCCGTGCAACACATGGGGTTCCGGCTAGTATTTTATATAGCTGTCGTGTTTCCTACTTTCTTTTGAGCAAAGGGTGAACATGCATCTTTATTCCTCCAGTTTGATGTGACATGATATGATAAATGATAGCATTTCTCTTTACGTACCGTTGATTGTTACATGTCGTCGTGAGGGGGCAGCGTATCTGTAGGATCAATTCACAGATAGATAGGCAATATAAAAGGGGTGAATGATTGCAGAGTGTCTGCGAACGAACATGACATGACGTTGGCTGCATACTCTGCACACGGAGTGTTTGGTTGTATATCATCATCGATCTCGCGCCAACCAACGTCATGCTTGGATGCTTGTTTTTTTTGAGTATAAATCCTCGAAACGTGCCATCACACAAGGATCGGAGAGGACACGTACGCCCACCCACACCATTCCGTTCTTCCCGTGATGATGGCGGCGCCGGCAGCGGCCAACTCCACCACCTTCTCCGGCGACGTCTTGGCGGAACTCCGCCTGGCCGACGCCCACGACGTGCCGCACATCCACCGCCTCATATACCAGATGGCCGAGTTCCATCTCCGCACCGACGTCTTCGCCGCCACCGAAGAGCTCCTCACCTCCACGCTCTTCCCCTCGCCGACGCCGCCACCTCCCTTCACCTCCCTCAAAGCCCTCATCCTCGACGTGTCGCGCCACCCGCTCGTCCCGGACTCCTGCGCGGGCGCGTCACGGCCGGGTTCGTCATCTGCTTCCCCATCTACTCCGCCATTCTCTCCAAACACGGGCTCTATATGGAGGACATCTTCGTGCGCGCCCCCTGGCGCCGCCGTGGGCTCGGCCGGACCATGTTTTCTGCCGTCGCCGGTAAGGCAGCCGAGCTCGGGATGGGGCGTGTCGAGTGGTGCGTGCTCGACCGGAACAAGAGCGCCATCGACTTCTACGAGGGGATGGGCGCCGAAGTGCTCCCGCAGTGGCGCATCTGCCGGCTCGCCGGCGCAGCGCTGGACAAGTACAGGGTCACCCTCAGCCAGGACCAGGAGGAGGCTGCTGGTGGAAGTGGGAAGGCTGCTGCAGATGCAGATGCAGAGTAGGAGGACCCCAGAAATTGCTTCTTGATCGTGAGAGTGCCGACAATAAAAGCGCGCCAAAGGTGGTGGATTTGCTTCCGCTGCTTAATATATTAGCTCCCATCCGGCATGGTTTAGATGTGCATCTGTATGTGATCAGCTCACTTAGGGCGAAGGGCGATTGGGACTTGTTGTAGTACGAAGCTTGGTGTACGTGCATCATTATGCTAAATTAAATTATCTTCTGATTTGATGCTAGTGTCTATGATTAGACAATTTTTCTGCCTGAACATGCCACTGCTTGAAACGAATTCCTGCCTGACCAAGGGGAATATTCCATGTTTGTTTGAGTATCTCGATCAGCAGTTAGGAAATGTGTAAATAAAAAAGAACAATCATGCTGTGCACGGTCTTCCTTTCGTATGGCAAGGCAATGCAAGTCTTCGTTCCTTTCTAATCATGCATATTAGTCTCTAAAAGGAGCCGGCTCATGCACGGTCGTGCATCGCACACACTCCGTATTAGGTAACTTTCACTTCCGATCCCCACGTTCCATTTCTCGTTGGCCTTGCTTTTATTGGTAAAAAGTGCAATTACTCTATTTCTTTTTCAGCAAGGATACTAATTAAAGTATGTTTTTTTTGGAACAAGTATATTACCCATGCTAACGATACAGTGGCGTCCATAAAAATAAACCATAAAGCTAAAATAAATAGCCTCTTCGGTCTCTTCTGGTTCCCTATGACTGGTAAAACATCTTTTCCCTTTAATTAGTTGTCAAGACTATCTACTAAAGCCCTCAATGTCGTAATCTTCAAAGTTCAAATATTTGCCATAGGGCATTAATCGTCCAAAATCAATAGCCTCAAGGTGAGACAACCACTTGAACATCGTTGCTTCTTTGAAGATCTTGGGCCACCTAGAAGTGACAATATTCATCAATCAAAAATAAGAATGCAATATGATAACCTGTGCTCTCCAAATATTTGCCAGGGGCGAGTTTCTTAGCTGTTAGCTCTAGGGAGTTTCTTATCTGCGCCCTCCATATATTTCAGTACGTATGGGCGGCTTCAAGGAAATTAAGAACATTACTGTTTTGCTCTCGTTCTTCTGTTGTCCATGCCTGAGGATACTTTAGAAAAGCAATGAACAATAGATATAAGCAAAGAACGACAGAAGTCGAGTAATCAGAAAAAATGAGAAATAGCCTAAGGTTTTATGCCACGGTCCTGATCCCTTCCGGAGATCACAGAGCGACATCAAGGGGCCGCGGGGATCAGCCACGGTAAAATGGGCATTTTTCGCTGTTCTCCCTCCCCGCTATCTTAAAATTAATATTTTACTTGGCGTAGTGTCCAGATGAAATTTATACAAAACCAGAACATCCTCTAGCAAATCGATCTTTTTTGGGTGTCCAGCAGCAAATGGTGGTTACTTTGGGTATCCAACAACCAATTCTCCCTATAATATATGTATAGCGCTAGCCAATGACAATGAACTACTGAAGTGGAAATCTACTGAACTATTGAGGTGAACGCTTTATAGAAAAGATAATGAAATTTTGCTTTTATAAGAGATAGATTGCACTTCCTCTGTAATTTTTGAGGGTAGCCAGAAAACCGCTGGTCCCACCTTCCTTTGTTTCCTCCGTACAAGGAAAATCCGAGTGCAGCCAGAACGTAAGTAGAGCTTTTGGTCATAAATCACCAGTTGGTTGCCGGCAAGACGCCGAGCATGTGTGTGCGCCTCTCTCTCTCCATCTCCTTCGTTTACTTCCAACTCGCCGTGGCCATGGAGCGAGGCAGTGCGACATGCATGGCGGGGCGAGGCGAGGCGATTTCATCATTTAATTCAGCCTAGGTGAAAAATGCAAATAAAATTATAAACTACAAATAAGTAGTAAAAGTTTATCTCAAGATTTACATACACTTCAGGTTTCCCAATAAAAAGTGTAGTGCTAGTTTCTTGTCTTTCTTGTAAACAATAAACACATTGACTGAAACTTATAACTCTATATAAAATCTAAATCAAACCTAAAATTATAATTTAAATTTTGTTAAATTTGTTTCAACCAAAGAGTCTAAAGGAAATATAAATCCGGGCATGTATAAAACCGGAGTGGAGGCGACGGCTTCGGCGAGGAGAGCGCGCCTCCCTCTCTCCCTCGCCCTCTTACCTCCATGCATCCGGGAGGAAGGACGATGGCCCTGCTTCAATGAGGTAGGTGGCAGGAGATCATTGGGGGCCTTCTCCTCCTCCCCGTCCTCCTCCAGGCTTTGGTGCTAGCTAGGGTTCCAACGAGTCAGATCTGGTCATTGTTGCAATGACTCATTTTTAATTGTTTGTAACGGATGATATGGAATGTTGCAACATGCGTTCTCTGATATTTTACTGGAACAGTTTTTATGAGATATTTTTTCAAAAGATTTGTTCGTTTTGTTGCGGGGACCCCCTTCCCATGTTGCAATAGGCTTTTGTTTTTGCAACAGGTGTTTCTTTCTTCCCTGATGTCGCATTAGTTGCTTTTTGATGTTTACAACATCTGTTTCTACATGTTTCTGCAGATTCTCCCCTCTGTTTGCAGAGGATTCATTTTTGTTTTTCTTTTTTAGATGCTTCAGTTTCAGTTGTTTACTCAGTTTTTTCGATTTTGTTTCATCTGGGTGCCCTCCGATGTTGCGATAAGATTTTTCACTTTATTTGCTGCTAGGGGTGCGACGGGTTATGGCATTTGCAGAGGATGTGTTTTTGCTGTTCTTTGCGATGATTCAGTTTTGATTTGTTTTCACCAGTTTTTTTTATTTGTTTCATCATGTGTCCTCCGATATTGCGATAACATCTTTCCCTTTGTTTGCTACCGGGGGGTGCACCGGGCTATGGTGGTGAATGTGCTGGGTTGACGAGGTTGGGGCGGGCAAGATCCCGAGGTGGTGGTGGCTGGGGCTTTTTTTTTTTTTTTAGCTAGGGGGACGCGGGTGCCAGCTGCGGACGGAGGAGGATGTGCCTACAGTGTAGCCGGGCCGGGCGTCGGACGCATGGTACGTCCGAGTGCTAGCAAGTCCCGTGTATGGACGAGTGCTAGCAAGTCCAGTGTAGCCGGGCCGGGCGTCGGACGCATGGTACGTCAGAATGGATAATGAATACGAGTGAGAAAAAGAATCTTAACAGCCTTTCCGTCGGAGCGGTTTCAGCGCGACTGCGCATTTACGGGCAACGTCGTCTTCTACAATGCCGACGCCGCCGAGGCGCCGATGCATATATACCGGCGAACCGGCCGGCTGGCAGACATAGGATCGGTCGTCGCCTGGAATTACTGACATTAGGATCGGTCCTCGCCTGGAATTACTTTTTTTTTTTTTTCAATTTCTGGAACATGACTACGAATTGCGGCCTGCGTCAGGGTTTCTTTGCATACACTCTTTGCGCTGAAGTTGAACAAAGGATGGCGCCTGTGCACCGTTCCAAATTTCCAACACAAACCTTCCGCACAACACACCAGCGCGCTTGGCTGCCTGCCTGCAGCCTCCCTACATCTACACGTTTCTGCCGTCCGGGGAGACCGGGGGCACCGCCACGTCGGGCGGAGGGGCGGTGTCCGGCATGCCTCCGGGCGCGCCTCCCTCTTTGGTTGTTGCGCCGCCAAGCTTGTCCTTTGACGTCGTCGGCACCGGAGGGCCCGCGGGGTCCGGTTCCCCGAGCCGAGGAGGTGTCTGCCGCGGCGCGTCCTCGGGCAGCGGCGCCATCCCCGGCGGCGGGTGATCTATCACGCGGCCGCTGCCTCTGTCATCGCCGTTGTCGACGTCCCCGTCGTCGTCGAGGTCGCTATGTGACGTCGTAGAAGCGCTGCTGGTGGTGCAGCAGCAGCCGCCGGTGCGCGTCGGAGCTGCAGGACGTGGGCGGCGGCCGGTTTCAGGGAGCTCCAGGCCATTGCGTGAGGACTCTTTTCTCGCAAATCGCAATACGAGTGCGTGGTCGGTTCGAGATGACCATGACGATGGACTAGCCGCATGGTACCTTCTTGTTTATACCGTGCTACGTACCGGTTCTGCGGTGCGGGCGACACGTGTAGCGGACGTGGCGAGTTCAGCAGGCTGCCGCATCAACGTGCGCGTCCACGTACACACTGGCGGTGGTGTACCGCGCATGCATGTCTCGACACGACATCGCTTGCATTTTGCAGTTTACGCTGTATATACTGCGCGGTGTAGAAGCAGAGGAGTGGTGGACAGTTTATCCGTCCGCACGCAAGCGGCACGCGACGCTGCCAGACGGTCTAGCGAGTAACCCATTCAGGCCCATAAACTTTGGCATTAACTTTGCAGGCCGGACCGCAGCCCTGATCTACCAAGTTCCGGCCCAACTGATACTTGCTCATCAGCACTTCAGCAGTGCCAGTGCCCAAGATGGCTGCTGGCCTGCTGACATCGCCTCTACTAAGTAAAAATAAATGCAGATCCCGGGCGTTCCAGCAATACCAAGCAACGTGACCACCGTGGAGCTGAGAAATACACTTGCCCCCAATCTTCAACTCTCTAGCATAGGCCTTCAAATGCCCCGTATTCCCGTAGTAGCCCTCAAATCCATCCGCATAGACAAAATACTCATGGGGCCCACTCATCATTCTCATCGCTTTCACAACAGAGCTATAAACGAATAAACATGTGGGATTTCATGGTCGCAGGGCCGCTCTGGTGGGCGTAGAGACATGCTAGGCGTCGAAAACATTAGCCCTCCCAGAGCTCTCTAGGCATCGGAATCGCGGCGGGTGTATGGAATGGGTCCTAAGGTGGCGTCCGTCGGGATCCAATCAACAACAAAGCTATGTTGACCAAAATCCCCTTGGAATAGGAGTTGTGTTGGCTAGGATCTCGGCAGACGACGGGAAGGACTTCACTGGGATGGGGATTCCTTAGCAAGAGCCGCGCCTCGCCGAGTCACGGATGTCACCGGGCATCAAGAAGGTGAGCCTCATTGGGGGCATGGCAGAACCTCCCTGACAGATCTCAAGCGCCGAGAAGACGAGCCGCGCCCAGGAAAGGGGCTTGCCAGCAGGTAGGATTTCTCCTGCACATGAGAGGCACTAGAATTGCGGTTTGAAGGCCTAATGCATGGTCCCAAGAAACAAGGGCCGGATGGGACTAGAGGGCCCTCTCATTTTAAAAGGCTCTAGCAGAGGCTTTGTTCGAGCTTTTTTAGAGTATACAATTCACCACGGGTCCCAATGCCAGCTAGAGGTATCATATAGGTTTCCAAAGTGCAAAAAATATATTTTCTTTGTCCTTACGAGCGAATGCTAGTCCAGTTGGTCTAGCCAGGCGCTTTGCGTCTTGCCGATCAGAGTTCCTCGAGGGGCTGATTTGTTTGCCGATGGAGGCGCCGCTTATCTGCTCGTCGTAAAAATCCCATCCCACCCTAAAGCATAGGTATGGGGCATGTGTATATGTGGGGTAGAAGGTTCAGATATTTTCTCGACCAATGGCCGGTGTTATCTCCCTGTATGTCTCAGTTTTGTAATAATTAGTTTGGGTCTCATTCACGTAGAAACAGTTGTTCGTTGGGTTCACCCTAAGTATTGAAGTAATATACTCTTTTGTTTTCTTCGAAGCGAGACAGACAGACAGTCCAATATACTCTATCTTCTAACTTGCATTGGAATACTCAGTGATCGCCTGCACGCTGCCGGCCTGTAGCTGTAGGCAATAACATACCTACGGTTGGCAAGAGCAGGTGACTGTGTGCTTGCATTGGAATGAGAGGAGGACGACGACCGTACACGATACAGCACATATATGCACACTTGCCGGCCATAGCTGAGTTCCAGTGCACCGCCTGCAGGTGGAAGCTGGATCGATCACACTATAGCTAGCTCTCACCAACAACACTGACCGAGTCAAATCTCTTCGTTCACCTTAGACCATACCAGCTAGTCACAAGTCAGAGTCTGCTGTGTTCTGTAATACTCCTATATATGCGTTGTCCGTCAATGCATGCTTCGTCATCTCTAGCCATCGTCGACTAAAACCTCGTACCGACGTCGTCATGGCTTCTCTCAACCTGTTGATCGCTGCGGCGCTCGTCGTCGTCGCGGCCTCCACGGCAGGAGCAGCGGCGAGCTGGGCACCGACGCCGCCGCCGCGCCCTCTGTTCCGGGAGTACATCGGCGCGATGGGCCAGAACGTGACGTTCGTGGACGTGCCGATCCACCCGGGCGTGGACTTCGACTTCATCCTCTCCTTCGCCATCGACTACGCCGCCGGCGACGCCACCAACGCCTCCGCGGCTCCCGCCGTCCCCACCGACGGCCTCTTCGCCGTGTTCTGGGACGAGGTGAACCTCACCCCGGCCGCCATCGCCGCCCTCAAGTGCTCCACCCCGAACGCCCGCGTCGCGCTCAGCCTCGGCGGCGACACCGTGTTCGGCTACAACGCCACGTTTCGGGCGTCCTCCGTCGACGTCTGGGTGGACAACGCCGCGGCCTCGCTCACGGCCATCCTCACCCGGTACGGCATTGACGGGGTGGACATCGACTACGAGCACTTCGGGGATCTCGAGACGCCCGAGGTGTTCGCGGAGTGCATCGGCCGCCTCGTGCGCGCGCTCAAGGCCGCCGCCGTCATCTCCGTCGCGTCCATGGCGCCGTTCGCCAACCCGGACGTGCAGGCGCACTACGGCGAGCTGTGGCGCCGCTACGGCCAAGACTTCGACTACGTCAACTTCCAGTTCTACGCGTACGCGTCCAACACGACGGTGACGGAGTTCCTGGGCTACTACTACGAGCAGAGCGGCAGGTACGGCGGCGCCGGCGGCGGTGGCAAGGTGCTCGTCAGCTTCGGGACGGACCCGGCCAGCAACGGGCTGCGGCCCGGGAAGGGGTTTTTCAGGGCGTGCCGGGAGCTGCGCCGCCAGGGGAGGCTTCATGGCATCTTCGTCTGGGCTGCCGATAACTCCATCGGCGACGGGTTCCGGTATGAGCGCCGCGCGCAGAGGTTCCTCGCCGGCGCCGCACCGGGTTTCCCGTGACGCAGGCATGCGTTTGAGCTGTTTCTGAGTGGGTGGCAGAGCCCCCCTGTTTGCATTCCATATTTCCGTTCCATGTGTATGTTTCGCCTTGTTTTGTCGCTTCCTTATGGTTTTTATTGGTCAATTGATTGATTATTTGTGTGCATCCAAAGATTCCAAACAAACAAAGACATACTCTCCGAGGAATCAATTTTGATGCATTTCTTTCCCTCATGACCCCCCGTGACACAAAGACACTTATATTATGGAGAACACTAAGGCCAGTCATGGCCTTACTTCAGCTACATGTAATGTTAGCATGTACCTCTGTTTTCTACAGCGAAAATTCCATACGACACTATATTCAACTAAGAAAGGGAGTAAGAAGTGTTCCAAATTCTAATATCACAACTTTTATCTACGTGCGCGTTTGATGGCACTGCACATTTCCTGTAGAGAGCAGAAAAGGAACAAATTGTTTCTCAACTTAGAAATGATTTTGACCCGCAGACCAACAATACACACTATTGGATTCATCATTGGATGTTTGGGGCTTTGACAACATCGATGGTTTACACCCCTAGTGGGAGTGGGACCTACATGTTGTGTTTTAATAACATATAACTTTGCTAGAAGATAGTATGATTTTTACCCGCGAATCAACGATACACGAGACCGATGGATTCATCGTTGGGTGTTGGGGCATTGGTGCCATCGATGGCTTCACGCAGAGAGCAGAAAAGGAATAAATTGTTTCTCACCTTAGAAGTGATTTTGACCCGCAAACCAACCAACAATACACGACACTCATGGATTCATCGTTCCACTTTGGGGCTTTGGTTTCCACCCTGGTGGGACTGGGCCCACCTATTGTGTTTTAACATAGATCTTTGCTAGAATAATATAGTATGATTTTGACCCACGAACCAATAATACACGACACCGACTGATTCATCGTTGGGTGTTAGGGAATTGGCACAATCAACTGTTTCCACCCTTGAGGGAATGGGATCCACCTGTTGTATTTTAACATAGATCTTTGTTATAAGGTATGCATGCCACACATTGCAACAGGGATTGAGAACTCAGAGTAAAGGATTAGATTTTTAAGAGATACAGTTACATGTGGACAATAATGGTGAGCACCAACTCAAAATTGGAAAAAAAGAAGTAATATATGAATGTTTACGAAAGTTGTAAACAAGAGCTGGTTAGGTTATGAAAGAATATATTCAAATACAACACTGATAAACTACATAGACAACAAGCATAATCTCCAAGAAAGATACAGCAAGGCTTCCATGTTCGCTTATGTTATTTTCAGCTTATTCCAATTTATTTCCTTTCACATGACACTATTGCATCTGTTCTTAATAAGTACCAAACAAAGAAAGCACCACAAAAGAAAGCCAATTTCTTTGCATGTGACAACACATTGAAGTTGGTAGAACAGAAAGGACATTACAACAGAAGGGGGGGTGGGGGGTGGGGTTGAGTAGGGGTAGTAGAACCTAAACCGTCCTGGCGTCTTGGAGTGCATGGCTGCTCCTTTTCCTTGGTGGACTAGAGCTGCTGGGCTAATTCTTTCGTAGTGGGGGTCAAACTTGACAAGAGGTTGGGCTGACTGAGGGCACCTCAATGGACTGAATGGGGCATTAATGGTGAAAACGTGGGCTATTTCACTGATTACTGAAAGTTGAGTGGCGCGCTGGGCCCTTCGCTAGGCCCTCTTTGATCGGCCAGGTTGAACGCAAAAGAAGGATGTCTTCCCCTTGTCTGTGATATCACTTGTATGTCTAGCATGACCAAAGGGGCTTTTTTTTTTCTATTATCCTGTTATTAGCCATATGCACGTTATCAAATCCATGCATATGGCTAATAAATCATTGAGCTCCAAAAGTATGTCCTGCACTGGCGGGAAAAGAGGGTGTACAATCATCTCCTCTTGATATGGTATTGCATTGAGATCAAATTCTAGCTGGAGAGCTTCGTTGATGTTGATGTTCTGGACAATGGGATTAGGAATTACACATAGGCTTCTAGCCATAAACTAATAGCAGGATGGCAAGCTGATTTTGATCTTAGAATAACTAAGACAAATTTTGATTTGAAAATCATCTTGGAGCGTTGCACTGAGGCTAGAATATTTAATAAAAATGACACCATTCCGTACAGCCCAAGTGGACCAACACATTGTAAGCGTATTCTCCATGAAGAAAGGTAAATGAAGCTGAATCTTGAAAAGCTTCAAAAATCTTTGGAGGTGAAGTGCTAGCCGGACCAAACAATGTAGAGTATTCCAGAAAGGCCATAGCAAAGGTAAAGTAAAAAAAAAAATATGGAAGAGTGATTCCTCCACACCACCATGAGAACAGAGCACACAATTATTACTAGTGCCATATTACATATACATCATAAACAAAGCAACATAATATTCGTTCACGCGGATCATCATGCGGTCAACGGCTCGTTTCCCGTCACGGACATAAAGTATATATGCACGTACTCTGATGTTAGAGGATCTCACACGACTATAACTTGTTTACTAGCTAGCAGCACACTCGATCTTGAAATCAAACGGTGGTGGCTTTGGATGTTGAAACAAACCAACTAGACATGTTTGTACCTGAATAATATAGCAGACAGATGTGATGATTATAGTTGGTTAATTATTACTAGCTACAGATATATCCTGCACGCTGTGTTGTGCATATTCTGAACATATATTCGAGTACATCTACGCACGATTGAAACAATTCGCCACGGTGGGGAGCTAGGGAGACGAACTCGATCAGATATGATTGGTTTGTTTCACGCATGGCGTGCTGGCGCTGCATCTCGCGCGCGATCTCTGCACATCTGATTTGAAAAATCGGAAAATCGCACGGATTGATCATGGCTGACTTGTTTGCTAGCTAGTGTAGTAGCCGATCGATGTTGAAAGCAAATCCTGATCAGGTCGTGCAAGCAACGACGCACTGCAATATATATAATTCTGCAAATTAGTATATATGATGCTGGGAAGGGATAGTTCATCTCATCCGTGGGGGCGTTGATCACTAGCTGCATACGAGCTCGGCTGCTACCCTATATATAGGGTACCATGCTAAGCACTTGCCCTCCATCCACAGACACTGCCGTCATACCAGTTCTTTCGTCGATTTCTCTTTACATTATTAGCTCCGTCTACGCCGACACACGACATCCACCTTAACTAATTGTCATGGCTTCTTCAGCTGATGTTGTCGCCGCTTCAATGGAAGAATGCAGTGGTATCTGCAAAGCCGACCAATCAAGTTATGATGAGGAGTTCGGCGCCGACGTGTGCAAGTGCAACCCGCCGCCGGCACCTCCGCGTTTGGATTCTCTATTATCTGCCGCACTCGCAGGTTTCGTGGAGAGAAGGAAGCAGGTTTGCGCAGAAAGCAGCAAATCGCTCGCCTTGGTTGGGTGCATCGAGGACAGCGATCCAAGTGATGAGGTGCTGCATCGTGATGAAGGACACACCTATAGTCTCAGCGCTGTGTTTTCTTTCCTTCTTTCTCAAGTTACTTGTGTCTGGCACCAAGTTACTGTTGAAGAACCGGTAACAGAAGGCCTAAGTTGATGGACGATATAGCTGTTGATGGGCCGATATAGCTCTGTCTTGGCCTTAGTTGCGACCTGCGTGTGGTATATCCCTCAGCCTCTGCAATGTCACCTTCTCTTTCAAATAGGCTAAGAGCAGTGTTACCTGATATTATTACTCAAAATCAGAGTGCTTTTGTGCCGAGAAGGCTGATATCTGATAATATCCTCATTGCATATGAACTTACGCATTACTTGTTAAATAAAAGAGAAGGTGATTTGGGCTATGAGGCTCTGAAGCTTGATATGAGTAAGGCGAATGATAGAGTGGAGTGGAGTTTTCTGGAAAAAAATGATGAGGAGAATGGGTTTTCATGATTTATGGATAAGTCTAATTATGGAATGTGTGACGACCGTGAAATATAGAGTAAAGGTAAATAGGGATTTGTCTAGTATATTTGTACCACAACGAGGATTGAGGCAAGGAGATCCATTATCGTCCTATTTATTCTTAATATGTGCTGAAGCTTTTTCTGCTTTAATGAAGCAAGGGGAGAGGGATGAATGGTTCTCTAGCAGGAGTAAAAATCTGTCACAATGCACCATGTATATCTCACCTTTTGTTCGTGTTAAAATGAAGCAAGCCAAACTTCTTTCGGAGTATTCTTCACAAGGCATCATATTTGGAGAAGGCCATTTTCCAAAAGGTTCTACATGGCGCATGAAGATGGAAGGTGGAGGAAGAGAGACAAGATTCTAGAATATTCCCCACTTCTTATGATCTAAGATATTTGTATGAAAGAGTGTAGAATAGGAAGTAAAATAAATTAGAAAAAATATAATATCTAGGAATACTCTAGAAGGGGGACACATGGCATAAATCGATGGATCCCCTAGGCCTATAAATAGAGGCCCCCTCCCTTGCCATGCCACACACAAGCAAAAGGATACATCCATCCATGAGAGCATGGTATGAGAAGTGTGAGAGGTAAGTGCTAGGTAGCCACTCTTTGTGTAAAATTGTTGTGTTAAAATAAAGTTTTATTTTGAGTGTTAGTCTCTCCGTTGGGCCATATAGTTTCTAGGTACTTAGTGCATAAGTTGTGATCCATCGAAGGTAGGCTCTGTCACCCGGGATCATAAGGGTCTGGACTTCATCGTAGGTTGGCTCTGCCACCTGGAAGTCAGCTTCATCTGTTGGTAGGCTCTGCCACCCGAAAGTGAGAAGACGGTTCTGCCGTCGAAAGGACCCTCTGTACTAAGTAACTAGAAATTATAAAAGAACTGATCGACTCAGAGTGAGTTGGTGTTCTAGGTGTAGGTCCTCATTAGTGGGTATTAAGGCCACCAAAAACTCTTACAATTGGTATCAGAGCTGTAACGGTCCGGGGCTGTCAGGAAGAGGTTTTTTTTAGTCGATGCAACATCAAGACACTAAGGGGAGACTCTGTCGGAGTTCACAGTCCGGGACTGTGAAGAAACGCTGGTCCGGGACCAAGCGTAGTTGACACCGGGTGTCCGTTGATATGGTGGATCTCTTTAGTGCAGGAGGCATTAAGAAGCTCAACAGTAACAATTATGGCTATTAAAAGACCTGCATGGAGTCTTACCTACAAGGATAAGACCTATGGGAGGTTGTTGCGGGCACCGAAATGGAGCCTCCATCAAAGGAGAGTGGCGATGCCTTACGAAAATGACGTATCAAAGCCGGCAAGGCCATGTTCGTGCTGAAGATAACTATTGAGAAGGACCTATTGGAGCATATCCGAGATGCAGGTAGCCCAAAGAAAGCTTGGGAGACCCTTGAAAAATTATTCTCGAAGAAGAATGAAGCACGCCTCCAATTATTAGAAAAGGAGCTCTCAGGTATCTCTCATAGAACTATGTCTATTGGTCAATATTTCACAAAAATAAAATCCATATGTCGAGAGATATCCGAGCTGGCACCGGAGGAGAAAGTTGGTGATGCCCGCATGAGAAGAATCATCATTAATGGCCTTAGACCCGAATATCATGAATTTATAGCCGCGGTGAGTGGATGGCCGACTCAATCTTTATTGGTGGAGTTAGAAAATCTGTTGGCTAATCAGGAGGAGTTAGCCAAGAGGATGGGAGGCATTTCTATGAAGGAAGAAGAGGAGGCTCTCTTCACAAGCAAAAAGAAGGGACCACCTAGAAGGCAAGGAAAGTCGAAACCAAGATGGATGAAAGGTGGCAAGCATCACCTAAAGGAAAAAAGTAGCTATTCAGGGGGAGCCCATGGACGAGAAAACCAGCAACAACAACCAAGGAAGGATGGATGCTTCAATTGTGGTAAGAAGGGCCACTTTGCTCGAGAATGCTGGTTTGCAAGGAGGCGCTTTGAAGAAAATGAGAAGCAGAATGAAAAGCGCTTTAAAGGGAATGTGGCCACCACCACAAGTGAGAAAAAGAAAAATTACACTAGTGAAGAAGAATGGGATGTTGAAGCTGGGTTTTCTCAAAGTGTTGAGGAAGATGAGTTGGAGAAGGACTCGGAGGCACATACTTTTGCAGCAACAACTGATCCAACAATTAACTACAAGGAGGATTGGATCATTGATTCTGGGTGCTCCAACCACATGACTAGTGATGACAAAAATTTAGAGGGAATCGCCGACTATAAAGGAAGGAGAGTTGTGCTTATGGCAGACAACTCAAAGTTATCAATCTCTCATGTTGAAAAGGCGGTTGTTCCAAGGTATGGTCCTCAGCAACTCCAACTTGATAGAGTTTATCATGTTCCTGGCTTGAAGAAGAATCTGCTGTCGGTCCCTCAATTAACAGCAGAAGCAAAACATGTGCTCTTTGGACCGGAAGGTGTGGCAGTTTTTAAAAATTAAAGGTGATTGGCACACCCATCATGGAAGGAAGGAGGAGACAATCGGTTTATGTCCTCTCTGCTGAATCTGCTTATGTGGACAAGGCTCGGAGGAATAAGACGGGTGATCTTTGGCATGCGCGTCTTGGACATGTTAACTACAGTAAACTAAAGGAGATGATCCATAAGCAAGTATTAAAGGGGCTTCCTCAAGTGGACATCCGGATAGATACTGTTTGTGCTCGTTGTTAGTATGGCAAGGCTCATCAGTTGCCATATAAAGAATCAAAACATCGGTCTGAGACGTCATTGGAGCTCATACACTCGGATGTTTTTGGCCCAGTCAAGCAAATATCTATTGGAGGTATGAGGTACATGGTGACTTTCATTGATGACTTCTCAAGGTACGTCTGGGTTTACTTTATGAAAGAGAAGTCTGAAGCTTTCACAAAATTCAAGGAGTTCAAGGAGAAGGTAGAAGGTGAGCTCAATGTAAAAATTAAGTACCTCCGTACTGATAATGGGAGAGAATATTTATCAAATGAGTTCACCAACTATCTTAAGGAGCACAAAATAATAAGGTAATTAACTTGTCCCAATACTCTACAACAAAATGGAGTAGCGGAGCGCAAGAATCACCATCTTATGGAGACTTATCGAAGTATGCTCCATGCTAAGAATGTACTAGCAAGGTTCTGGGCCGAGTGTATGAGGACAGCAGCCTATGTGATTAATAGGCTACAACAAACTAAGTTGGAATTCAAGTCACCACATGAGCTATTATGGAAGGTGAAGCCGGTGGTAAGCCATCTCAAAGTATTTGGCTATGTTTGCTGTGTGTTTGTGCCTTATCACCTAAGGAGCAAGTTTGAGAAGAAAGCAATTCGGTGCATCTTTGTTGGCTATGATGATGCACGAAAAGGGTGGAGATGCTATGATCCAACCATAGGGAAGGTTCATGTCTCAAGAAATATGGTGTTTGATGAAACCTCTGCTTGGTGGTCTCCCGAGAAGATTGAGATCCTAGAATCTCAAGATCTGGAGGAAATTCCAGAAGAATCCACAGAGAAAGTAAAAGAACAGACTTTAACTCCAAGTGAAGACAAAGAGGAGTCACCAAGGAAGGTGAGGAGTCCTTGGAAGACTAGAGTATATTGGTCATTTGAAGAGGAGCCTCTGCCACAGAAAGCAGAGCAAGAAGAGCCCGCTCAAGGTCTACGGAGATCGACAAGAAGGCCGAAACCCAATTCAAGGTATGCAAATCTGTGTCTTATTGAGCCTTCCACTTATAGCTCAATCAAAAGGTGCAAGACTAGGCCCGCGGCTTGAGAAGGGAAGAACAGAAGAGTTTCAAGAAGAGCTCAGAAGAGTCTAGAAGATAAGCATTGGAAGAAGTTTGTCTTGAGGGGAGTGTTAAAATGAAGCAAGCCAAACTTCTTCCGGAGTATTCTTCACAAGGCATCATATTTGGAGGAGGCCATCTTCCGGAAGGTTCTACACGGCGTATGAAGATGGAAGGTGGAGGAAGAGAGACAAGATTCTAGAATATTCCCTACTTCTCATGATCTAAGATATTTGTATGGAAGAGTATAGAATAGGAAGTAAAATAAATTAGAAGAAGTGTAATATCTAGGAATACTCTAGAAGGAGGACACATGGCACAAATCCATGGATCCCCTAGACCTATAAATAGAGGCTCCCTCCCTTACCATGCCACACACAAGCAAAGGGATGCATTCATCCATGAGAGCATGGTATGAGAGGTGTGAAGGATAAATGCTAGGTAGCTACTCTTTGTGTAAAATTATTGTGTTGAAATAAAGTTTTATTTCAAGTGTTAGTCTCCCGGTTGGGCCATATAGTTTCTAGGTACTTAGTGTATAAGTTGTGATCCATCGAAGGTAGGCTCTGCCACCTGGGATCATAAGGGTCTGGACTTCATCGTAGGTTAGCTTGCCATCCAGAAGTCAGCTTCATCTGTTGGTAGGCTCTGCCACCCGGAAATGAGAAGACGGTTTTGCCGTCAAAAGGACCATCTGCACTAAGTAACTAGAAATTATAAAAGAACCGATCGACTCAGAGTGAGTTGATGTTCTAGGTGTAGATCCTCATTAGTGGGTATTAGGGCCACCAAAAACTCTTACAATTCATCGATGACTCTCTGATTTTGATTCGATGGACCGAAGGGGATAGCAGGCAATCGTAGTATGTACTTCAGCTCTATGAACTATATTCCGGACAAATGATAAACAAAGCGAGGCTTTTCTTCACCAGCCTCCGCTACTCTCTGCACCGGCCTTGCCCTTCCCCATGCCGAGCCTACTCTGACCTCTGAGTGCCATCCCAGACCACACATGCCTTCTGTACCCTCTCCACACTAGGCTCCTTGCTCCAGCCTTGCCCCTCACATCCCCTAGGGCAAATATGACAATAGCCATGCACTAGGCCCACTGAAGCATGAAGCCAGATGAAGCCCATTTCTTGGACTTCTCTTCCGCCGTGCAACCTCAGTCACCGTGATTTATGGAGCTACTTTAGGTGAAGTTGTTTCAATATTAAGCGTTTGGTTAGAGCTGGTGGGAAGCTCCACATAAAGCCCTCTTACTTGTGGGCATATCCATCCCAATTCCTGTTTTACGATCGTTCATCCAGATCAGAAGTTGACAAACACTCCCAGAACCCTGATGTGCTGATGTCATGCTGAGATGCAAGTGGAAAAATGCAAATTATTTATTTTAAATCGCTATAACTTCTAAACCATGTATCCATTTTTAATTTCGTTTACACCGGTATTTTCTACGCGACGAGTCAAACAAAACTAGTTCTCACTTCGATATGTTTCGAAGAATTTTCTTTTTTCACTTTTTTTCCTATACTGTAGTCTGTGTGTATAAGTTTTTTTTAAATTATGATACTAAGTTATACGTAAAAGTTATATGTATAAGGTAGATTATAACTTTGCAACGTTGTAAGGTGTGTGTTTCCAGTAATAAGTTAAATATATAAGTTATGAGCATAATTTAGAAATATTGTATATCATGTAAGTTATGTATAAGTTAGATATATAAATTATACGTACAAGTTATAGATAAAACTTATGAGTTTGAATTTATAACTGTCTGTTTTTGCTAAAAATTGAAAAAAAACTTTTCAAAAAAGGAAAGTTCTGAAATTTTTTTTTGCCAAAAAAGAAAAGTCGTGGGATGTCTGAATCGTTTGCTAGTTAGCTTTGCAGGGAACGTTCACTAATTAGTGAGCCCCTCCCGGGAGTAATATGCTAGAGAATTTTTTGTTGTTTATTTTAACCAAGGTTTATATACAGCTTAGCGGCTATAGCCCCACTTTATTCTCGCCATCCCTATTTAGAGGTCATCGGCTAATTTTTTTAACAGGATATTTAGTTAAAACCTGATTCTAACTCATAATTGGAGAACTTCCACCACGCACGTTATGAATTCACCAATGATTAGGAACATAATAACATAAAACTTGCGTGGTCAGGATGCTCCCACAGTCAACTAATTCCTACATTTTTTTTGTTTTAGTCATTAATGCTTAAAAAAACGTATGGGTGGATTGGCTTGCATTGGATCATCTTGTGGGTCAACGGAACGATATGATCCTCTTTTGGCATTTGTGTGCTGGAGCTGCGCGCATATGCGCATCTGATTTGGAAGAATCACGAATGACTTTATGTTTTTTTGCTGATCTTGGAATCAAATTCTAGGTCACCAATGCATGCAACAACCACGATATATGCTAGGATATATCATAAAAACTGACAATGATTTGTGTAATAATGATCAAATGATTCTATACCGTAAAACCCACTCATAGGAGATCTAGAACCCATTGAAAGAACACTGGTTGGAGAACCCTATAAGAAACACAAACTTACAATCCTTGACCATCAAACAAAAGTATTGGAGATGCCAAATCTTGCAGTAGAACAAACCAATAGAAGAGATTGAAATCACCATGAAGAGAGCCAAGTGATTGCTTCCCCTTGATAAACACATCAACTGCCACCAATAGACAAAACTCTCACTAGCCCTTTGTCGATGTCGAAATGAACATTGACGTATAGGGGAGAGGTTGGAGAGACTTTATTCCGGTGCATCATCATTGCCACCATCTCATCAATGATGCTAGAAACCAAACACCACAAAGAACAATGATAAAAATCCTAGAAACACGAGGGATGAGGTCCTCACACCTCACTCCTCTAACCAAGGAGCGGGGTGGTGATTGTTTTTCTCTCATGAGTAGCGATGGTTCTAATTTTTTGATAGTTGTGGGAGACAAAAAATTTTCTGGGATTTTCCCAAAGATTATCCGGCGTTATGCGTTAAGTGGTAAGCGACGTTCCCGTCGAAAATGTGGCGCCAATGGTAACTTCGGGAATTTTCAGATCTGCCGGGTGCTTAGTCCTTCGGAGGTGCTCATAGGGGTAGAGGTATGATTTGTATACGTGTATTCATAGGGGTGAGTGTGCGTACGTATTATGAGCATTTACATTGTACTGTGTAATTTTAAAAAAAAAAGTTAAACAGGAGTGCCTTAGTCGTGTGTGTGTTTTAGAAACGTTTGTCCAGCCGGGAGCGGCACGGGCTGAAACGCGTCGGTCGAGGCTGCAAAGGCCACAATGGCTAGAAGGCTTTAAAAAAAAGGCCGTACGGAACAAATCCTTGGACAGGCCTTCGCAAACGCCAGGTCCACAAATTGGGCCTCCACCGTTCGGCCCAAAAACGCTGACCATCGTGAGATTCAGTCCAACAGGCCAGATACCTACCTCGCCCCGGACGTACCCTGCCACCCGTGCCGCGCCCGCGTTTCGCCCACGACGACCGGTGCCCAACAGCCCAAGAGCCGTCGTCGGCAACTGCCGCACCGTCGCCGGCCATGGCTGCTGTGTGCGCAATTCTGGTCTTCTAGGCGATTAGCGCTAATAGCTTCACGCCTTCACGCCGCCGAAGTCGCTCGCCGTTGTCCTGGTCTTCCTCTCCGCCGTCGTCGTTATCTGCTGGACCGTTAGTGTTCAGTGGATGGAGGTAAGCATCACCCATACAGTCTCCGTCATCGGCGTGCTGCCGACAGCCAACGCGCCGGATGCACAGGCTACTTCCCAATATGGGCCACGCACATTTGCGTGCTTATTGGCTTATTAGTGCACACTGTACGCACATCGAGTGAGCAATTGGGCCACTAGAAACATCAGGAACAGCTACTAATAGCGACGGCCACTGAATACTGATAGATCTGTACGCACATAGTACGTGCTATTCTTTACTAATAATCCTGCATATATCATCATCGCATCGAGATCAGCTATTGTTTACGAAATCTACCTGCAGATACAGGACAAATGAGCTTCATCTCTTCAGCTCATGGTGTGGCCAGCTGTCGGCTTGATCTCAAGTTTCCAGATTAAATACGTACACGGTGAGGTCAATCTCTAGATCGCAAAATCTGAATTCAAAGTGAAACGTGCACTGCTCGTCAGCTAGCTAGCTAGCCGACGCCGGATGCACAATCCTGACGGGCCATGCGCAGTTGCCGAGTGCACTCTGAATTCAAAGCTGAAACAAGCACAACTCGTCAGCTAGCTGCTAGTTGCCGAGTGCTACATACTACATGCCCAACATTCAACAACCACACGAGAGGTTAGAAAACCAGGCTCAGCTCACTGTGCTTTGTTAAACCTTCGGAGAGGTATGTATTCACCAAGTCAGCATATACTAGCTAGCTAGAGGCTAGCAAATATCGTCGTCGCTGCCATCACCATCATCACCGAAGCATATATATATATATATATATATATATATATATATATATATATATATATAGGAAAATCATCGACAGCAGACCTAGATGTAATCTATGTCTCCCGTTCACGGCGATCTCCTCGGTCAGGCGGGCCAAGACAAACCCTGCATGCCTTGCAAATTGATTCCACAGTTATCTGATCAACATACATGATGATATTCCAGCAGATCGATCGAATATTGTCGTCCGTTCGTTTTCTTCTTCTTCTATTCTCTTCAGCTCGAACTGGTCTGGGCTGTGACGGCAGATGTATAGTAGAATGTGATGTACTGATGTCGATGTGGTAGTATATATGTTCCGGCCTGATGATGTCCATGTATAATACTCGATGAACCAGTCGGCGTGTGAACCTGCGTCATGTGTGATCTTTCACAGATTGCATTCCCGTGGTTGCTACTTGCTAGTAGCTGTGAGCTTGAGTTGACCAGTTGTGTGTATATATACATATATACTATGAGGCATGCACAGGAGAAGCCAATTGTGATGCGTTAGTTATATATTGTTTCCACCTCATTAGTAACTATATCAAAGACCTTGAGTGTGTTTGCAATTTTGGACAACTGGGACCTCATCATTTTAAACAAAATTAATTTGGACGACCTCATCTGCTTTGGGTCATGAACTCATGACTGAATTTCTTTTGAGTAACATTCTTCTTGTTCTGGCTCTTGCATGATGCCTCTACTAAGTTCATTCCAGTGAAGGGCCACAGCTTCAGATTATAAACCCTCAAACTACCTAAACTTATGCCAAAAACTAACATATCACCAACAATGACCAAACAAACTGATGATGAACTGCAACAGCATGTCGACCACCACCTTCGATTAGATTTAGGATCACTCGCCATAATATACATTCTTAGGACAACAACAGCTGACCTGCACTCATAGCAAAACTCATTGAAGTCTCTGTGACGGCAACCTGAAATCTTTTTCTCACTGGTGATGAGGTGAGTTGGGGCCTGACGCTCTTGTTCTTCAGCCATGAAAATGCCAACCCACTTCCTCGCAGCCGGCCAATGGTTTTCCTAGGGAATCTAAATCTGTGGGCCCACCCTGAATGTCACTCCGGGTCCACATGCCTGAAACTGTGGCCAGCGATGGCTGGTGAAGAGGGTGGTGGGACCAGCAATCAGGCGGCACGGAAGTTGACATCGTATTCAAGGTTTGTTGTCAGTTGTCTCAGGGGTTGTTGTTGAATGTTGAGAATGGGAGTGTTGCCAATATAGATTTAGGAGGCGAACATGTGGAGCCAGAAATTTGAAGGATCCCATTATGTAATTATTTGCTATAATTTAAGAAACTAACGGTGTGTGTTTTTTGAATTTTGAATTGAGGTAGGCCAAGGAGTGTGCACGGAAAAAAAAGTTTGTGATGTCACAACCCATGATTGAAAAGAAGAATGAGGCGTTATATATGAATTCGACATATTTGTTGGTGGTGATTCTGGTGTCGCTTAAAAGCTAAGTCAATTTCAAGAAATTGACAACTGATCCCTGATATTTTCAGGGGTCCTCTGCTTTGTCTCCCACTTGCTTTAAAGAAGTAAGGGAATTTCTAAGCGTAAATTTCTCAAAACAGGGTGGTGAGAGAAAAAGTAGCAAACACCCCAAAATAGAAAATATGACTACTTTTAGAAAATTATGCAAAATAAAGAGATTTTGTTTTACATCTACTCGTTATGCAATAATCATAGTTTTCTACTTTCCCCATAGGTTGAGTTCTTTTTTAAAAAATATACTTTTGCATACTTCTTCTCCTATTTGATTTTTTTCCTCACAAAATATAGATGCTAGTACAAGGAATAGAGTGTTCCTTAGTAACGTGCAGTTGAAACAAATAAGCAATATATGAAGGGGACAATTATGGGTATCCTTGATAGAATATCCTTGGTTCTCTTGTCTTTTACTGCAAAGTTACTATCGCTTTGAAAATTGGGAGCACCAAAAAGGATAGAAATTCATGCTGATGTTATGTTTGAAAATGGGGAGCACCAAAAAATAAGAAATATTTGGTTTTTGATTTCTCCCTAGCTAACCAAGAAAAGAAACAGCCAATCCAAAGCCAGATTGGATTGATGTTCTCGTGCAGGAGGGGCACTGAGAGATGGTTCAAGTACTGAGAAGTTAGTTCGGTGTGGAGACCAAGGTTCAAGGGTAAAGATGACATTTCAACTTCTAAAATTAGGAAAAGGAAAATTTAAAAAGAAATAAAACAACACGATTCAATGGTACTAATTAAAATGTTTGTTTGGTACATCTCCACTTCCTAATTCTTAATTAGCTTCACTTTCTTGGTTCTCTCATAGTGATTCTAGTGAGTGGGGTAGTGTGGACCAAGTAAGAATTTATTCTAAAATGATTGTTCTAAATATTTTCCCAGGTTAGTTGAGAAGTTCCATAGTTAACTTGCACCTGAGTTCACTCTTTTTGGGTGTCACGTGTAAGGTCATTGACAATAATTTACGATTGACAACTTCAAGGGTTAATATATCGAGAGAGATATAGTTCCCAAAATATAATGCTATAAAAGCTTGTTCGTTTGTGTATCTACCTTACAATAAAAGAACATTTACAAGGCATGTTAGGTGATCAAACTGAGAGTCACCACTACGGATGCAGAGGTGCCTCCAATGAGAACGCAACAAACTTTACCATAGTTTTTGGCAAACATTGATACGAGCAAATCAATACTCGATTTCTTTATTTGCCACATGCCAATCAAGCTGGCGAATAAACACATAAGTTACTAATGTTGAACGAGGCACTAAGCATCCACTTTTTTTTTTTTTTTTTTTTTTTTTTTTTTTTTTTTTTTTGCATTGGTAGATATGCCATCCCTGAAAATGTCTCATCTGCTTTGTCACCAATCAACTTTCACTCTCTCTCATACTATAGTTGACAGCAACAAGACATGTCCAATTGTGATCAATGCTTTCCAAGAACATGGGTCCTAATGTCTGGAGCAAAAGGCAGGTCATTCATGCAAAGGAGTTAGATCCAAATGTATAGCTTCAATTCGATCTGCTTGCATGCTAGCTAGAGACAAGATCAGTATGACACACACAACGATTGTTCTATCAGCTGTTGATATTGTTTAAGGGCATGTGGCAATTGTAAAATTATAACAGCATTAATATATAGTCTCAGCTTGTACTCTGCTCTTATCCATAAGATCTGGAGATATGAGATCGATCTTAGCCATTATCTAGCTAGCTAATAAGAGTGTAATGTCCTGGTGTATTGATTAAGGACAAAGCATCAGCCATTAGTTGGAGATATGAGAGTGCTAGTGGCGAACTTATCAAGCCATTTTTCGCATGTAAAAAATTTATGCCCACATAGAGTGGTACATTACCTCATAAAATTTGGGCATGTGTAAAGTTTAAAGAGAGGAGATATATATAGTGCTCTAATTTAGTCCTAGTAGTTTAACATTATAGGAACTTTTTGTTGCGTTAGTTGAATGAAAGGTATGTTGTGGAGTGCATTCATGCCAATCTCTAGCTTTCTTGTTATTACTTATTAATGGATGTCTACGATGCCTCTTCTACACACAGATGCTTTTGCCTACAGTATTGTTCTCACAATCATCCATGATGGAAGAGAAAGTAATAATTAGTGTGCCCAAAGCTAGCCAAAATGTATGCTGCCAATGAGAAGACCGAAAATATATATTTTGTAGCTGATCTTTGGGAAAAAAATTGTAGCTAATAATAATGATTGCTCAAATACTGAATAATACTAGGTTGATAAACTGGAGCAATTAATATGATATCAACCTTATGACATGACGGACTTGACATGGCCCACAAATATTTTAATATGTTCCAACAATCTAACTTCATGTGTTTATATATGTGGCACAAAAAATCAGAACCTCATGAAAAACTTTGAGATAAATTTTAAAAATGATTGGGAATTGTCATTCTGTGTATATTATCTAGGCGGAATGCACTGTCAGTCTGAACGAGATTTTTTTAGGCTTAGTATATATGATTAAGTTTATTAACCTATTAAGTTTATATGCATCGTCAACTTGCAAGCTTTTTTACCGAATTATTTCTAACCATATGGATCTATGTATTCTTACCAACTCGGATATCTTCTAGCTTTATTAAATTTTGCTCATGTGTGTATGGCCTTCTGGACTAGTGCAAGCAAAGGTACTATGATTTGCTTGTGCTTAAACCAAGTTAACTGGACTAGTCACCACACCTCAGATTGTCATCAAGTAGTGTTCAAAAAACAATAATCAAAGGTAAATGAACAAGCACGGGAACATCATGCCTTACCCATCAATAGCTCGACTCTTTTTTTTTCCCCATATATAGCCGATATGTTCCACAAACTTAGATCAAGTTGAGCCATAAAGTGAATGCATACTTGCTATCACCCAAATTGAGTACATATGGATAAATAAATATACCACTTTAGGCTAAATCAAAATAATATGTTTACATCATGGATAATATTGAATATCCATCCTACGTTTATTTCATATACGGCTCCAAATTCAGCTAATGAAAAATGAATTCAGAGATGTCCTGAAATGGATGTGAGAAATACATGGATAATATAATTCATGCAACTTGATATCTATTTCCACCTTTACTCGAAGGAGTGTCTATATGAGAGCATGTGTGTGTGTGTGTCCCTAATGTGTTTTCTTTAAATATACTTATCCCTAATTCAGGCAGCTTGGTATCCATTTCAACCAAAAATAGAATTTGTTGATGACCCGAGCTACAAACATCGGACACCATATTGTTAACAGAAACGTGTGTTTGATTTGCCTTTTCTTTTCCTGAATCAAACCCCATCGAGTATATTATTACTTAGAACATCTCTAACAGTTTTTAAAATAAATAATTTTAGATGTGGCTAAAAATGTTGGAGGAATATTTGTTGGGTTTCTCCAATAGTTTCTAAAATATGCTCTTAAACTATAGAAGACAATTTTGCTTCAGTAATCCTATACTAGCTATTTTTAAATCACATTTTTTTTGAGCAAAACTGCTAGGAAAAATCCCCATGGAAGGAATCCTAGACTATTTCTAAATCCCTAATCACTTTTATATTTTTTTTTCTCTTGTATATTTGTATTGGAAACCGCTTAGAATTGCTAATCATGGTTAATCAAACCCCAGTTATATCGGATTTATATATACAAACAAAAATGCAACTTGTACACACCCAACTCATCGCCCATATAAAACGGCACCAACCCAAACATATGTTTTCACCTAATGCCGTCGCCGAACTAATTGCCATAACACTAAGACGAGCGCCAACCTTGCGGTGCGCTCTGCTTGCCTCGCTGTTGCTGTCGCCCATGGACGCCATGGACAGCAAGAGCAAGGGCAGCAACAAGAAGAGCAAGAACCTGCTCGGCAAGTACGAGCTGAGTAGCTTGCTCGGACGAGGCACGTTCGCCAAGGTCTACCTCGCGCGCCCGGTCGCCGGCGGCGAGGCCGTGGCGGTGAAGGTGCTCGACAAGGCCGAGGTCATGGGCACGCCGGGCATGGCTCCGCGCGTGGTCCGCGAGGTGACGGCCATGCGCCGGCTGCGGCACCCGAACGTGCTCCGCCTCCACGAGGTGCTCGCCACGCGCGCCAAGATCTACCTCGTCATGGAGCTCGCGCCTGGCGGGGACCTGCTGTCCAGGCTGGCCGCGCTCCCGCGGCGCCGCCGCCAGGAGCACGCCGCGCGCCGCGTCTTCGTGCAGCTCGTCGCCGCGCTCTCCTACTGCCACGCCCGAGGCGTCGCGCACCGCGACGTCAAGCCGCAGAACGTGCTCCTCGACGGCGACGGCAACCTTAAGGTCTCCGACTTCGGCCTCTCCGCGCTCCCGGACTCTCTCCACGACGAAGGCCTCCTCCACACGACCTGCGGAACCCCGGCCTACGCGGCGCCCGAGGTGCTTCGCCGCAAGGCCTACGACGGGGCCAAGGCCGACGCCTGGTCCTGCGGCGTCATCCTCTTCGTCCTCCTCGCCGGATACCTTCCCTTCGACGACTCCAACATCGCCGACATGTGCCGGAAGGCGCATCGCCGGGAGTTTGAGTTCCCGGAGTGGGTGTCGCGGCCGGCACGCCGGCTGGTGAGCCGCCTGCTCGATCCAAACCCGGTCACCCGCGTCGCCGTCGAGACGCTGACGACGCACCCGTGGTTCAAGCGCTCGCTCAGCGTCGACTCGCAGCTCGGTGGGCTGCTCAACGGCCAGCAGGAGCGCACGCTGGCGTTCCAGGCGCCGGCCATGAACGCCTTCGACATAATCTCCATGTCGTCCGGCCTCGATCTGTCCGGCTTGTTCGACCAGCGGAACCGAGAGAGGAGGTTCATGACGACTGCGTCGCCGGAGCGTACGTTGGAGGAGCTTGGTCGCGCCGGCGGAAAGCTCGGGTATGTTGTGGTAGGTAAGAAAGGAGTGGATTGCCTGCCGCTGGGGGGCCTGCCAGGGCTGGCGGCGATGACGGTTGAGATGTCAGAGGTGGCGCCACCATTGATGCTCGTCGAGCTGCGGCTTGAGGTGGTCGACGGAGATGGCGACGGGGAGGGACAAGAAGGGTTCGGTTGGGAAGAGCTGAAACATGAGCTAGGAGATGTAGTTAGGGCATGGCATAGCTGCCAAGATTTCTGACATGATCGACTAGTGCGCTCCTTGTAAATCATATGGAATTTTTTTTTGCCTTTTTTTTTTCTTTTGCGATTTGGAGGTGTATAGGTACAACTACAATATATAGGCTGTTTAATTAATTTTGCGTAGAATTATAGTGCTGCAGAAATGTTGTTTATGTGTGCTTATTATATATTACTCCCTCTCTTCCCTTTCAGAAGATGCAAGTTTGACATCATACGGTCCGCTGGATTACACTTCAACCATTTATTTATTTAATATTATATTGTTTCTATTTATAATTTTATGATAATACATTATAACTACAAATATAACCAAATCAAGTTTTTATTACAATAATAAAAAGTTTCAGTTAAGTCATAACGGTCAAAGATTTTTAAAGTTTCAATCTTGTCATGCGTGTACGGCTTATTAGAAAAAGAACAGAGTAGCAAATTGTTATGTAACCCGTTGATAAATACTTGGAAAATACGGTACAACTAAAAAAGATACAAACAAGAACTCTAGAAGTAGAAATCTCATAGCAAAGGAATTTACTATTGGCGTGGCTAGAAGTTATCACAATAATCAATGCATCTAGTCTTAAATTTGGTACACTCTAATCACTAGCTAATAATAGCCATATTTATAAAATAAAAAAAATCACCCATCTCTACGATATAAAGTTATAACTTAAAACAACTCATAAATGTGCATTCATTTGCCTTTTTAACATTATGAAGGATAACACAAAGTAACTCCATAAATTTCTTTTAAATTGGCATATTTGCCATTATGAACGATAATAGAATTTAGGGATTTTATTGTTTCCACCCCTATTCTAAAGCCTTCGATATCATCTCCATGTCGTCCAGGCTCGATCTTTAAGGCTTGTTCGACCAGCGGAACCGAGAGAGGATATTCATGACGACGGCGTCGCCGGAGCGTACCCCAGAGGAGCTCGGATGCGCCGGCGGGAAGCTCGGGTATGTTGTGGTAGGTAAGAAACGTCGAGCTGTGGCTTGAGGTGGTGGACGGCAACGGCGACGGGGAGGGTCAAGGGTTCGGTTGGGAAGAGCTGAGACGTGAGCTAGGAGATGTAGTTAGGGCATGGCATAGCTGCCAATATTTCTGACATGACTAGGGCGCTGCTTGTAAATCATATATGCAATTCTTTTTGGCTTTTTTTTCTTTTGCCCGATTTGGACTGTATATGTACAAGTACAATACATTATTGTGTTTGGTTAATTTTTGCCTAGAATTATAGACTTATAGTGCTTCAGAATGTTGATTGTGTGTGTGTGCTTATTATATATTACTCCACTCTTTTCTCTTTTATAGAAGATAAGTTTGACATGATACAATTCGCTAAATTACAGTTCAACCATTAATTTATCTTATATTATATTGTTTTTACTTATAAATTGATGATAATTAGATAATACATTTAATTACAATCAAACCATATCAAGTTTTATTATAATAATTAAAAGTTTTAGTTAAGTTATTGGTCAAAGATTTCAAAATTTTAATCTTGTTTTCATGTGTGGCTTATAGAAAAGAACATTCTTATGTGACCAACAATTTGACAAATACTTGGAAAATATGATACAACTAAAAAAGATTCAAACTAGAAGTAGAAATCTCACAGCAAAGAAGTTCACTTTTGACATCACCTAGAACTTATTTCAATAATCAAAACATCATCTAGTCTTAAATTTAGTATACTCTAATCACCAGCTAATTATACTATCATAAAGTTATAACTAGGATAGAGGGAAAATTTCTATAAACGAAATGTCGTCTTGTAAGGTCAATAGAAAAAGGTGATGCCCAGCATCATGACCTCAACAATGGTGACTTATGGACATTTGAGCTAAGTTGAAAAAAATCAGCTCACGTGTTTGCAAAAGAATTAGTGGTCAAATGTTCCTGCAACACTTGGAGCGGATGTATAAGCTGGTTGTCTAATTATCCTCAGATTTCGCAACCTCATCTAATTTGTTTTCTTCTAGTTTCTCAGGGTCTAGTCCAAGTACTGCAGCGGACATCACAGCTTCAACCTTCGCAAAGCTTATAGTTAGTTCTACCAAATTAGTCTCACTATATATATAAGATAGGAGGCCATGCTGCTTATGGAGATGGTCATGTCGTTCTTGATTTCTTTTCTGGGGCTCATGCATTTCATATATCTATCCTTCATTCATGGACCTTCATGCAATCCACATTTTTTTTATGCTGGATGCAATTTCCATGATTCACTGCATGCACAATTGCATTCTCAACACATGACCAGCAATTAAAAATGCAAACGAACATGATCTTCAACTGGTTGCATTTGAAGTAAAAGCTGGTTATTACATAAGCACCATGACTGCAAAGAAGTGTAGACACTAGCTATTCTTTCATTTTTAGAAAAGCTGGCCTTTGCAAATTGGATGCCTCCATCAGTGGAAGGACACTCTAAATCTCAACTTTATTTTAGCAAGAGACAATGATAACCACTCCTGTGAAACAAATCTGAGGTTTGATCTAGCTGGCTTCCATACACCTGAAAAGGTTGTACAGATGAAGCGCGTTTGAGGTTGGACTACCCAACTTTCTCTCCAACAAGCAGAAAAAGTTGCAGTCAGCACAGTAACAGCAGTACGAGCATCTGCTTGCGTTCCATCCTCATCAACGAATCAGAAGAGTTCCATCCACAATTCCACATCATGAACACAGTGACCTATTTCTTAATCAAATCCAGTGACCTGTTTGGCATGCTGGTACACAAGAGAAGGCTGTTCGTTGTTTCAAGATCTGAATCTCAGATCCAGCTCTTCAGGGCTCTTGTCTGGTTAAGATTTTAACAGAGCACAGAAACTGTCTATGAATCAGGTTTAAAAAAACAACATTTCCTTTTCAGGAGTAAGATTTGTGCCTCCGTTTTGGTATTGTTCTTTAATAAGATAATATTAAAAGAAAACAAAGTCTAGAGGAGCACTGTTATCTGTTCCCATAGCTGAACGCATCTTGTTCCAGCCAATTAGGCTTTCAGTTGAATGAAGGCTAGGGTGCAGCCTGAATGATATGATAGTGTATAAAGTGTGACAGGGAGGCTTGTGTTCACGGCAACCGTTCATTTAATTTCAGTGTTGTAGGCTGTGTAAGTGGCAAGTATATTGATGTTATAGCACTACATGAAAGCGACCATAGATGTCGACCACATCGTAAATTCGTAAGTAAGCAAATGCAACCACTAAATACGCTTCGATTGCTCACAAATAGTTTGGACACAACTGGTTCAAATAAATGCCGCAACGCTAATGTAATTACCACAAAAGAAAATCGTGCATGTCTCTATGCAGAAGGAACCAATTTTCAGTTTCTTAGTTCACAAGCGTGCATTTCAAGAGGACCGTCAGCACACAAACCTTTCAGGAGGGTGACAATCTGAAAGCAAGGTTAGTTGCTCCTGTCAGTAATAATCAGTAATGATCAATGAAGGGAAATGTTCATGTTATATTGCAGGGAATGCTTCCCTGGACCCAATTGATTGAGCTTTGTCTCTCACTGAGTTTCTACATCTTGCTGGAGAAGTTCCTCTCAGTTGCAAAACCATGTGTTTTGACTTGACAATCGTAAAAGGAATAACCTGGTACAGACAAGGCAGGAAGCTTATAGATTCAGCTCATCTCCCAACTGGTTCAAGGCACCAATCCATGTTCTCAGAGATAATAGGACAGTTACTCTCAAACCAAAGCAATAAACCGTGTTCCAGGCTAACAAAGTTCCCTGTTCCCCAACAGAGAACATGAACATGACCTTGATTCACAGAAAATTTCAGTCAGCTGGTGGCAAAAGAACCCTCCTAGACATATCAACTAGGAATTCTGCCTTGATAAAGCATAAAAAAGAAACAAATACTGTCCCAGGATGATCCAAAGCATATCAAAAAAGAAAATTGGAGATGTCAACTAAGATTTGTGCTTATCAAACATCACAATGTATAGTATAGAAGAAAACAGATACTATAATCAGTCCTAGAACAATCCAAAACACGGTGTCCTCTCCTTTATCACTTCACCTAAACTGGCCTATCTGCTTGACCATGCTCCTCACTTTTCATTGGAAGCATAGAAGAATAAGTTATCCCCCTGATGCCCCGAAAAGTGCAAGAACAACTTGTCAGATTCTCATAGCAGCTGCTCACATCACGATATCTTATCGGTGATCATGTGTTCGCGGACTAGCAGCATGTATGAAACTGGAGATTACTCTTCAGGAGAGAGAACAAAAACTCGTGACCAAATAACTAATCATGTAATGATGCAGAGCACTGCTCCACTAAACTCAACAGCTTTGAGCTCTGAATCTCCAGCTTTTCCCCTAAAAAGTTGCAAGTAGCTATTTCCTGAAACACAGATAAATTTCGGTCGTAAGCTTTCTTAAACAATCACATGTTAGTTGAAGCACAGAATATTATTGAAATCTTCATAATCCCTAAACAATGACAAACTACTTTAACAAATCGATTTCTTTAGAGATTCCAATGTGAAAGATATGATATCTGAACAAAGTGAGAGGGAAACCTATATCCTTAGCAACCGTTGGTTTCAGGGGTGTAAACGAAGTAACTGAATTGTCCGTTGAGAGATGGCTGTACACCCTGAAGGTGACTCGCCGAATTTCTGTATCTTTCAGTGTGCAAGAGCTGTCACTCTCGGTAGCAAGAAACAACGTGCTCTGACCTCTGAGTCTCCGACCTGGGCATCAGGAATTGAACATGGAACAAACAAGTACTGACAAAGCAGGTATCCCAGAAATTCAGCTAATCTTCCAATTGGTTCAAGACGCTAGTGCTTTACTCTCTCTCTGAACTTTGTTGTCCGTTCAAAGTTCCAACCCCAATGATCTGGAAAGTGGTGAAAGGGAAAGCAGCATCTGACGAAGCTTGAATTTGTAATGAAAGGCCGGTACTACGTACAATACAACACAACTATGAGAATCTTGAACCCCAGAATATTCAGCAAAGTTTTAGTGTCCTGTGCAATATGCAGAGCAGCATTGCACAGCTAGAATGTTAATTCCTTGTCTGAAAATTCTCTGTTTCTGCAGCGAAGTTAACTGATCAAATGCTGCACTGGTGAAGAATACTATGCAGCTAGCTGCTAACGTATCTGCAGTCTTCTTGTAATCCAAGTTGTCGCCGCCCTTTGCAGCTGCCCCACTGTTCAGCAAATTGAAGGCTTCCGAGTTTCACCAGCATGGTACCATAAGCTTCATCAGCTACAGATAAGTTTCATGACTTGGGGCTACTAATCCACACCCACTACATAGCACTGCACTAAGGGACAAGCATATTCAGAAACGATAAATATATTCCTGGCCATATCAACTAGGAGTGCGACTATCAGGCATTGCAGTGCCGAGGAGAAAGGAGTGCAAACAATCTTAGAACAATCCAAAGCATTGCGTCCTCTCCTTTGTATCTTTCAACTAAACTAGTCTATCTTATTGACCGGCTGTGTTCCATTCCACCACGCTTCACATTGAGAGTTGAGGAAAAAAAGACAAATGTGAGAAACCGTTTAGAAAAGAAATTTCATCAGATTTGGTCATATGAAAAATAAAATTTTCTGCTCTCTAACAGGACCTTGATGTTTGAGTTTGTACGGTAGATAGAAAGGGATTTCATCTAAACGGACAACACTAGCTAACCTCAAGGGTAGATTTGCTCCCAGGCCACTTCCATTCATACGGAAACCACAAAAGACCCACTTTTTCATAATTGTGCCCATGGGCCCTGCGTTGGACTCGCAATTCCAGGGATCCCGTGGTAAAGCCAGTTGCCTTCAAAAAAAGCCAGCAGGCCAGCCCAAGACGTCATCACATGGGGCCATGGGCCTAGAAAAGTAGAAAGGCTGCAGCCTGCAAAGCAACCGCACACAGCTATAAGGCCGTTGGCGCAACATTCGTTCTCCACTCGAATTTTTTTTATTTTTTATTTTTTTAAAAATTTTTTTTACAAAACTAATTTTTTGTTTCGAAATATGACAGAACTAGTCGCTTACGATGGGCGTTTTTTAAAAAACGCCCACTGTCTGGGCGTTATATGTGATGTGGCATAGAGCCGACCGCCGCCGGTGCCGGCTCTTGCGGGTGGTCCACTTGCGTCCAAAAAACGCCCACTGCGTGGGTGTTTTTTTGGTGGCGATGGGGCCGTCTGCAAAAGTGCGCGCGGTTTTACGGGCGGGCCTTGGAGCAGTAAAAAAACGCACACTGTGTTTTTTACGCTGCAGGGGGCCCCCTGCAAAACAGCGCGCACTTGTGCAAGCGGCCCCCTGGCGCGCAAAAAACGCCCACACAGTGGGCGTTTTTGGGGGTCCCCCTATATATACCCAGCCCCCTCTTCAGATTTTATTATATTCACTAAATTTTCTAGAAAAAAAGAAAGAGGAGAGGAGGGAGGAGAAGGAAGTAAACAGCGAAGCCCTGTCAGTTTGAGACCTCGGCTTTTAGGTAAGTATCTCATACATTACAAGTCTGTTGCTATGCATTAGTAAAATATAATGTGCACTAGAGTTGTTTAGTTTTTAGTTGACTCTGGGTAGATCCGTGAGTAGTATGTATATTAGATATATAAATAATGATGTTAGAGCATTGCAGTTCATGTTAGAAATAATGATGTTTCTTTTATGCTTTAAACAATGGATTGTATAATTTGAAATGTGACGAATATCGTATTTTCTCTGAATAGATATGTTTAGGGTTTAGGGTTTAGGGTTTAGGAATAATGATGTTTATGCTATGCTTTAAACAATGGATTGCATGATTTGAAATGTGACGAATATCGTATTTTCTCTGAATAGATATGTTTAGGGTTTAGAGTTTAGGGTTTAGGAATAATGATATTTATGCTATGCTTTAAACAATGGATTGCATGATTTGAAATGTGACGAATATCGTATTTTCTCTGAATAGATATGCAAAACTTGTGGCGGATGGAGTTTTAGAAAAAATGAGGTCGCCCTAGAGAATTGTATCCCGACGTGTCTAGCAAGGATGCTCCTGTTCCTCCTGCAGTCCCTGTCCCAAATTGTGACTGTGGAGAACCGGCTGATATTGGCCAATCTCGTCATGAGGACACAGCTGCCCGTTGCTACTACACATGCGGTGGATTCAATGTAAGTAATTGCACCTCTGTCACTGCGCCTTTATTCATTGCTAGTAATTGCAGCTCTTGCATCTCTAACAATGTCGTTAGCAATCATAGGCCCATGAGCGGTGCTTTTTCTTTCAGTGGATTGACGGTCCAGACAAATTTGACCCAAGGTATCTCCAGTTTGACGAATGGTGGAAAGGGAAGCATAATCCACCCGATCAATTCGAGTGGTGGGTGGCACCTCCCCCTGACCCCCCCAATGACAGACGAGGAGAAGAAAATAGCCCAATTGAGACGGCTTGAATCTCCGCCTCGTTGCAAATGCGGAGATTATTCTGTAATAAGTTCAGATAGGCCTAACGAGTTCGAATGTCCTAACCCCGCCGGAGTAAGTGCAAATTGTATGCGGTCATGGCTTTCTTAGTATTTATGCATGTACTAACATTTTACATTGTAGGGTGGGTATACCTTGTTGCGGAAGTGTAAGTTCAGGGAGTGGCTGTGGGGTCCAAAGAACAAATGGCCGGAGCCGAAGGTGGACAAGAAGAGAAAAGTGGTTACCCCCAAGCCTCCTGTGTTGTGCAAATGTGGTGTCGAAGCACAGTATGGCCTACTACCATCGGAGCTTGGAATGGGCTATTGGTGCGGCCATATGGTTGATTACGATGAGGTCCTTTTGTTCCACTTGTTGCTCACTTGATATCCAAACTTTTTGTATTTGCTGATTTTAAATTGTTCCGTTCGATCATAGAGCCTTAGGAAATACAAGTGGGAGGTTTTTGCCCATGTTGAAGACCGCAGGGAATACATGGATACACTGAAGCAAAAGCAACTAATGGACCTGAAGTTCAGGTCTGGTACTCAGCTTGTGGACAACTACATTAAGATGCGGAAGCGAGCACAGGTTGACTATGCCCGACGATTGTGTGTCCAAACCCCAAGTGCTGCTTGGTGGAAGAAAGACTGTGATGCATGGAAAAAGAAGAGAGAAGAGGAAGCATCCTTGCATGCGAGGGAGAAGATGGAGGAGGCCGAAAAGAGGAGTGCTGATGCGAAGATGAAGCAGAAGATGGCGGAGGTGGAGATGCCGATGAACGATGAGGACGAGGAGTATGATGAAGCGTTCACCCAAGACCTCGATGACTTGGAGGCCGCTTACTACAAAAAAAAGGAAGAAGAGGAGTATGATGAAGCGTTGACCCAAGCCCTTGATGACTTGGAGGCCGCTTACTACAAAAAAAGAAGAAGAAGAGGCCAACGCAGCTGAGCGTAGCCGTACCAATGCGTTTGTGGGTGAGGATAGTGGTTCTGAAGATGAAGACTTGCTTCCCGGTTATGTTTCGGATTATTAGGGCTGTTTTGTTAGATGAATTTGGATTAGTAGCTCATCGCCCTAGCGGACCTATATTTTTATTGTAATGAACTGTTTTCGTGACTTTTAACTGTGCTGTAATGGACTATTATAACGGATGTAATGCAAGCATGTAAGGGTTTAGGGTTTAGGGTATAGGGTTTAGGGTATAGGGTTTAGGGTTTAGGGTTTTTAGGGTTTAGGGATTAGGGTTTAGGGTTTAGGGTTTTTAGGGTTTAGGGTTTAGGGATTACGGATTAGTGTTTAGGGTTTAAGGTTTTTATGGTTTAGGGTTTTTAGGGTTTAGGGTTTAGGGTTTAGGGTAAATTTTGACAAAAGGATAGTGCGTATCATACATCAATACAGTAATTACATCGTACAGGGTACTACTGTCCCCGAGCCTGTCCCTGCCCCTGCCCCCTACCCCTCTTCGGCCTCCTCGGTCGCACGTGCCCCGACGAGTAGGTGTGGCGATCCGGTGGAACGCCTCGAGTCGCGCGGACATGCTGCACTAGAGTCATCTGTGATAACTCCTGCATGTAGGGCGAAGGTTTTCCTGCAAGCTGTGAAGGGCCGATCTCGACCTCCTCGTCGCTGATCGATGCGTCAGTGAGGGGTCATTAGGTAGTAGGTAGGTCCACGACGAGGTGCCGGCTCCCTGGCCCGACGTCGAAGCTGCTTCCTGCGCGGAGGTACCCACTCCATGGGGCGAAGTCAAGACTCCCCAGGCTGCTCCTTGAGAGGAGGTACCCACTCCATGGGGCGAAGGGCAGGCTCCCCAGGCTGCTCCCTGAGCGGAGGAACCCTCACCATGGGCCGACGCGCTGGGTGGAGCATGAGTGAAGTGCCTGGATGCCTCTGCTCCGTGCACCGAGGACCCTACTCCGAAGGAACAAAGGTACGGCGTAGAGAACGCTGTGAAAGGTGTCGTTGTAAGTCACACAGTCATCTAGATTGGAAAAACATAGGTAGACGAGGTGCGGTACATGGAGTTACCTCTGTTCTGGGATGTAGGAGGACGTGCTGTGGGTGCCGGTGCAGGAATTTGAGGCGCTGCGTCGGAGGTCCAACAAGTCAGAGCCCTCAGCACGGATCTAATCGTCATACGCATCCGCGTGTACGAGGTGCGCTCGTCCACTGTCAACGCCAAGCCACCCTCCAAACGGCGACACACGGAGTCAACCTCCATGTAAAGTAGTTGCGTACCATTGACCTAATTTCAGTTTTAAGTAAGATGAAAGATATACGTAATGAACTACTGATATATATGAGAGATTCAAGTACTCACGGTGCAGAAGTAATCCTGATCATGGTGCGCAGGGTAAGCGTCACCCACGGCGGCGACGTGTGGCTGCTGCTCCGGTACATCATGTACGAGGCTGGTACCACTGGAGGTACATCATGTACGAGTCCTCGGTGTGGGGGCGGTACTCATCAACGACGTCCTCTGTGGCAAGCAACCAATCATCCACGTATGGCTGCAGACGTGGAACCCATAAGTTGCCGCCGACCTGTCCCCTCCGAGTCAGCCTGAACACAAATTTGAGTAAGACATGTCTACTGCGATTAATTTATCAAAGTCAGTTGTTAGTAGTACTTACCTATGAGCATCTGCAGGGACGGTACGGATGATAGGGACGGGGGACGGCTGCATGAGATTGAACTGGCGCAAAACACGCCCTGGGCAGTGCGGTTCGACGAATATGTCGAACACCATCGGTCTGAGCATCAGCCAGAAGGCCTGGTCACGTGTGCACAACGTGGACAGCCCAAGGGGAGCTCGTGCGTGGATAGCCTCCTGGCTGTAAGGCTCCCAGATCACGTTGGTCGGCTGTATCCTGTCGAACTCCAGCATAAACTCGTTGTACGACCGCGTGACCTGCACATGTGCCCATCGTCGTTGAAATATAACAATAAATGGGTTAGAAGGTACGATACGAATTAACTATATACGTCAGCTAGGAACACGAACCTGACGACGGCACCAGACTGTACCCATGGTGGGGAAGTCCTCGGGCGGATGCTGCAAGTACAGGTCCTCCTCGTAGGCGGTGTGATCCACCACAGGTCGACCAATCGCGAACCGTTCAGCTGCCCATAGCTGTAGAAGGAGGGGGCAACCAGTGAGCAAAGAACCTGTTTCTATCTTGGTACACGCTTCGCAAAGCCCCCTGTACGTCGCCGCCAGTACTGCAGATCCCCAGCTCCACTGTGGCACTGCTCCCTCGTCAACATCAGCGATCGCGCGCGCGTAGGGGATCATGACCTTGTCGACGGCATGTCCCGCGCTGCTGGTGAACATGACCCAGCCAAAAAGCCACAACAAGTAGGCCTCCAAGCTCCGTTGCACAGAGTACACGTCAGCCTCTGGGTGTAGCTGATCGGACTAAAAAAGATACAGTTAATAAAGTTGAGTAGAACTGTAAATTGATAAAATTCTTTTAAAATAGGCCTTACGGTAAACTGCATGAGCCACTGCTGCGATGGGCCCATGGTCGTGTACGGAGGGAGGCTGCTCATAGCTGGAAGTGCAGGGTGACGCTGTACGTGGCCGAAGTGGGCCATAATGTCATCTCGCCAATCATGAAGTCCATCGACTGGCCCGACGGCATCGCCAGCGAGGGGAAGGCCAAGCAAGAACGCAACGTCCTGAAGCGTTGGTGCGACCTCCCCGCACGGCAGGTGGAACGTGTGTGTCTTCGGCCTCCATCGGTGGACCAGGGCTGCTAGAAGAGACCTATCGAAACTCCACCTCCTCGTCTCATCGGCCTCACCAGCTCGAGTCTCCATAAGACGACACAACGGGAGGAGGCCTGCCTCACGTAACCTGCACATAAAAATTTTATGTTATTAAGAAGCCATGTGTACTTAATTGGGAGACCTCGAAGAGTCAACGGATACCTGGAACAGAACCGAGGGTCCACTGAAAGTAGACATCTGGACGGTCGCGGTCGAAGTACGGGCAGATTGGCGTTCTGCACCGCAATACAGTACGAGCGGTGCTGCAGATCGATCCCTCGATCTAGTAGCTCTGGTGTGTCGTCCGCCATCCCTGCATGACATTATCACAGTTAACACATATGACACATGCAAATAGAAAGTAAAAAAGTATACAACAATAAATTTAAGGTACAACAAGAAATGATCGAATTTGAAACATAAAGAATGCACATACAACATGTAATAGAAATATATTCAAATACAAGACTGAGATTATGAACATTACATCCGCAAGATAGGTTGAAACAACAAGTTTGTTCACTTCAATTACAATAAAGCAAAAACCGTACATTATATAATCTTAACCAAGCTTACTACACATCACTACACGACTGAACCACGAGGCACGCGTGCATGCCTTGGCCTGGTGGGCCTAGAAGTTGTCCCTTCTTCCGTTGGTGGGATACCATCTAATCCGGATTCTGATGGCGGGGCTTCTGCTGTTGTGGGCATGTCTGAATCCTTCGGGCACTTCTTATAAGTATGTCCCTCCTTGTCACATTTGCTGCAACGTTTGTACCTTCCACCTGCTTCGGAGTCATCCATGGCGTTTCGAATACGTCTTGTCTTCCGACGCCCAGCCTTGTCTCTGATCTTACTTGGGTCTAGAATATAGCTAGGTTGCGGTACTGTACCTGTAAAATTTCCCGCTATGCCAAAACCATAAATTTCATGTGACCATGTATGCAATATGGCTTTCTTGGTGAAATAGGGAGATACAAAAGTACGATCAAGTATTCCACACTCTGAGCTCGCTGCAATAACATGGGAACATGATTTGTGGTAGAGTCTTGGCTTGTGGCACGTGCATGCGCAATACCCATCCTCTTTAAGTATGCATTCTTGCACAACTCTTGTTCTATATATTTCACGCTTGGCCCTATCAGCACACAAGATTTCAAATCGGTGCTCTCTAGTACCTTGAGTTATAACTCTATGCTCCTTTGCCTTCTTACGTTTTTCCTCCAGATAATTTATCAGCATATGTCCGAAGAAAACACCTCGCACTTGCATTGATAGGGCAGCAACTTGGTACCGGTCTCTGAAATATCTGCATGTTTCATGCAGGATGAACTCAACAATGGCAACCAAGGGAAGGTCCCTAATACCACGCATCACCCAGTTGTAAATTTCGGCCAAATTAGTTGTCATAATACCAAACCGCGCTCCGCCGACATCATGCAGCAAAGACCACTTCTCCTTAGGGTCATTCTCTATCCAGTGCGAAAATTTTCTCACAGCAGATGCTGATCTCCTTCTGATGTTTGGACCATCTGTGGGCAGCGGTCGTAAGGCCTCTGGACCATCCTCACCAACAGGTGCTGATCGGTTTGAGTGCTCTTCCCTTTGCTTCGTTGTGAGCTCGTCCAACCTCCTCCAAAGCTCGTTGAATTTTTTCTCTTGATTCTGTCCGCATAGCCTCTTGAATAGATCCATCAAGCTCTTGCTTTTAAACTGCTTGTAAAAATTAGCACCCATGTGACGCATACACCACTGACTTTGAACATCTGGTCAATCTTTACCATATCCCATCTCTGCATCACCGTTCTTCAGATATTCAATTGCCCGACGAAGGCCAGCGTGACGGTCATGAATTAGGCATACACCAGGCCTCATACCAACAATGCTAACCTTCACCTGCTTGAGAAACCAGTACCAACTATCGGTATTCTCGCTCTCCACAAAAGCGAATGCCAGTGGTACAACTTGATTGTTCCCATCCACGGCAATTGCTGTTAGTATCTGACCTCTGTATTTACCTGTCAGAAATGTCCCGTCAATACAGAGTACTGGACGACAATGCACAAATGCCCTGATGCAAGCACCTAGTGCAAAGAAAGCACATTGCAAGACCAATACTGCACGGTCATTCTCCATGGTTAGGTATGTTT
>CM041646.1:7490223-7560185 GCA_023333625.1 Bothriochloa decipiens
TTTTGAAAGCCCGTATTTTTAGAGACCGGATTTCTAGGGTTGTTACAATATTCAAGGATGCGCTGGCGCCATTGCTTCCCAGGCCTGCGACCTTACCCAGGCAGGGAGCCAGGGGGGCGTAAGCGCATCGCTGTGGCTACACGATCAAGCTTGCGCCAGGCAGCCTGTCCATCGCCGGTGCCCGTCGTGCAGAGAGCAGAGGAAGCTCAAGCGCTAGCTGCAATTCATGGAAGCCCCGGCAGGGCCGCCAGACGCTGCTGCAATGGAGTACATTGACATGTATGGCTAGAACCTGACTGAGGAAGCTATTGGCATGATTAGGGTGGCAGCGCGCTTGGGCAACAAGAAGCTAGCCGAGGCATTGGCGGCCATTGCGGCTGAGGTGGGTGCCGTGGAGCTAGAGGCCATCTGAAGCTCTAGGAGCAGCATGAGCAGCAGATAGCACCATCAGTGTCTCCATGTTAATTTGTCAGTCAGTGCCAGCACCAACAGGCCATTCGCCGGAAGAGCTAGGATTGTGTTTGTTGCTGTTGTTCTGTGACGGGTCAGTGGCAGTGAACGGGTCAAAAACTCATTGGGGTTTGATTAGGCAGAGCCTCCCATATGGCTGTGATCAGGGACAGTGTATTTCTCTGGCTACGGTGGTGAAAGATGGAGACTGCAGAAAAGCTTGCTTCTGGCTATCGAGCTGGATCGACGAAAGTTCGCCGGCGACAATTTTACCTCTCTTGTTTCAGCACAGCCAAAGGGAAAGAAAAATGGAATATGCGAATTGGGTTCGCTCTAGACCAAGGGCCGCTATGCCCAATAGGATTACCATGAACAATATGAGTAATTAGTTTTTAGCTCTTTTGCTCTCATATGGCTGTCTGCCATGTGAGACGGTGCCCCTCGCATTGTAAGATTGCAACTCCTTCACCTTCTTATTAATACAAGCCGGGAAATCGGATCTTTCAAAAAAATTGTATTATAAATAATCCTAAAAATCTTGTTTGCAACCTTAAAAAACAACTTCGTCACCAATAGTTGTCAACAATTTTATTACTTCTGAAAAGAATCAAAAGGTGTTCGCCGTACATGCTATACTGCCGCTGATGATGTTTTTCACCACCAGTTGGCCATCCCGCACCTACCTTTAACATCATAACCTCCGAAATAGAATCTCCATTACTTGCTCTATCTCCACTACAGAATCTCCATTCGGTTTATGTTAAACTCTAGGTGGCAGCGGTGATGGCGGTCAGGGAGACCACAAGTGTTAGGGAAAAAATGGAACCCGGCATTAGCTATGAAAACCATCAGCAGAACAACCATGAAAACCAATAGTAGAGCACTATCGTGCAAAAACTGAAGGAGAGGATATACCAAGCTGTTGAAGACACTCTAGTCTATTTCAAACGCTTAAGAAGTTATAAAATATGTAGACATGAAGTACCATGCAATTGAAGTTCTATAAAATTTAGAATGAACGTAAAGTTCTCAATAAAAAATAAGAATGAAAAGAATCTATGAACACATGATCTCCTTATTTCCTTCAAACTTCAATGAGCAGTACACTATACATGACACCACCCCTCCGAGCCCCAGGGTGGTCCACCTAAGCTTTGATGGCCATGCAGAGTGCCGTGGGGCGCCGACGGCATTCGTTGACACCGACGCCGGCACCACGAGTAAGATGCCATGGGACATCAGCACGGTGGCACTTGCCATCTCCACCGATGCGGCGCACTACTTCTTCTGCCGCATATTGTCTCCGCTAGCGTAGGCACCGTGTACGAGTGTGGGTCATGTCGCGTTGGTCGTTTCGGATCACCCAATGCTATAGGAGCTCGCCGCCTCGCTTGCCGTGCATCGGCCCGTCGGAACGCTAGCACCTAGGTGCCCACCTACTCCGACGGCCACCTCTCAGAAGATTGATGGCCACCTTTGCGTGCTGCCGCGCTCTCCAGGAGAAGCTGCAAGTGTTGACCCACAACACCAATATAATCCTATAGGCTTTGGTGGGTGCTCTAGAGCTTCTCCAGCAACGGCTGCTCAGTGGACATCAGACTCGCCTCTGTTGTATGGCCCTAGGCTACCCCTTCTAGACCTCATCGGTTGCTCGTTTGCTAGCACGCCGTTTGTACGTTTGAACTTTTCTATCTTAATTTAAACGATGCACAAATATTTTTGTCCATTGTACAAAAATCAAGATTAGGAGTGGTTTTAATTACCGAATAGTTGAAGATACTCAAATCTGTTTGAAGCGCAAAGTTGTACAGCATTGGTAAAAAAATTCAGACCTGAAGTACCATGTAACTGAAGTTCTATGAAATTTAGAAACGAATGCGAAGTTTTCAATAGAAATAGAAGAATGAAATCTGTTTGAATGCAAAGTTCTATGCCGGCACGGCCTGAGGCACAAGGCCGTGCCTGGGCCGCCACCCTGGCCATGGCACGGGCACGGGCACGGCACGGCCGAACAGCAGGCACGAAGGCGGCCCGGCCTACTAACTCCCACTAAAAGGCCCAACGCGCTGCACCCACCTAACCCTAACCTCCCGCATCCAAGCCAGCCACCCAGTGTCCCAGTGCCGCACACTCTGCCCTCGCAAGCGCGCATCGCGGGCGCGCGGAGCCGCCAGCCGCGACCCGCGAACGCGAGCGCTTCGCGTCACGCGACGGCGCGATTCTCCTCCTCACGACCTCGCTGGCTCGTCCCCTGCAGCACCGGCCGCCTCCGCCTGCCGCCCTGCCCGCCTCCTCTGCGGCTCCGCCTGCCGTGCTGGGTGCCGATGAGGGCGCGAGGCCACTTCGTCGCGCCGCGAGCCCGCGAGTCCAGGGGCGCGAGCTCCGCTCGCCGACAATGGCCAGCTCCACTCCACGCCTCCACTGGGCACCGGCCGACGAGCGCCTCCACCAACCACCTCCCTCCCCCCTCTGTCTCTCTGAAGGGCCATGGGCCGGCACGGTGAGAAAGGTCGTGCCCAACGGACGGCATGGCACGGAAAACCGGCTCATGGGTCGTGCCTTGGGCCGAAGGCCTGGCCCATGGCACGAGCGGCAGGACGGCACGAAGAGGCACAACGCAGTGCCGGGCCGGCACGGCACGATGGCCATATATAGCCAGGCATGAATTGATAATTGGAACAACTATTTATGGATAGTCACTGTCAAGGACAAGAAGCAGTGAGGCGCAAAGAAGTCTGGTGCATCGGTTGGTCGATTCCAATATCTGCCAAACATTTTGTTTCACTATAAGTCAAGTATGCACTCAATGTCTTCTCTGTACCATTACAAAGATGCAGATGCAGTTATATAATCCACTATCAGTGAGACGCAGTGATAAATGACCGAGCTACCTTAAGATAGTGCCCTTTATCACATTCTTAGTGCAGACTGTTGATGTGAGAGAGAAAAAAGTGATCATCATTATAATGCAGCTAGCACTTGTGTCTCTTATTAGCCATGGTGCATTTTAACTACAACAGCCCAACTATTTGATGTCCCCAGATCAGATAATAGGTTACACAGAAAAGAGACAGTGTCGACTATTTATAACCATGCATAGTTTCACTTTATACACATGTACATGTTTTCTGTACATTGTTTAATACGAATAAGCCTATGAAATACAAAGAGAAACAATGAGTAGCCTTTCACACACAATTATTGCGGTGCTATGAGTTACATTGCCAAAAAAAAAAAAAAACTTCGCTCACTAATTAAAGCAATACTGTACATTACAACTCTTGCTCTTCATGGAGCTATATATCTTTTGTAAATCAGGTTACCTATCGGCGGAGGCAAAAATGCAGCCATGCGGCCAACGGGAGTGAGCAAGGAGGAGGTGGAAGAGGACGTGGTGTCAGGCTGTCAGCGGACTGGACCGGACGCGGAGGGAATGTACTACCTGTCGCTGATATCAACACTGATAATGTGTTTCTGTCTTGTGAAATTTATTGCCGGCAAATGTAATGGAAGTGTGCTTCTGGGCGGGCGTGTTTGTTCCATGTCGTTTGATATACTATGAGAAATGCTTCTCTGGGTACGAGCATGCACTTGAATTCCACTATAAATCTGCAAGAAAGTAGTACTAAGAGTATCGATTTCTCTGGGATTCATGCATGCTTGTGTCTGTCCTACAATAGAATCTAATAGTACACTGGCTTTTGTGGCATACATACTTAGACATTTGAACCTCTTTGGCATAGCTTGTTGGGGCTGCAGCCTTTCCACACTTTTCACATTGTACAAACAGCTTACACGAGGCATGGTGCCTTTTGAGAGTGTGGCTTAAGCAACTTCTAGTTGTTTTGGGAGAGGAGAGAGAACGAGGACTGGACAATAGCCTAGTTGGTTGGCTCCCCAGGTGTGGGAGCAACTGCTCCTGGATTTGATCCCCGTCGGGGATTGACTTACGCGCCTCATTTTCTTAATAAAAAACCACCTAGTTCTTCCTAGGTTGGGGTTTCTTTTTTTAGAGAGGAGAGAAAATTAGTCCGATAAACATTACAGCTATTGTGTTGATATTAGAGAAGCCGAAGCAACAAACACAGTGTGTGTTTGGTTCCGAGGATAAGTAGGATGGGACGGAGCTATTCTGTTTTTCCATAGTAGTTGGTTGAAAGGATAAGAACATGGTCGTTCTCTTTAGGGATTATTTCACAAAATATTTCTCAAAGCAAAGAATGCCTCGTCCCTCAAATACGGGGGACGGTGAGGGACGATCCCTGTCCCTTCTTCCTGCACGCGTGGCCAAGCATTTGTTTTCTACGAAAGAAAACTTATCATATGTTTAAGGGTCTGTTTAATTTCATAGAACTAAACTAAAATAAATTAAACTTTAGTTTTTTAGACTAAAAAATTAAATAAAAGGACTAAAATGACTAAAATATATTAGTTATACTAGTCCACCAGGAGCTCCTAAAGTGGACTAAAATCCAATCTTTGTATGTAATAGGGGCAATTTTTGCATGTAATAGGGGACAAATCAGTCTATATTCGAGTACTTTAATGATGTTTAGTCACTTTTAGTCCTAAAAACCAAACAAGGATGACTAAAATTTAGTCATTAGTTTTAGACACTTTAGTTTAATCCTGTGGAACCAAACATGCCCTAAATCAGGGTAAGTAAGTACTTTAAATGGTTCTGAGAGTCGAAAAAAATAAAGGTCGATAGAAAAGCAAGATTTTGGCGATACTTTAGGAGGCAAGAGGAGTTTTTTTCCCGCAAAAAAGAAAAAGAGGGAGATAATTGTTGGGCTTAGTGGGCTGTGCACTACTGGGAAATGTGACCCTAACGCGGGCCGGGGCTGGCGAGACTCCACTCCAGTCCACCTCTCTGTCTGTCCTCTTCTCATTCATTCATCGGCGTGCCGTCATCCATCCTCCCACAACTGCCTGCCTCCTGTCCTGTTTGTGTGTGTCTCGAAGAAGATCGCCGCCTCGCAGATCCGCGGCCTGCTTCGACGCTGCCTTGCGCTCGTCTCCGCCGGCCGCGCTCATCTTCGCGGACGCCAGCGGCGGGCGCGGCTGCTCCTGTAGGTGCCGCCGCCGCCTCCCTCTCCTGCTCCCAGATCCACCCCCGTGCCCGCGGCAGGGACCAGATCCGTCGCCGCGCCACGAGCTCCGGCAGGCGGCCTTCTGGCCGGGACGTCCCGGGGAGTCCCGTTCGCCGACGCCGCCTGCACGCGCGTGGCGCGATACGAGCTCTGCCACCTGCCGGCCGGCGTGAATCAGCGGTGAGAACTGAGAACCCGCCCTGCTCCTACATCTCCTGTAGTTACGCCAGGCGTGTATCGCTCTGGAGTAGAGGCTACACATTGAAATACTGTCAGTTTTGCTCGGTCTGCTGTTGTTTCTCTATCCCAGGGTTTACAAACAGAGGATGCTTTGCTTTTTTTTTTTTTTAACTGAACCTGGTTCTGAACTTAGATTGCTACTTGCCCGAAAATTATCCGTCACCTGACATTGGTCCTGATCGCAGAAATGATGTTAGGGCAATGTTTCTGCTATATATTTAACTGTGTAGACTTTCAGAATTCAGAGAAGAGATTGGTTATTTGTTAGTTCTTCCACCCGGCTAGGCTGCTACTGCTATTATTACAATTTCCACGTGCCTTATTGTTTATTTATCATTTAAATTACTGGAACATATCTCTGTACTGACTATTTTTGGGAAATGCCATATCTGTGTATATGTATCTGTGCTACACAGATTGTAGGTGTTTCCAATGAAGATTATACTTTTGAATTGTCCTTATTATAGAAGGTGCCTTGGTTACTTAGGGCCTCTTTGGATCCCCTCCTCCTTTAGCGCCCTAAAAACTTTAGAGCACATTAGCTCACTTTTGAGGTAAAGCTCCAATGTGAGGTGGGCTAGTTTAGAGCTAACTGTGGACCACCTGTATGGAGCTTTAGCTCTAAAGTTTAGAGGAGAAGATCCAAACAGGCTACTGTATTTTATTCTATTCTAACCGGATTACCGGAGTTCATGATTTAGAGAGCAGTTCTACCTTTTGCTTGTTTATCGTGCTTCTATAGAACATTCACTATAGTTTCATGGTAATATCATCTTGTAGACTTGACGGCAAAAGGACCTTTCCAATCAAAGAGAAGTTTGTTGCTGAGGCTCAAGAAAATCTGGATGTGTTTATCTTTTAGAGCTTACTTTTTTTGAGAGGTGGTCTGACATAGACTATCCAAAATTCAGCGCCAGAGCTCAGGGGGCGACCTGCCCCAAGTTGGGGAGTTCGTTCCTTTTCCAGTAACGAGGAGGGCAAATTCATATTCCATCATGATGGAAGCGGACATGGAAAATGGAAGGTCGTATCAAGAAAGACCAAGGACCTTTTCAACAGTACGAAGCAAATCATCTTTACCTCTGGTATTGACTATCCTTATGCTTTCTCCGTCTTTGGAAATACATAGTTGACTTTTCTGGCTACTTTGAAAAGGAACAATTTAGCTTCCATTCATATTCCATGCGCTCACTCTGTGCATGTTTTTCTTTATTCTGTGCTAGTATATGCAAGTACATGGTATTTTTCCTAAAACATAGCAGTGTGAAATGACCCTGTTTTTGTTGATATATCCACACTATTTATTTTCGATGGGAAAGAAATATCCACACTATTCATTTATTTATTTTCTATAGCATTAGTTTTAATGTATATACCTATGGACAGTTATCAAAGTGTATACCAGAGAACAATACAGCACACTATGGATACTACAGCATTTCTTTTCCATCTTTTTTTGTTTTAGCTATATATTTAGACATTAGAAAATTATACATAAAGTAGCCAAATAAAGTTTTCTTTTTTTTTTTGTTCATCAGCACTGACAACAAAGCCTTCTAGACTTTGGTCCTACCTATTAAAGAAATTCTATTAGTCACAAGTTGGTAGGTTAAAAGTTATCCTCTTTTTCTCATATCCCAAAAATGGCCATTCAGCTAAAAGAACTGGCCACTTTAAGACTCTATATTCCATGTCAAAAAATTGATAAATGAAAAAAAAATCTTAAGTGTACATTTTTTTTTCTGATTGATTGGCATACATTTTATTAACATGTTATGACCAACTGTTGGATATTTTACTTTTGTCTCTTATTTCGTCTATTTTGGTTGCTACAGGCCTTCCGTTTGTTGATGAGGATAAATCCCCGTGCCTTGATTATTCTTTCTCTGCTGGTCTTCAGTGGTGTTCTATATGTGGGAGCCAGTACATCACCAATTGTGGTCTTTGTGTTCTGTATATGTACTCTCAGTCTATTCTTCTCTCTCTACCTTACAAAGTGGGTTCTCACTAAGGATGAAGGACCTCCAGAAATGTCTGAGGTATAAAACCTGCCTCAATTCAGCTCACTGAGAATGTGCTATGCCTTTATTTTCTGCATCCTCATTCTTTGCTTCTTGTCGCATGCCGTTTCTGTGTTTAGAAAGTTCTGTATGTTAATGTTGCTGTCTCGCTATGCATATTCTGCTTCATGCAATTGTTTCTCTGAATTGTGCTAGTATTATTGGGTTATGACCTACCGGAGTAGTGTTGTGGTGTGATTTGATTTTGTGCCTTCTCTTGTTCAGATATCTGATGCCATAAGAGATGGTGCTGAAGGGTTTTTTAGGACACAATATGGAACTATATCTAAAATGGCATTTATTCTGGCCTTTGTCATCCTTGGCATTTATCTCTTTCGCAATACCACCGCACAGCAGGAGGCATCTGGCTTGGGAAGGTGATGTTTCTGACATTATCTGAAACCTTATTTGTATTTGTATATATGTTTATTAATTGTTGCCATGTTGACATCTCACGAATATCATATCTAAACAGGGCAACATTAGCCTATATTACAGTTGCTTCTTTTCTCCTTGGAGCTTTATGTTCTGGGATAGCTGGCTTTGTTGGAATGTGGGTGTCTGTACGTGCAAATGTACGAGTTTCAAGTGCTGCTCGGCGCTCTGCAAGGGAAGCATTGCAGGTTTGGTTTTCGTTCCTGGGTGCACTTGGTGTTTTGTCCTTCTACAATAGAATTTCAAATTATGTCTGTTTCCTCAAAACAGATTGCTGTCCGTGCTGGTGGTTTCTCAGCCATTGTGGTTGTTTGCATGGCTGTATTTGGCGTGGCAATACTGTACTCAACATTTTATGTTTGGCTTGGAGTAGATTCACCTGGGTCAATGAAGGTCACCGACTGTAAGTTTCTTGTACATAGTACTCCTGAAAACAGGCTAGATTACAGTCCAACTTGTCCACCAATTATCCACTTATTTTATTGTAGTTGCAAATTGCAATACCATTTCGTTATGTGAAAGGAATATTATTCTGCTGTTGATCATATGGTTTTTGTGTAGTGCCTCTTCTCCTTGTGGGATATGGTTTTGGTGCCTCTTTTGTTGCCCTTTTTGCTCAGTTGGGTGGTGGAATATACACCAAAGCTGCTGATGTTGGAGCTGATCTGGTAGGAAAAGTTGAGCAGGGAATACCAGAAGATGATCCTCGGAATCCAGCTGTCATTGCTGACTTGGTACTGATGTTCTCAAGTAAAACTTGGAATGGCATTTCCTTTTTATTATTTTTCATTGAAGACTGCTCAATTATGTTCAAATATACCTGGCATTAGCGATGAAGATCAGTATTGATGTGCTTCTCAAACTTTAGTAAGGATAAATTGATGTTAACAGCTTGCTTCTGTTTTGGAACTCACTGAACGATTATGTCCTATGCTACTATATGTGCTAGAGCTGCCTAGGGTTTGGTAGAATTCTGAATCATAAACATTCTCGAGGACTGAATGTTTCTTGCCTGTGCTGCAATTTTCAATACAAGATTTGCTTTGCTCTACAACTCTACTTGCCTTGTTCTTGTTATCCTGTACATCTTTTGCTACTATATATTCTTGTATAACAAAAGAAAACTACTCAGGTTGGTGACAATGTTGGAGATTGTGCTGCTCGAGGTGCTGATCTTTTTGAGAGCATAGCAGCAGAAATTATCAGTGCAATGATACTTGGAGGAACAATGGCACAGCGCTGTAAAATTGAGGGCAAGTCTCTTTTGTCTACCCTCTAATATAATATTTGTCAATAAGAATATTGGCCACAGCTTGCAAGTGGTTGCTGATATTCTTGGTATCATAAGTTCTTATTAATCTATTTATATACAAACATTAATCTTTAGATGAGCTATGCACGGACGGTACTTGGTTTTTACTAAAATTAAGAACTGTCATGTTTTTGGTACAATGGCACACATACTGCACCTTTGTAATCGCTCTATTCTGGCCCATAATCAGCTTTGTTTATTATTGCAGATCCCTCTGGCTTTATTTTGTTTCCTCTTGTTGTCCATTCATTTGATTTGGTGGTGTCATCAGTTGGAATTCTCTCAATCAGAGGAACACGCGACTCTGGACTCATTTCCACTATCGAAGATCCCATGGCAATTATGCAAAAAGGCTACTCTGTTACTATTATGCTTGCTGTTCTTACGTTTGGAGCGGTGAGTCTTGTTATTTCGTAAATATGTATGTTATTTGATTATGGTAGTTTACTGCTCACAATAACATTTGTAGTATTATACATTAATATTGTATGATATTACTGCATTTGTTCCCAACAGCTGGTTAAATAAATCACTTCAGAGTTGCAATATGCAAAAGTGGTCTACAACATAGTTTGTTGGGTATCTTTCATGTAGGCTTCCCATTAGCATCTTATATAAAGAGAACATTTTATTGAGTCATTGAAACATCAATTATTATTAGATGCTCTTTTTGGAAAAAGAGATGCCAGTAATTGTCCAAACAGGGAGAAAATAACCTTGGTCTTTGTATGACAGTTAATTATAGTTAAATCCATAGACGAAGGATGTAATCCAATTATTATATTTAAAACAGATAACAGAACATATTGAAAACCATGAACCCTTGTCAAAGTTTGCTATAACTCTAGTTGGCTGAGTTCTGTTGAAGTTTATATGGTAGTCATTCAACTCCCACTGAGCATAGTCTGTTTTTGTGATTTCTTGTGTCTTCCCTTTATACAAAGTAAAATCATACCTTTCTCCCCAGAAGTTGATTTATTATTATTGATCTGTGTTAAATTTCCAGTCTACTCGTTGGCTTCTGTACACGGAACAAGCACCTTCTGCATGGCTGAATTTCGCATTGTGTGGCTTGGTGGGGATCATCACAGCATATGCTTTTGTTTGGATTTCAAAGTATTACACGGATTATAAACACGAGCCAGTCCGCCTTTTAGCTCTTTCAAGTTCTACAGGACATGGAACTAATATTATTGCTGGAGTAAGTTTGGGAATGGAATCAACAGCCCTACCAGTTCTAGTGATAAGTGTTGCCATTATATCAGCCTATTGGCTGGGGCAGACCTCTGGTTTGGTGGACGAGTCTGGCAACCCAACAGGTGGTCTTTTTGGGACAGCTGTAGCAACAATGGGGATGCTTAGCACAGCAGGGTATGTTCTCACCATGGACATGTTTGGTCCTATAGCTGACAATGCTGGTGGTATTGTTGAGATGAGCCAGCAGGTATGACACATGTTTCTTTTGTAGCTCAAACCTGGTGTTGTACTACGTAGCCTATAGGTTAATAGCAAACAATTTATTATTTAGTACTTTTGCCATTACAAAATTTCAAAGCACTTCATGGTTCAAAACTAAAGAACAATTCAAAGCATTGTGTACTATTTTTCTTCCCATGATGGCTGTAATGCAATTTAGCAGATTTAGCATTTGTCTCATGTTTATATTTGGGCATTAGTACTAGGTATTATGTTTAATCATCCATTGTGATTGTGTACCGGTGCAGCCTGAAAGTGTGAGAGAAATCACAGATGTTCTAGATGCTGTGGGCAACACAACTAAAGCTACTACAAAAGGATTTGCCATAGGGTCAGCAGCACTGGCTTCCTTCCTCCTGTTTAGTGCATATATGGATGAAGTAGCTTCTTTTGCTCAATTGCCATTCAAGGAGGTATGCAGTATGTGTTACCATGCCATGTGGTATACTGAATTTTTGTGTTCATATTCAAGTGGTCTTATACAATTGTTGCAGGTTGACATAGCAGTCCCAGAGATTTTTGTTGGTGGTTTATTAGGCTCGATGCTTATATTCCTGTTCAGTGCATGGGCTTGCTCAGCAGTTGGCAAAACTGCGCAGGAAGTTGTTAATGAGGTCAGGAGACAATTTATTGAGAGACCTGGTATTATGGTGAGTACATGATTACCATGAAGTTCTTCAGTTCTTTTATGCTTGGAAAAAGCTGATGCTAACTTGTAACAATATCCTCCAGGACTACAAAGAGAAGCCTGATTATGGACGCTGTGTTGCAATTGTGGCATCTGCATCCTTGAGAGAAATGATAAAACCTGGGGCTTTAGCAATTATATCACCCATGGCCGTTGGTGAGTCTTGTAGGCCATATTTGTGGTGACTGGCACTCAATACTTTTCTAATTTCATTTATGTGGTTTGCAGGCGTTGTCTTCCGGATTTTGGGCCACTCCACTGGTCAGCCACTTCTTGGAGCTAAAGTTGTAGCGTCACTGCTTATGTTTGCAACAGTTGCTGGGATTCTCATGGCACTCTTCTTGAACACTGCTGGCGGCGCCTGGGATAATGCAAAGAAGTACATTGAGACTGGTGCTCTTGGTGGCAAAGGCAGCGAGTCCCACAAGGCTGCGGTTACTGGCGACACGTAAGTTTCTCAGCTTTAGTGTCCTAGTGACTTATACTTTGGGGCTAGATTCTTGAGTTGAGTTTATACTGTTGGCCAAGGCAGAGCAAAGAGATGTTTTTCCTGTATTGAAATAGTTCCGATCATTGTGTGGCTTTATTTCTGATTCTGGATGATTGGCACAATCTCAAGTTTTTGATGCACTTATAAGAGTATGTGTTGCACTGCAGGGTTGGAGACCCATTCAAAGATACTGCAGGACCGTCGCTGCACGTTCTTATCAAGATGCTCGCCACAATCACACTGGTCATGGCTCCGATTTTCTTGTGATTAACCAACCACTCATCAAGCTTGCCATTAACCCTGCGGAGATGTATCTATGCGACTTGTAGAGGTGTTAACCTGCTTGTGATGTAATGATTCACTCGGTTTTAGTATCAATCACTACATGTTGTACCCAGAGAAAGAAGCAACGATCTAGACCCGTGTTTCACGGTAGATATTATACTGATGATGGAAATGCAATATTTTGTGACGGACATTACTGAACTAGTAGCCTGACCCAGTATGTTTTGTCTGTGTTTATTGATGGAACATTATGGGTAGCTTGGTAGCGACTGGAAGAAGTAAATGATCCACATTGGATTTAGGATCGGGACCGTATCTATATCTTACCTTTGACTATTCACATCACAAAAAAAAAATCCTACAAAATTAGCAATGTAATGGTGTTAATATGGCCGATTGAGCTCTTGTAAGAGGATAGCATCCAGCACAGAAAACATGTGAAGATAGCAAAAGAAGCTTATCCCAACAGAAGCTGCATTCTGAACCATCCTGCATTCCTGGTACTTGATGTCCATAAGCCTATTAAGTCCAGAATCAAAGACAACCTTCGCCAAAGATTATTAAACTTCAAAATAGTGTACAAATCACTGCATAGATCCCACGCAGACGCATGGTGCTACAACTTCCATTACCACAAAAACTCAGGCACACGGCTGTTCATCACAGGAGCAAATCTTTACGACTCATTTACCTATCGGCAAGAGGTTCAAGACCTAAGAATGTTGATGCAGTCTCAGAGTGCATTGAATCTCCAATGATCCTCTTTTGCAAGTTCTCCAAGCTAGCAACACGCTGCAGAGAAGCAGGTTTGGTGCCTATCCCCCCACTGGTCAGAGGAATTGCTGCGTTGGGGATGTCAAGCATCATCTGACCGCTTTGAAGTGGCGCCTGGAGGAAATGTTTCATGCTATCTTCAATGGCGAGAGAGGCGGAAGCCGCATCAGATGCACATGATGACAGGGGCGTGCTGCTTGCGGGCTTGTCAAATGCTGTTGATAACATCAGGGTTGTTCCAGTTAATCTCCTGACAGCTTCCTCGGCTATGTTCACCTGAAAATAATACTTTGCTTATAACAAAAGAAAGAACAAGGATGTGTACTCAGTTATTTCTATGTTTAAGGCCTTTGGGTAGGGGAATATAAAGGCAGGGGTGGCTCACTCTCAAGTCAACCAGAAATCTGTTTTAATGGAGTTTTGTGTACACTGCTTATTAGCAAACATAAAGTTTCAGAGACAGTAACCTATATGTAAAAGGATAGCAATATACAAGTTCCTGAAGGTGTGCAGATTTGTTAAATGCCTTGATTTTTGCAAATATCTTTTTCCTTTGGTAAAAACTTGATTGGAACAGTCATAGTTTAAGCAAATTTTCATAATTAGTTCACATGATTATGTTAAAACCCATAAACATGAATATTTTAAAATTCAAAATCACCTTTACTAATGATACAAGAATACAGAGTTGTGCATATGGTAGTATTCTGTTTGGACTCCTCGCGTATTCTTGTTCTTAAGGGATAGAACGGCCCTTCCACAAGGGTAACACCACGGTTTAATGGGACACACACTTGGAGCATTGCAACATGGTTTGGGCACTTTTAATATTTTGTTTCGTTTTACAACTCCTCACACCTGCAAGAGAACACTGTTATTCTTAAAATATAATAGAAGAAAATAAATATCTGAAATGAAACTGCGACAAAACAAAACCGCAAAACTAAATTATTCCTATTACGCTTATAGAAGAAGATATGCAGAAATTCAGAAAATCAAATGAAAACACGGTTGCACTTTTGGGATGCAGTTAAAATCATTATGAACTAAGACTGAACTTGCAGGTTCTAAAACAAGAGTCAAGAATTATGAAAAAAATCATATTACTTCCACTGCCCTTTTAAACCATTTAAAGAGATGTAAACATTGATCTAGTGACTCTATAAGTCTATATGCAGAGCCCAGTAAAAATATGATAACAGATAAATAGATGCAGTTAAGAGTTTTCATACAACAAAAAAAGGAAAAAAATAACTGTGATGCATTCAAGATGAACGAACCTTTCTCCTCATAGTCTCAATATCAACTGTTAGATTCTTATTCTCAAGGGAAGCATCCTTGTATTTCTGAGTCATATCAGCCAGACGCTTTAGCAAAGATGCATTCTCAGATGTTAACCTGGAAACCTGGAGAGTTGTGCAGTCATTAGCACTTAGTAATCTTCATTTAGTTGGATATTAATTGAGCTCTCATCTATCACAATTTGAAACCTGTGATTCAAGATCATTCAAGTGTGCTTGCTTCCTCTTTCTTGATTGCCTAGCTGATTCCCGATTTGACAGCATTCTGATCACAAAACCGAAATTTAACTGAGCAGTTCATCACAGAAATGGTGTGTTAAGCTTCTGACATATCATGTTTTATGTAGATTCAAGGCAAAGGAAACCGATTTATAGCAAAAGGAAACTAATGGTAAAAGGTATATATGATTTCTGATCCTGTAACTTCAGACTGAATTACCAATTTTTCTAGGAATGTAACGATTTTGAAATTTCTTTAAGGGCATGGATATTTGGATAGAGCTTTATGTGATTGGATGCTTTCTGCCCTTAAAGGCAATGAATGGTAGGAGGGAATGGGAAAACTGAAGTATGCTGTCTTCTAACAATATTAAATTTATCTTTCACTCACAGCAAAATCAAGTAATGGTTTCTATTTATCAGACTCCATATTTCTCATCATTTTTTTTGATAAGTCCATATTTCTTATCAAGAAAATGTTGTAATGCAACAATCTATGTTACCTCCTCATCTTCTTGGCATTAGCAGGGTCAGTATTCTCTTCAAGGTCACCATCATCGTCTGACAGTTCCTTTGATGTACAACTGTTGGTTGGTTTGCCTTGAAAATCATCTTCTTCTATGACATTAGAGTTTGTAGCTAGGCCTGCCCCGTCTATGTCATCTGTATGTAGAAGTAAAGAAACCAAAACAGTACAGTAAATAAGTAGAACACTAGCAATGGTTCATATGTCACCAAAAAGGCCTATATATTTTCCGAACCACACATGCAGCATATCTTCACACTGCCAGAATGCAAAACTGGTGCCAACAGAGTTGCATGCCCAGTGCAACTCCCCAACAGAGTTTATGTCACTGTTCAGTATAACTGAAGCAGGATCAGACTATTCATTTTTCAGCCTTATATCCGATCTCACCAAAAATCTCACAGTTTAGATCATTCCTCCAGAATTATCAATGCGACGACACATCAACCTCAACCAAACAACAAAGATAATCCAGAATTGATATTTCTACTCACCTGGATTCCTCTGGCATCAGTTAACCTATCAAACTGAAACTGCTGGTGAGATTGGATCTTCTGTATATAATCACAGAAGACTAACCTCCAGTGAATGGTTCACACTTCACAGTACTAAAACCAAGTGTACTAGGATAAGAATTTGCATCTAATTTCCTATTGGAATGATCAGCAGGGAGATGGCATCTAACATGCTTTTAAACCAGATCATATCCTGTCATCCTAAGGCACTGTTTCCTTTGAAATCTTCCTGCCTGGATGTTTACCCAAGTTGGTTGATAGACTGACATGGATTCAATTAAGAGAGGTCATAAATACCATCAAAAGAAGCTTGAGAAATCAATTGCGAAGTATCTGAAGCTTGTGAGTTGGGGTAGCCCAACGAAGATTCTTGTGATTTAGCTTCCTGAAATGGACTTACATAAACATCACGATAACAAAGGGGAAAAGGGCTGGGTGCAGCCAGTACACGAGGTTTCTGTCACTGTTAAGCTCTGGAAAGCCACTAGTACTGCACATCCTTACCCACATAATATAAGGAAAAAAAATACACAGCTTGAAGTTTTGCGAAACCATTGGATGCAATGGTCAATATCATGGTTGTGCCAAGGACAACCTTTAAATATTTAATAAAATGGGAAATAAATGTGTTATTTATGGTTTGAATGAGAGCCACCATGGATAATGCTATTTTGCAGTATCCAGATAAAAGGAAGTACTCATGGAAAAGGTAATTATTGAACTAACTTGTGGTACTAATAAAAGAATAATTAAATTGGAGAAGTGATGTGCAAATTCATTTTCATATAACCATCTTTGGACATACCACCAGTAAAAACCAAGATATTCTTAACCTCCTAGTTCATAGCACTGTATTGAAAAATAGCCATTGCGGAACTGCCAACATTCAGTGAAATATGGTATTTTTACATTTAAGAAAGGGAAATCTGATACTAACAGATAAATGGTTAAATACAAACATTTCATCAATTCAATAGCTCATCTGATACTAACAGATAAATGGTTAAATACAGTGAATTTGCAAGTATATTTATTCAAATCCACACCTTGTTATGTTTCCTGTCACTTTCAGCCAGGAAAAACCAAAGAAACAAAAAGGAGAAAATCCTATTGGCTCAACCTCCGACACATCAGACTCATTCAAATCATTTGTGGTCAGTATCATTCCATCAGAATATCCCACCGCTGTGTATGTGGTGGCATGTGGAAGTGAGCCTGCCTCCCAGAAACATGGCACGTGGACCAAATATTATCCTACAAGTCAGTTTCACCACTCCAGGACTCCTCCATTACCCTTGCATCAGATCAAAAAGCAATCTGATACGGTACCCTCGTAAAGTGGGAGCATTTGCATTTCGCTGCCGCACAGTACTACCATGACAATGGCACTGCTCTAATCTTGATCATATTGTTTCATCGTAAGGCATAAGAGGGTGTACGCAGGCCGCAGTACCGTGTCTTAATGCTTTTCAAAGGCAGGGATTTTTTTTTCTTCCTATCTGTTGGTGGGTGATAAAAGCTAAAATTTTTATGTGGCCCCGGCTTATCAATGGCAGTTGTAGGATTACAAGACAAGCATGCGGACCAACCAATTCAAGATTTCCCAACTCCTCAAATGAAGCAACCGACTTTTTCTTCTTCTGATCTTTCGGGAAAAAAAAGACCTTTTCCTTCTACTTGTGATTTTCCAAAAACTAGAAATTGCAGTAAAACTCCCCTCCCCAGAATAAAGGAGAAAACAACTGAAATGCTAGAGCTTGCAATTTCATTTTTTGAAGAATTGCTTGCAATTTTTACCATTGTGACTCGAAATCAAGCTAGAGGTGAAACTGAAACATCGAAGCACACAACCAATACTCAAATAGGCCTAGAAAACTCTAATCTTTGAAGGAGGAGGAGGAACCACACCATGGATTTGGCGACTGCAGCGCAGTACAGGTCGAGCTTCCTCTTCAGCACCGCGGCGTACGCGCCGGGGTCGCCACCGCCTCTGCCGCCGCAGCTCACCTCCACCACGTCGTCGTCGTCGGCGCCGCCACCGCCACCCGCCATTCTTGGAGGAAAGTCGCTCTCTTTCTCGTACCTCGTACTCCCCGAGGGCCTCGGCCTCGGGCGGATGGGAGCTGGGAGCAACCTGAGGAATGGTGATCTTAGTGGGCTTGGTGGAGGCCGGAGGGGGCTGCGTTTATACTTTATACCAGCGGTCGCGGTGATGGATGGAACACCCTGTGGCTGTGGCGAGTGGCGACGCTGTTGGCCTTTTCCGGAAACACCCTTGCTTTCCCTTCTCATCTTCTATAGTATACTCCGTACAAGTACTGCAAGTGGGTAAACGAGATTGGAAAGTATGGTGTGATGTAACTTGCACTATATTCTAAGTTTAGTAAGTTGCAGATTGTATGGATCGGATTGCATTGACATTGAAGATTAACTCTACAATAGCAACATTTTGCCGCCAAGAAAAACATAGCAAAATTACATATCTAGAAAATCCAAAAAAAAATCTTATAATTTAGAATGAAGTAAACATATACTTAGGTTACGACCTGTTCATGAAAAAAAAGTAAAAATATACTTTACTTTTACTAATTAATGTATGATGTTTAGGACAGTTTAACTAGAACAAATTAGCATGTCCTAGACACGGGTGTGTGTGGTGTTTCGGTCCTCCTTGACTCATGTTCTCTTTTTTTTTTTAATACGGGAGCATGCATCTTAGAGGGTATGGAAAGAGGGAAAGTGAACCTCATGAGGACAAATGAAAAGTAGAAGTGCATATTCTCAATCTCATAGGAATCTAAGATATTTTTTCAATTGACATATGCCCACTATACAGAAAAAAGGAACAATTTGTCGTACATGATTGGTTTATGCAAGGACCGATATGTTGCTCTAGCAAACGCGCCATGCCTAGTAAAGGTGTAAAACTCGCGCCCTACAAACGTAAAGGTTAGTATCTCTTAAAGATATAGACCTAAACAATTTATGCAGTTACTATGTTGAGGTCGAAAATTTGCACCTTCAAGTTTGTGCCCATCTTATCCTTTTAGAAGAGCCACACAAAGCAAACACATCCTCACTTATAAAGGTCTCTTTCAGCCTCTTTCACCAATCCAAGGATTTTCGGTGGCAAGTTAAGCAGAAAATATGTCCTTATCAGAAAAGGTGACCTTGCAATTTTCATTTCATTCTTCCTACTCATCTCAAGAAAAAATCAGGACCGAACTTGTAGGCCAAGTGGCAGACCACAAAGCTCACTCCCACACATCTATCAACTTTTGTAAGCTTGAATTGAATGCAACTAGCTTGTACACAGAACATATGGTTGTGAGTGTCATTACTTACGCATATTGTATAAAAACAATAGAAACAATATTGTTGTGATCCACGCTTGGAAGCGGTTAGCATCATGTGCTTGTTGATTCTTTTGTGGCGAATCGATGTTGAGAAGCGCTAGGAAACAAGGTTTGCTTGGCAGAGCTCTAACTCTAGAATATATCTTTGAGCTAACTAGAGAGAGCCTGGGTTGTATCAAGAATGCTTTGATGAACCATCTTATTTGGATCTTAATAACTAAAGTAAAAATGGAGTTAATTACATAAATTTAAGCTATTATAGCACAGGGCTAGCCCGGCTCATCCAAAGATGGGCTAATAAGTGGACTAGTTTTTAGCCTGCTCCTTAACTAATTGTTGGCCAACTATAGTTAGCTAACCTCAACCAATGTTTAGCTCTAATTAATGCAAACAAACTCTATGCTCATTATGCCCTTCTACAATTTCTATAGGACACCGCTACCAATTAGAAGTATCATGTGCCTTTAAGGATTGTGTACATGTCACATCCACTTTAAAAAGAACTAGTATAAAAATACGGCTTCTCCAGTGATCTAGCTTTTAGGTACCGTTCAAGGCTAATGCATGTGCCAAAGCAAAAGGGGGGAAAGAGAAAGAAAAAGAAATACAAACTATTGGAGGAGAGGGAAGTGATAGTACAGTAAACATCAAGTTACTCTCTGTTTGGAACCAAGGAAAATCGGATTCTCAGGGTTAATAATACTCCCCCCATTCTAAACTTATAATTTAACTAGGCAGTGTGCCCATACGTTGCTACGGGACAACAAAACTTTTATGATAAAAACACAAGGATCACACAAATAACAATATTTTGAAATTAAATACTGACGTTAAAACGACATTTGATTCAAATAACAAAGTTCGTGAAATAAACATAGTCACAAGGAGCACGGCTTCGCACGGTCACGAACTCTACGGTAATATGTATGCAGCTAAGATAATGTTTTATACCGGTAGAAAAAAATGTCCAATATCTATTTCTATTGTTCACCAGTAAATCCACGAACAAGTTATGCGGCATCTCCAACAGTTGTTCACAATGTTGTGCTTGAACCCAAAAAAAAAAAATACCATCTCAACAGTCACTGTCTATTGGGACGACATCGCTAGTGTGTCCGCATAGCTAACTGGTCATGATCTGCCATTTTGACAAGCTTGCATAGGCTGCTGGTTGCAATCAGCGACCCGACCTTAGTTTCAGAAAGGGAATAATAATAATAATAGCTGCACAAGTAAAAACAAGAACATGACAGTGAAAAATTAATGAAACAAATAAAAGCTAATGAAAAGGAAGTTAGATACACATTAGTGAATCTGATGGTTAGCACATTTGTATTACCCTCATTTTAACAGTGAGAAAACTAATATACAGCCTCTCCAACCGAACCAATATATATAGATCTCTGCATAACATTATTTTGCACAACGAAAACATTCAATTTATATAGCAAGGAAAAAACTCCTACCATCTCATTCATTCCAATGGAACTTAAAGGCTTTCTATAATCATTATTTAGCTGTGTCAAAAACAATAAGCTACATCCATTTATCAGTGATACGAATTTCCTTTTTAACTGATGTATATAACAAATAAAACTGGGGATGGTGCTCCTAAATTTTCATAACCATGCCTTTATGAATCAACAAAGATGGCTAGAAGCTCACTCTGCTGTGTCACCAGAGGCATGAAGGAGCCATAAAGGATGATATCATGCACGTTTCCATCACCCTCCAGTAATACCACGACCTTGCAGGTGTTCATGTCAACATTAGGAAGTGCTCTTGCTGAGATCCTTTGGGTCTTGTGTTGAAAAAAAAAAAATGCAGATTTCCAATACTATTTCTACATAAAGTAAATTCCAATACTATCTCTACATAAAGTAAATGTAGATACGTACCTATGAAGCATGGGCTACAGTTTAAAAAAATTAGTGTGTTAGTAAAGATGATCTTCACACTTAGCAGCAACCAAAAAAAAAATATTTGGGAACTCATATACGAAATACTTATGACCATACATGTGCAAGATATCATCAATATCCCAACAGTGTGCAATAAACCAACGATAAAATCATCTAATGTTGCATAATCAGAAAGACACTGAGCATTCCTTGATTTCTTTCATTAATTTCCACATTACGCAAAGCTGTCAAAACAAGCTGCACACTTCAGTTTCATGATGATAAGTTGAAAATTACTACGATTTTGCCTTTTTTCCCCCTACTAATAACAGTAGGCGAACCACCTCATCAATAAACCCTGCTCGAGTAAATCCCCTGAGCTAAGGAGATACTTAACTAGACATGAACATCAAATGGATCTAGAATCAAATTCGTTGTAGAATAGGAATACCACAAGAAAATATTGGAAATTCTTGCTGAAGCTGAACACTGTACCTTGCGTTTGACGACCTCAAGGCAGGCCCTCTGTCTCTCGAGCACAAAGATGCTGCCAGGCGGTTGCTTCCCATCAACCATCACCACGTGCTCCTCCCCTGCCGCTGCCTCATCCTCCTCGGTGCTGCTGATATCTCCGGCGGCCCGTGCTCGTCCAGCACGTCTGAGCCGCGCCGTCCAGCATGGTCCATCTACCAATTCGTCCAGCACGGCGAGGATGACGGCGCCGCACAACGGAATCTCGCGCACGGGGGAGCGAGTGGGATCTCGTGAGGGGCAGCGCACGCGCGGGGGTGGGGGGGGGGGGGGGGGTGGGGGGAGGGCACGCGGGATCTGTCGATGAGAAGCAGAGCGGGATCTCGCGATGAGCGCAACTCCGGAGCGCTGAGGAAGACGGAGCCGAGGTCGAGGCGGCGGCGGCGTCACCAGGAGGGTCGCAGGCGGGGCCCAGGGGCAGGGCAACGTACCTAGGCAGGTCCGTCTGACACCGAGGAGGGCGCCGATCGCAGGGGCGGGCAGAGCGATGGAGCGGTAACAATGTGCCTGGTTTACTCCTTTTTATCCGTGAGAGATAAAAATAGAGGGAGTAGACACGGTGTCGCTGTCAGTTTGTTCATTTCATTTTCTCCCCTGTTCACGTCACAAAAATATCAGGAGCCCCAACTTGCAGGCCAAGTGGCCGGCGGATCGCACCCACTGGGCCCTGGGGCGGGGGGCGTTTCGGTCCACGAAATGTGGATTTTTCTTCCGGGCCCCACCGTATCTTTCTCCTGGCTGGGAGGCAGCAGCAGGCGCTGATATTTTGTGACGCCCACGTCGTCCGCCATTATCCGCTGCCAGAAATTCACCGGCCGGTTCATGCATCTGGTAGCCTCCTGGCTGCCGCCGAGCCACTTGTCCTTGGAATTTGCAGTGATGGTGATATGCCTTTGAATCCAAGATGTGTTACGTGCTGAGGTTTATCAGGAATCGTATGGATTCCAAGTATACTGCTAGTGGTTTGCCATTTGGGGTGAAACAGTAATGACTTCCGCTCCTGATTCGTGGTGCAAGATAATAAGAAATCACTTTCACCACGGGAAACATTTATCCTCGGTCAAAAAAAAATCTGCATATTGGTGGGAGTAGACAAAAATTATTTCTCTATTTATATTGAGAGCTACTCCCTCCGTCCTTATTTAATTGTCGCCGTTGGTGTACGAGCCACAAGTTTGACTCGATTTGTAGAAAATATGTGCAACATTTGTATCTCCAAATAAATTTATTAAAAAAAAACTAGATTCAAATATCTTTCTAATGATACTAATTATGCAGTATAAATATTAATATTTTTTGATATATAATTGCCGACAATTGTTTCTTGGAAAGCGCAAGCGACAATTAAAAAGGGATAAAGCGAAAAATGCTCCCCGCTGCTTCCTATGATCTGGACCCATGAGAAGCACTTCAGAATCAATTCTCACATGCTCCCTACTCTGCTCTTCCACCAAAATCAACAAGAATCACTTGATCAAAGAATTAAGAAACTGGAACTAAGAATTGGAGAGTCGAGCTCCGCCAATCAAGCCTTGTGTCCAAAATTAATAACCAAGGCCCTTAGTTAAAACATTGCTAGTATCTAGTTTTGGCCCTGTTTGGCGCAGCTTCAAGTAGTAATCCTAAACGGTAAACAGCCGGTTGCCTATCGTTTAACCATTATTTGGGGTTAAATAGTCCACTATTTGGGTTAAACAATCCATTCGTGTGAACAAGGAATTAAGATTCCAGTCCCGACTTCTTAATTTGGCCAAAATCCCGATGCTTTTGTAAGTAATCGCTTCTAAAGAAAATATCATCGGCGAAACCAACAACAATACTCCACTCGTCCGAAAATAGAAGACACAATTTCACTTGTGTTTCTCAAGATCATACTTTAGCCGATAATTATTTGAAATTCATGGTCTGCATGTGTCCAGGGCCCAGGTGGGTCCAACTCAACCATATACGGCTCAAGTTTTTGCAATGGGACCCATCCAGACCAATTCCCAAAAGCGGCCCAAAACCAAAAGGCCGGCTTGTTTAGTGGGTTATCAGGCTTCGATAAACCATACACTCGAGGCCCATCTTCGGTTTTTGTTTTTCTGTTAAACGGGATATCAAGTTGAGGCTCAAAAAAAAAGGTACTCTCTGTTCATGATTTGACAAAGCTTGAAATCTCATCAAATTATTGGAGAACTTGAACAGGCCTATCTCTTCACAGCGCTTGTAATGTATCCTATTTATATGTGCTTCGCTAGGAAATTTTCCAAAAAAAAGAAGTTAACATTTTGTAGTCCTATGAAAAGCTACTTCTTGTACTTTCCCATCTGTAGCTAACATGAGGTTGCTTAGTGCCTTGTTTGCGTGTTTTTGGGCTAATACTTCACAATTACATTTTGTAGGCCTATAACAAGCTACTTCTTGTACTTTCCCGTCTGTAGCTAACATGAGGTTCCTTAGTGCCTTGCTGCTGTGTTTTGGCCTAATACTTCGCAATTGAAAGGAACCGTTTTTATGCTGATTCAACTATAATGACATTATGAAAACATGTACCAAACATTAGACGAAATGATGTTGGGTTGGGTGGGTTTCGTTTCCAGATGGTTGCAGGCTTGCAGCCGTGTGAATCTTGTTTGTCTTCGGCAGGAGTTGCCTGGTCAGTTCAGGCTCATCGGACTATCAGATCAGAATCATCCGATCGATCCCAAAGTCAGCACAACAAGTCGGCCAACCCAACACAAAATCCGAATCTCTCTATTCGTCGCTCGTCACAGGCAGCGCAGGCACACCACACACAGATGAGTAGATGACGGATACTACAGGCAGCAGCAGCGACAGACAACGAATCGAAAAGCCTCTCGCATCCACCACCAGCCGGCCGGCCGGCCAGCCTGTTCTTCCGTGTTCTTGCACACACTGGCCCTGGAGCAAGCACAATGAATGGCACTGGTATCACACACACCCAGCTATGGTTGGACCTAACACAAGACTGACCAGACCAATCATGGAGGGCATCGAAATGCAGTGGATGCACCGCGAGGGAAATCGAAAAATCTGCAGAGGGGCCCTGCTGCACCTGCACTGCAACAAAATCTCTCCATTGGTTTCGCCGATCGCCGATGCTGATGCTGCTGCAGTGCTGCTGCCTGGAGCTCCAGGCTCTATGCTCTCCGACTAACCGCCGGCCAGGCACGGCGTGGAGCCGGGGGTGTGAGCGGTGAGCCTCGGATGCCCTCTCGCCTCGTGATCCGGGTCGGTCTTGACTGAAACTGAAACCATGTGCGCCACATGTTCCCTGTCGGCGCGGCTAGGAACAGCCGCACGTTACCACTGGCAATCTGAAATCTGGAATGGATGGCGCTCTGCAAGTGTGCAAGCATCCAGCATGGCGCAGCACCCAGATTCAGCTCTCTCTGTGAGCTCTGCCTCCTGGAGTTCTGGCTCTTGCCGGCCCGCCAACTTGGTAGCTTTGCCTGCCGGCTACCTGACACTGCAGGTGCCAAGTGGAATGACGAAGCAAAACCTTGCCTGGATCTTCAAAATGGTGGCCATATACTCTACTGAACAAGTGTTTGTGCTGCATTTCGTCATCTTCAGCTCACATGTTCTGTTTTACAGACAGTAGTAACAATGAGGAAGATGAGCTAGAACTAGTGTTTCTGTTGAATGGATTTATTCTTGTTTTCTCTTGTAGATTGGAACATTGGTTGTTAAGATGTGAACTGTTGTGTGCTGAGATTGAAGGAGGGAGCTTTCAGGCTTTCAGCCTCTGATAGCTGCTGTTCTTGCATTTGCACATTGCTCAGCCACCAAAAACAAGTACGGAATAGAATTACATAGATAGATAAGTGAACTAACAAGAGGGAAAATTAAAGGCCCAATTCCCCCCTTGCAGCACTTGCACTTACAGAACCAATCAAGCACTGATTGATTGATTGATAGATAGATGTAAGACAAGAAAGAAGAGTGATCTTTGGCTTTGTACAAACACACATGGAGAGATTCAACTCGACTCTCCACTCCTTTTGTGTTGCTACTAACACCTACAGGTAGCACAAAAGAAAACACAAAACACAAAAGTGACCGACCACACATCATTCCACGCATGCAGTTCGATGCACAAAGCTTTTCTCACTCCCTCATTTCAGTTCCAAGTAAGCAGCTTCATGAAGACCTTCTCCTCTCCATGTCTCTGCTCCATTGTTGGCAGACAAGGAGAGATGGTACGACATACTCAACACATGCCCATACGGCCATACCCATGCAAGAAACCCAAAAGAACAAAAGAATCTGCTCACTGCACGCATGCACAAGCCGTGCATCTCTGCCATAATCTTCAGACTTCAGTTGTTCTTGACTGACCCGAGCCCTCTGGCTTCAGATCCCTTCATGATCCTCAGCCTCTTGCAGGTGCTGATGAACATGCTGCAGAGAAGAACACAAGAACCAAGCAACAATCAGACACCATCGAAGCATCTCTGAATGTAACGAATCAGCAGGGAACGTTGTAGAACATATGTTTGGCAAGCAAGAGCTTCGATGCTTACTCGAAGGGCACGTCGCCGACGAGCATGAGGTCACCGTCCTTGTCCTCGTATGTGACGGCGAAGTCAGAGGGGTTGACGGCCGGGGCATCAGCGCCACCGGAGAAGCAGAGGAACATGGCCTCCAGCGCCTCCCGGAGCTCGCGGTAGCCCTTGTACATCTTGAGGTCCACCTTCCTGAGGTAGGGCGCCCCGTCCATGCTCACCTTAACGAACAGGCCACCGGCAGCCGCGGCCGGGACTGGCTCCTCCGCCGGCTTTGCCGCCGCCGGAGCAGGCTTGCTCTTTGCAGCCGACGCCGCCGCCTGCTGCTGGAAGCAGCTCTTCCTGTATGACCTCACCGGCGGCCATCCCACCACCTGAGCCCTGCAAAGATGGACGCATGAGCATGAGCCGCTGCTTGCTGCAGAGTTGTTCTGCGCGCGCGTGGTGACCGCGAACCGAACGCGCTGGTAGTAGCTACTCACTTGGCGGCCGGCGGCGCGGCGTCGCTCTTCTTGGGCGCGTCGTCCTCGTTCCCGCTGCCGACGACGTCGCGCTTCTTGCCCCTGGACGTGGCCGGCGGCAGCAGCGGCAGCTCCACCGCCGCTGCCTTCTGCTGGGGCTCGTGCTGCTCCTCCTCCTCCGTGCCTGGCAGGCCGAGCCTGAGCTCCGTCGCCCTGAGGTTGTCCACGACGTCGATGGCCTTCAAGCCGACCTCCATTGCTTCTCCTCCTTAGGTAGTAGCTTCTCCCTTGCTTCGTTCTCCGGCGCAGCCGGCGGCAGCAACGGCGGCGATTGCAACTTGGCTCAAGAACGAATTCAATCAGACAAGCTGCGCTGCGCCGCGCTGTGTCTGTGCTCGGTCTTCGTCGTCGTCCTTGCTAGCTGGTGGTGGACTGCTTGTGGTGGTGCCGCTGGCTGTGGCTGTGCGTGTGGTGTGGCCGGCGACCCGGCGAGTTGTTTTATAGAGGTGAGGCGTGTGGGCGCGTGCGAGGCGGAGGCGGAGGCCCCGCCACACACACGGGCGGAGGGCAGGGGGCGGCACGCGCGCGCACGTACGTGCCAGAGGCCATAGCCATGCGCCGATGGGTGTGTGCGTGCGGTGCACGTACAAGCAAGCAGCTTGGGTTGTTGCGGAGGCAGGGTGCAGCCGAGGGCGGCCTGCCAGGCCGACGCGGGACAGCCCGGCCCGCCCCACACTGCCAGTGGCCTTCGTGGGCTCTACCGGGTTATTCGTCGGGTCCATCATCGATCGGGTCACGGGTTAGGCGGCCCATCGCATCGCATCCATGTACTGCCGGGCGGGTTCCGATCCGATAAGCAGAGCTAGTTTAATGTTCCTCAAAAAAAAAAAACAAAAAAAAACAGAGCTAATTAGCACTAGTCCTAGCAGCTACTCAACTCACCATCTCGATACGGATCAATTTCGCTACTGTTGGTGAATGGTAACTGAAGGACGTACGATGACGACCCCGAAAACCCGGTTGTTGTCGGGTGCCGATCGAATACTAGCGGGCTGGCACCCGGATCCATGTACTAGAAGGATGCTATGGTTGTTAACAATGAATGCATAGGCAGCAGGCAGGCAGGCGCCAAGAAACCAAATCAGAGTAAACAAGGTGTGGTGTGGCGCTGCCATGATTACGATGCATGCTATCATTAGAGATCTCTCAGAGCATCTTCTAATTTGCACATACAATACAATACTCCTTCCCTAGCTACCTCCCTCCCTCATCTGCCATTTGCACAATAAGATATGCAGGGAACAATGTAACATGCATGCTTTAATTGGAGTATGTATGTGTGTGTGTGTGTGTGTATATATATATATGTATATGCTAGTGCTTTCTCTCTCTCTCTCTCATTCATAGCCATGATGCATCTCTGTCTCTCTCCACTACACCTTGTTCCTCCTTTCTCGAGCCTTGCTTCTTTTGGTTGCCACACCTAGGGCAGTAGTATAGCCCTAGTGGAGGGCTTGTTTAATTAGCCCCAAAACCCGCCCCGTGAAACCATCGTTAAGCGGTTAATGATGCTTTTCTGTAATTTTTATAGTTCTTTGGATACCGCACGGATCCGGAAAGGATTGTTAACTTTGCACTTGTTAGTGCTGTTCCTTTAGCTAACCACCAAATAAAGCTCCTCTCTTTTGTTTTTTCTTTTTGTGGTGGGAGCTACTGACATGCGTGGTCCCCGGCCATTCTTCAGGTAAACTATGCTTTTTATTTGGTGATGGGATATCATACGTACGGCGCGGTATCCAGACGCAGAAACCTCTGGAAAAATATTGTCTGCTTTTGGATCGATCGGATTACTTTATTGTTCATCCTTGTTTTGGACTTGATATAATATAGTAACCGAAGCTTATCTCGTTACATTTGGCCAGTTTTGAAATCCATTTCAAATCAAATGTTCAGAAGAGCTTCCATGTGTATGTATGTACACTTGCAGTATATATTGTACTACAGGCTTACATATGCATGTCCATAATGAATAATAATACACTAGTGCCTGTCAGCGTCAATCTAGTGTTAGATATATGTATATTACAGTACACAGTTTTATTATGTGCAACTGTTTTTACATTTTGTGTGCTATCATCCTCAGTAAGTAATCCGCATCGGTTTACTAGCAAAGCTATATATATTTTTGTGCTGGTACAAGGGTAGAATATAATCAAATTTGATTCCTGACATATTGCTCCGACCCATGATGAATTATATACCAATTAATTGCACAGAAATTCCGACCACCATGTATGTACATTTGACTAGCCCCTATATAACGCAATGCAGGGAGATACGTTATGTTCCTGCAACCTCCTACACTTTGGAGCTTGAATAATGCTCCAACAACAAAGAATCTTTTGGGTCGAATTCGCGGCGAAAAACAAGCGCTGCCGCTTGATTATACATACATATATATTCTACTAGCACAACTAAACACTACATGTAGGTGGTAGTAGGTTAGCTTTGATCCTTCTCCCAAATTAAACCAAAAATATTTGGTCAAGTACCATCCATGTCGCCCACTGATCGATCGTCATGAAGTTTCTCGGATTCCAGAGTAGACAGGGAGAGAGAGTTGTGCAAAGATGCATGGATATATATATATAATGCTTGTTGATTAGTAGTAGTGGTTAAGTACAATGGGATTAGGGTTTAAAAACAGGCAGAATCTTTTTGCATTGATCGAGTTTTGAGGCGGGGAATTAGGGCGGTGCAGCATGTTTGACCTGGTACATAGTAGTACACCGACTAAATGCATATGCTGCGTGCTCAGCGGTGTTGGTGCATCAGTACATCCAAACCTAATTAGAAAAATTTCCATGCATGAACTGATGATGCAGCTAGCTTATATAATATGAGTACTTTATTTCTTATAGGACTAGGTAGTGATCAAATATTTTCCCTGTTATTGGTTTGCTCTGTTTTTTGGCCGGAGAGATGCTCTGTGTTGTAGCAACCGCCTACATCTGCTGCTTGTAATAACTAATAACTTTATATAGGGAGTAGCAAAAACTTCGTGCTGATTAGACGGTGACACTGGCCTTTATCATTAGAAGCGACCATTATTTCCTGTTATATATGACGAGATGCAGATTTCCTGTTTATGTCTAGGCATGGATGCATGCCAACAAAGCTAGCTGCTGATCTATATTACATGGGAGAATTGGTTGTGGGATATCGTGAAAGACACAAATTGGATGGTGCACACGCCTATTTTTAATATTTGCTAGAAGACATTGTGGTTTTGTGTAATTGGACCAATAGACATTAAGCCTAATCAAATATTTTTATAAAATAGATATAAAATTATATAAGTGTCAAAAAATTATACTATAAAATTCTTCTACACTCTACATGATGAGAACTACAAAATAAAAATACTGTTTTGCACTAAAATGACCATTTTGCCCCTCTTCATAGATAGATAAAGACAACCATGGTTAATTTGCTAATATGCTTGTAGGACACTAAAAATCTTAAAAAAATTCATAGAATGCATACATCAACAAACCTTGACAAGTCTAAAAATATTAGCTCAAAATAATAAATTTTATACTGATATATTTAGCATGACTAGTTATAGATTTGTTTCATGTGAAGCTTAATTAATATATTAAACTTTGTTATTTTGTTCTAATATTTTTATCATAGACATGATTTGGTGATATATGCATTCTATGATTTTTCTAGTATTTATAGTATCATACAAATATTTTAACTAATTAACCATGGTTATTTTTGTCTATTTATGAAGAGAAGCAAAATGGTGATTTTAGTGCAAAACAATATTTTTAGTCTATATTTCTCATCATATAGAGTATAGAAGATTTTATAGTATAATTTTCCGGTATTTATATAATTTTATATCTGTTTTGTAATAATGTTTGATTAGGCTTGATGTTCATTGGCCCAATTACACAAAACCGCAGTGTCTTCTGGCAAATATCGAAAATGGATGTGTGCACCAGCTAATTTGCATCTTTCGGGATATACCATAGCCAATTCTCTCATACTATATTAACTAAATATACGACCTTTCACCGCATATATGCATATGGAAGCTAGCCCAACTAATAATTAACCAAATATGCGCCGCATTGAATTCAGTTTAATTATCAGAAGTCAAGGAAGGATCCCCATTAGCTTGTCAGTTACAATGGACGAAGCAACAAATTGGTTCACATACCTATTATTAGCCCACGAGATATTAACATGTTATTTTGCCCCCCTTGATTATATTGCTTGTGACCTTGTGTGCTGGGCTGCTGGCAATAGGTTATCTCTGTATAACATTCGAGTCACACACTCTTCAAAATTTCTCGATCAGTCTTAAAGATACAATAAAATTTGGATCTACTAGTTTTTTCTTCTTTTTCCTGAAGACTTTGCAACACGTTATGGAGGTTGTGGATCCGATACACTTTGCAACCTGATAATAGACCTCTCCATTACTTTTTGCGTTGCACTGCATGTGTCTGTTAGAGAGAAAGCTCTTCGTTCTAATGGTTACAACAGTCCAAGATGATGCTCCTACGTACGGTAGACTCGATCACATCATGGGGCACGTTGTCTCTTCCAATTGAATCTGCCAAATTATATTCTAAATTACAGATTATTTTGATTTTTCTAAAGTGCTTAAAAGCATTTGCTATATACGCACCTTAATTAGCTTGCTAGATATGCACTATATATGTCTATACATGTACATATATATAACTAACTTGAAATTAAGATAAGTTGTAGTTTGGAAGAGAGGGAGTAGTAGTACGTATATACCGAATTAATACTCTTGAAATGTTGTTCATGTTACGAGGAGGATTTCCCAACACAATATATACCACACTGCATGCTGAGGCAGACGTTAAGTTGGACCAGCAGCGGACATGGCGATCGAGCAAGCGGAGCAGTGGCCTGAAAGATACAGCTCGATAGATGCGGCCATGGTTACTCCATCGTCCCCATGCCCACACTGCACGTACCTGCCGGCCGGCCGTGCATCCATATTGACGACCCACAACAGGCGAAGATGGGCGCGCAACGACGACGCATGCATGGGCCCAGGATCGCGTACGTGGTCCACGTACGCCGGGGGCCAGGGGGCCCACACATGCATGTCGCCATGCATGGACAGCTAGCTCGGTCTCGGCGCATCGGCCAACGGAGGAGAAGTCGTGAGAACTAACGAGAACGAGGCGTGTGCAGGTGAGCCGTCGCCGGAATGTACGTAGCTAGGCCGGGCTCGCTACTAGTCGCTGCTAGCACGCAAGTCTCATCAGCTGCAAGTCTCGCTAATATTTATTGTTGTTGCACGTACGCAGCTATCTATTATAGCTGGCTCGCTCTCGTGCGTGACGTCGTGAATGAATTTCCGGCCGGCCAAGGTACCGTACGTACGTATATCTGTCAATATGGATGCATGTGGTGTGCTGGCGTGTAGCTAGCTTTATCGAGCAGCTAGCTAAAGAGTAAGCGTGGCGTCGGTGTCAGCGCGCGCATGATTGCACGTAAGCGTCGCAATTAAGTACGGGTAATTAATTAGAACCGGTAGCCACATTGGCTATATATAGGATAGAGACAGACAAGGCAGCAGAGAGAGCGTGCGTGCGCGTGGTTTGGTCGATCGCCCACACCAAATGTCACTGTCCGCGCGTGCACACAGACTGCGACGTCGTTCCAAACTCCAAATTCTATGGAAGAGTGTAGCGGTAGCACGAATTGGTACTAAAAACTAGCCACACGCGGACGTACCTTTTTCCAGCGCGCACAGCATCCGCCTTTGATAAACAGTCACATGTTATTAGGCGTGTGCGTCATTTACTGTCTTTATTTGATTCGCTAAAGCATTTACGGATGGAATATTTACTGCCTCCGTTAAATCTTATATTACTGAGTGTAGCTAGAACATTCTGAGCTAGTGTCTCTGTGTGTGTGGTTAATTAGATTTGATAGTGATATATGAAGTGTCATATATATACTTGCTTACATGGTACGACGACTAGCACACCTCATTCAAAGATAGCCGTTGTTTGATTATTACACCTTGACGCGCGGCAAGTATTAAGGTTATTATGCTGATAGAGTGAGAGAGAGAGAGAGACGAGTCGACGGATACGAGCAGGTGCGGTGTACTATATGGCCTCTCTTGTGGCCTGTCGCGTGCGTGCCGGTCTCTCCCTGCCGTGGCGCAGGGGTAACACAGATTCAAACACGCCAGCTAAACAAATTGAAATTAAAGGCCCAAAGTAATTATCGTGCATGCATTTGCATGGATCACGACGATAGATCGTTGTACGTACGACGACGCAGCGCAGCGCGCGTGACACGTATACTGCGTGATATGAGGAGATAGATAGTGTGTGTGTGTGTGTGTGTGTGTGTGTGTGTGTGTGTGTGTGTGTGTATAGACACACACACATATATATATGCAGACGAGACATCATGTTCATGCACGGGGAACATCTCGATCGCTTCCCGGCCCGTACACAGGTAGGGCGTGTCCACTGTCGGCATGTTCATGCACGATGCACGAACGTAGTACGAGCGCGCGTGTACCCGCAGCGTGCGTGCGTGCTCGTTGAGCGAGGCCGGCAGGCGCAGGCATTCGATCGAGTAACGACGTACGTGGTGGGTGCAGCCGTCGGTACGTATTACTAGGTACCAGTGTGTACCTGCGCACGTACGGCAAACACCCAACACAAGCGCGCGTACGTACGTGTTGCTATCTTTGAAATAAAAGAAGTTAACAACTCTGTCCAATCGACTCCATGCAGTGCAACTCATCAACTCTGCGACCCAAAGTGTGTGATCGACTGCAAAAGTTTTCTATTTATTTATTTTTAGATGTACGTAAGTTCAACAGATACAAACAAATAGCTTCTATGTTGTACTGCCTACGCTAGAAGAGAACCAGATTGATCAACACTAGTAGAGAACCAGCAAACATGCATATTACCGTTAAAAGACTTTGTGTAATCGACAAGAGCGAGCACAAGGAAGGAAGGAAGGAAAGAAAGAATGCCATAGAGCTAGAGAGGGCGCACTACTGGATTCAGGCGCTTTGCCGGGTGCCGAATGCACCCGACAAAGGCTACTTTGCACTCGGCAAAGTCTTTGCCGAGTGCAGCACTCGGCAAAGAGCCTCCGGCAAAAAGTTAGTCGGCAAAGATTTCTTTGCCGGGTGTTTTTTATCGGGCACCCGGCAAAGACTTTGCCGAGTACAAACTCAGCACCCGGCAAAGAAAAGTGACCGAGACGACGCCGGTCCGTCAGCCCTTGTTTTGCCAGGTGTCATGTTAGAGGCACCCCGCAAAGATTTTTTTTATTTTTCTTTTTATAATTTCTTTGCCGGGTGCCGCCCCGCCTGGGCACCCGGCAAAGAGTTTTTATTTTTTTTTCGTAATTTCTTAGTCGGGTGCCCTGTCAAGGAGGCACTCGGCAAAGAATTTTTTTTGAAAAATCTTTGCCGGGTGCCCTGGCCCTAGCACCCGGCAAAGCTGGGAATTCTGAACATGAGGAATTCCCAGCTTTGTTGAGTGCCAGGGCAAGGGCACCCGGCAAAACCTCTAAATTAATTTTTTTATTTTTTTATTCTATAATCACAAACACTGCATATATAAGATATATATCACATCTGTGACATCACAAACATAATATAGCACATATATATCACATTCATCTCATCACAAACTCAAAATCACATATATATATAACATCACGAGCACACAATATCTCATATACACGACATCGCAAACATAATAGGTCCAATATCCATCGTAACAAGTCGATAGTCGTTCACGGTGCATCACATATCCATCAAGCAGTGAAAACAAGAAACAAACTACAGGTGAGGAGGAAACTGAGTGCCTGGTGAAGGAAAAGCGCCGTCGTCGCCTGGTTGCCCCTGAGATGGGTTATTCGAACCCGCCGACGGAGGCTGCATAAAAGATAAGAAATTGCATCCGTTAGAGTGGGTCATCTAATGAAAGCACTAGTCGAAGCAATATGGAACTCATTGGACTAGCTATAACTGGCGACGGCGGTGAAGCGAACTGCGGCACAGGTACACCGTTCACTTGCCCAAAGTTCTGCAGGAACATCGTAATCTCCGCCAACTGCTTGGCCTGTCTCTCCCACTCGGCCCGTTTGGCCTGTCTTTCCCGCTCGGCCTCCGCTTGCCTCGTCGTTTGCTCCCACAGCTCCTGAGCCATCCTCTCGTTCTTGGCCTGCAATATGTCAATCGAATGTTTCAGTGATGCAAAAGCAACTAAGTTATGTAAAGATCAATTAAGAGTTAAACGGGACAAACCTGGAGTGCATCGACCTGCTGCTGTGAAGGGGACGGCCGTTGGCGTATGGCCAGCCCGCCGCTCGGGGTCTGTGCTCAGACCTCGGAGAGGGTGGGAACAGAGCTGGACTCGTGGGTGCCATCACCAAGCCAGTACCGCCCATGCTTCTTGCCTTGTCCGAGCCTCATGACCATCGTCCCATCTATGTCGTCAGTGCTCGGATCCCAGTCTGGCCCATGGACCGACCTTGCCTCCGACGCATAGGAATTGATGCGAGTGTGGACGCTCGGGTTGCTGTATGACTCGGGTGGGTCATCTGGGCTAAAGGTGACAGCGGAAATCGCCTTTCCCTTGCGGGCCAGTCCATATGCCATGAACGTGGACAAAGACTGGCCACCATGTGACGCCGACTGCAAGAAAGACAACAAGTGATAACAACATACATCGTCAAGTTTCGTGATTTTCAGACTTCGTTTAGATTTTATATAATTTGAATACACCTTTCCCGCGATTACCTCGTCAGGTTACGACAACATGATGGTCGTAATTTAATGCGAGGTCCTGGATAGGGCCTCAACATATGTCAAACATCATGAATATCATTTTTTGAATGACCGAATTTCATTATTTCATGTACCTACACTTCAAATTTGGAGTAGTCGAAAAGATTCAAGTGAACGAAAATAATTAAATAAATATAGGATAAAAACTCAAAATTGTCCTAAATTTTGATATGGAGTTTTAATTACTATAGCAAGGCCCTAAAAAAATGGGGCCAAAAAAATTATAATTTGCCGGGTGCTAAATCCGACACCCAGCAAAGAAGCCTTTGCCGGGTGCCTGCTCAGGAGGCACCCGGCAAAGAATTTTTTTTTAAAATAAAAAATTTCTTTGCCGGGTGCCTAACGGCGTGGCACCCGGCAAAGGCTGACGGCAGGTGGCCGCCATCACGCCGGCCACCTTTGCCGGCGGCCATATTTTGCCGAGTATCCGGCACCCGGCAAACACCAATTTTTGCCGACGGCTGGAATTTGCCGAGTGCCCCGCACTCGGCATCCGGCAAAGGCTTATTTGCCGAAGGCCTGTCTTTGCCGGGTGCCGCCAGACATCCGGCAAAGAATTCCTTTGTCGGGTGCCCGATAAAAAACACTCGATAAATTATTTTACTCCCAGCAAATCAGCCGTTTCCGGTAGTGGTGTCAAGGAGCAGAGAGAGCATTTGAAGCATTTGCACACGAACCCACACGACCAGAGGATGTGTAATTGACGCGCGGACCGTAGAGCGTCTGATTTATAACGTGTGTGGAAAATTGATACGGTGGCTCACACGTCAACCGTGATGATCGGTCCGCACCACGTCTTGGTGGGGGATGGTCCTCACCCATTTTTTTCTAGCCCCGGAGCCGAGGCCAGCGAATTGGAGGCTCGCTCACAGGGAGGAGACGAGATCTAGGTGAGAGAGGGGAGGTGTTGGGGGAATATGGATACAGACGTGAAGGAAGATGGACTTAATCGTACTCTGAAAAGAAAATTCAAATCCGAGAATAATGACGAATCACCGCCGATTTAATTATATTAGCGACCATTGTAATGTTTATATTTATGATAGTTCATGCAAGCAAATGTGGCTTTGTGTTGCAACCCGCCAGGAATCCTATAATATTTGAATCGGACTATGTATCATTGCTAAATGCAAGTTGTTCTAACTCGTATGAGCGCGACTCATGAGTCTGAATCACATATACACAATAAGTTAAGACGCAGAGGGGCGATCCACAGTGCATCTTACAGTCCAATTTCATATCCATTATCGCTACACACGAGCTGTTCTAACTCGTATGAGCCATGGACAAAGAGGTGGAGGCAGGCAGGACTGTGGCGGAAGCTGCACTGGTTGTCGCGGGCTCCGTAGAGGACGGCCTCGACGTGGACATGGCGAGCGGCGACGACGGCCTAGTCTCGGGTCCCTCCGGCCCTGAGGCTGTGGCGCTGATGGGCGGCATAGACGAGGACGGCACCGGCATGAACGCCTATGACGCCTCCCCCCGTCCCCCGCTGCCACGGAGCTCCCGGCGCCCGTTGATGAGGCCACTGCTCCATGCGTCATCAGAGTCGTCGAGCCCGACCCATTGACAACACTGGACGGCTCGTTGTTACTGACCAGGGTGCCGACGTCGATGCCATTGAGGCTCCAGCGGAGGGCACCACGGTGGAGCACGCCAATTCGGATGGGAAGGCCTCTGAACAAGTGCCCGACAACGTTCAATCCATCGTCGACTTCATCAACTCCTTCATGAAGCCGTTGCCGCCGTCGTTGCTCTTCACACCAACCTTGCGGATCACTAAGGCGGGTCTCAGCGAAGACACGCTGGAATGGCTGCCCAACCATAGTGCCCTCCAGGCCGCCAAGAAGAAGCTCAACAAGCCGGACGCGCAGGCAACGATTGTCCTCATGAGGAAGCTCGGGTACGAGGTCGAGACGCAACGCCCCAATGAAGCAATGTTCGAGGAGTTTCATGAGGCGGCGTTCCAGGCGGCTCTATCAGGGCAAGCGGAAGAGGCAATGCAGGCCTTCTTCCACGGGAGGAAGAAGCAGGTGCGCTTCGCCGCCGGAGACATCTAGCCATGTGTATCATCGGGTGCTAGTGTCGCAAAATTCAGTCTTTATGTAGCACAGAACTTGATATCCGGTAGCTAGATCGGTTCGTTTGATCAGGTTCTTGATGTGGACGTTTCGCCGTCATCACTAACTTGATTCTTTGTAACTTTAAACTTTATTCCTCTTCATGAAAAAGGGATGAAGTCCTGGTCGCAAAAAAAAAACTCGTATGAGCGTGAATCCTGTGAGTCCGGCTCATGTACGAAACACGGAGGGTATAGTAAATGGGACAGAAGAAACTCTCCAATGCTCAAGTACAGAGATACGCATGCATGGGAGGCGCAGCAACAAGTGGCAGCATCCAGCGTGCATACAGACCGATACAGGTTCTAGAAGAAAAAGATGTGTGGGGCACTTTCATGGACTGCCAGTAATCCGATGCATGCATGCCAGCATGGACCGACTGACTGGTCGCTCTCTCATCGTCAGCGGCAGACACGGCGGAGCTCCGCTGACACGAATGCCTGGCCGTACGTACGTGACAGGTGCATGCATGCACCAATTCTTCGTTCCAACATGGTCCCCTTGCCGTCTACTGTTTCTCAACTTCTCATCGTCACTGTTTAAATCTTGATTATTTCCGGCATTCGCGTACAAACATATATTTTTCTTAAACAACACCATTCTCTTTATTTAATTAATTAGGAGGATTGTACACATTATACACATTATCAGATGGATTCAAAAAATCAAACATGTCGTCCTATCTAGACATGAATCAGGCTTTGAGCTATTCTATGAGCATCAGTGTTTAAATCCCTATGCTCATGTACAAACATATATACGTGTGTAATGTCATGTATGGGCCATAGATTTCTTCTTTGCATTGTTGGCCGTAATTGATGCATGGCTGTATCCTTATATACCTAACACCATTTTTATTTTTAGAAATGTATCAAAAGTATGCCGTGCATAAAATGTGCCTACCAGTTTGAAACGATGGAGAATGATGATCGTCTATGTTATATGGTTTTTCTTTCACATGACACCAAGTTAATTAAAGACAAGATAAAATGGCCAATAATACCATGGGTTCTAAGGGCCCTTGGACAAGCAAGAAGATAAGGGCCCGTGGGTTGAGTTGGGTGTGTGTGACTCAATAGAGTAAGGAGGTGAATTTATGTCACTGAATCCTTTGTAAATTAAGGTTTAACTAGAAAAGTAGATTTAAATAATAATTTAGCAAGATTTAACCATATGTTTACCTATTGTCTCTAATTATCCAAGCCTGCATCAGACTTAGAGAAAATCCTATCAACTGGACTAACCTACTACTTTTAAAAATGTAAAACCCACATGGTTCGCAAAAAAGAGTAAAACCATGCAAACATGGTAAGTAAAAACAGATAAAACTCCATAGACGTGGCAATGTATCATGTGGTTTACTCGATTACCAAAGCGCAAGGCATGGGCCCGGTAGCCAAGCCTTCCCTCGGTGACAATATGCACTAAGGCTCCCATCAACCAAGACCGGTACCCTAAACACTACAAGTTTCATGGCTTGCCACTTGGCTCTCCTAGTTACCGATGTGCCATATATTAAGTAGAAACTTTCTCCACTAAGGGCATCCCCAACAACGGCAAACAAATAGCCAGCGATGAAAGCTTTGAAAATAACAAAAAAAATAGATAGACGATTGTGAGCAGGAACATTGTGAGGGACAGCTTCTTGGAAGAAGTGCGAGATAGACGATTCCTATCTCGCTAGCACGGCATTGCCTTGCCTTCTCCACTAATAGAATGCTGCCTGAGCTGGCGATTTCATCCCTGTTGGGACGCCCTAAGGAAGAGTTCCTCATCATTCCCTAAAAACCAAGTTGTTCCCACTGCACACAACTTTGGAGGATCATTCGTCGACATTGCTGAAGAGTCACCAAGATTCCACGTATATACTGGCTCATTATTACAAAAGGACACTTGGCCCACATTCTTTGCTCTCACAAGCTAGGCCTAAAATCATCCCTCCACGACCCCCCCCCCCCCAAAAAAAAGAAACTAAGGCCTAAAATCTCACATAACTATCCTTGCATATGATCACTAAATCGTATGGTGGTTGGAGTTTTCTACACTTGCACTAGCTTCCTGTAGTTTCAATGGACACCAGCACCATACCCCACTAGATCTCCTATCTGTGTGCATATGCATGCCGTTTCTTTGGATTGCGTGTTGATTAATAAGTAGTTAGTCAATCAGATCAACATAAGCAACGAACTAATAAAGGTGTACTAGCTCCTACATATAGTGTACGTGTGTTGATCACATCAGAGTCACACGTGTGGTGTCCAGTGTCCTAGATAGCATGCATATCCATGCATACATATAGCATATAATAGTCCATCCTGCACGTACGTACGTACGTACAGTACGTACAATTCCTTGTGAGCTGGTGGTGGTCTAGGCCACAGCTCAGCTCGTTCGATCGATTTCGGTAACCCAACACCGGTGCATTTCAGACACAGCGTGTCAACGACGAAGACGCTCGTTGCTGGTTCGGGTTCCCCACCCGATCCGAGGCCTTCTCCATCACCAGCGCTATTTAGGCAGTTGGGCTGGTAACAAAACGGGCCGGTTTTTTGTTTTTTCTCATCTAAAAAAAAAAGCAAAACGGGTCCACTTGGCATAGGCGAAGGAGTCTGGAGACTGGGGACACCCCGGCAGGCTCACATGATGGCGGCCGTCCAGGGGACCCACCAGATAGAATATCGTTAAATGTGTCTCCATGAAAATCTGGACCCACCACCCGTGAACTAAATACATCAATAATATCCAAATTGCTTTATTATCTTCAGAGATAGATTTCCATATCATTCACTAATGAATGATTTGTTTGAGCCAACATATGTCTAAAATTGATTTGTTTGTTATATTATGTAACTGTAATTTAAACAAAATAATTGAAAAGGTGTTTGTTCATGGTGCGGACATTGTCATAAACATTAGAAGTTTTATGTTGATCATTTCTTTTCTTTTTGTGCTAGAGAAGGTGAACAACATTTAGAAACTAGTGGGATATATGGTAAAAACAAGACCGACGATCGCTCTAGTTGTCAAAATTAAAGGTGGAGCAACACTAACGAGTAATAAGGTCATGGGAGCCTATCCATCGAGGGGGACACAAACGAGCAATGATGGTGCATCTACTACGCCAAGCCTTTCAATTGATGCGAATCTAAAACACCTCCCTCAGCTTTGGTGAGTGCCTTGCTAGCCCCCACCTCCCACCGCTCCGCCACTGGCGCCCTAGCTAGCGGTAGTGTCTCGCTGGAGCTCCGTGGCCACGGCCGCGGCTCTGATGAGACTTTACCCCTATGGCGACCTCCAACGATCTTCGGCCATGGCGCCCTTATCCTGACCTGGTCTGACCGCCGCCACTCAGCTCCCCTAAACTGCATGTCGGCCATCCCCACCACCTGGTGACCTCCTCCTCGTTGGTGCCGGAATGGGTGCGGGGTGAGTGTGGGCACGGGGGCTAGTGCGGGAGCAGGCAAATCGGACGGCATCGCTTGGGGTGCAGGCGAATAGAGACAATGCCACGGGTGTGCATTCCGAGCGTAGATCCCTACACGACCATAAGTAAGCATTCTCGTTCATGTTATGTATCGTGACACTGAAGATTAAAAATAAAAGTCCACCCGTGGAACACCTTGAGTTTTCTTGTGGTGTGAAATTACTTACTAACCTTTAGTCTAAATAAGTCCCAGTTTAGTCTAAAAAAAAAGTCCCAGTTCCAAATTGATCCAAATGGGTGAAGCGAGGTTCAAAAAGTTAGCAAAAAAAAAAACATAAAAAAAGATTACAGTGAGATGATTGTGGGACCAGACGGTCGTGGGCCCACTCGGTCACGTGTGGCCCCACCACCGCACGATCATTTTCGTGCGTGTGGATTCCATCTGGTGACTGGACCGGCCGGCCGGCGGAGGACCACTGGCAACCCCTTTCCATGTCTTAGCGACTGATGCAGCGCAATGATATGAACCAAATTGCACACATCCCTCTCATGGCTAAAGCTATTTGCTGCTCCAGTGCCGCGAAAAGAAAAATAGTGAAATGATTGACAAAAATATATAAAAAAGATTCACTGCTTGAAATTAATTATGCATGGGTTGGATGCACGTGGTGACATTTTCCTCTTTTTTGGGCCAAAAAAAAGATGACTAGGCAAGAAGAGGCAAGTTTCAGTGTATTATATATAGTATGCTATAGTATATACTGAAGTGTAACTACTATATATTATGTTAAGCTTTATTCTTTTGTAAATTGTTTTTTGTGCGAAACTAGTGACGACTTAATGACACCATTCAAATGTGGTTATTAGTTACGATCCAAAAGAGAATCTTAGCTTAGACGGGGTTGAACGTATAGAAGAACTGATTGGTTGGTGTGGCCGACAAACTAAAAAATGTGCTTGCTAATGGTACATATACGTCTAGTTTCTTTTCTAGAAAAACATATACGTCTAGGAAGAAATAATAATTTCCTTTAATTTTGTGTGTATGTTTAGCCTAATTAAGAAAACCAAGTACACTCAAATAAATGACTACTTTTGTTATCATGACGAACAAACTAGCAAAGCTTTATATCTTGGAGAAAAAGTTTTTGAATGGACTTTTGGGTAAGGCAAAGGAGATATATATGAAGCTACAACAACAAATGGAAGTGCAACTATGGACTTTTCTTTATATATAAAAAGCAGGATCAATTATTGATTAGGATAGGTGCTTTAATTATTTGGTCGTGTGTCTCTGTGCATAGGCCGGCTAGAGAATAACCCCCATTAGTATCCAAAAATTCATTGTGAAAATGTTTATGCAAATTGTAATGGCCAGCCTCTATTGTTGTTACAATAAGGTCCTCGTAATAAACTCAGAGTCGAGTCTAAACATGTGTGGCCATGTGGTAAAATTAAAAAAAACACCTTAGCATGGAGGAATAATTCTGGGTGCTAGCTAGTACATACTTGTTCTAGCTACTCCCTCTATTTTGAATTATAGGACATTTGGTCTTTCTAGATGTATTGATTTAATTATGTATCCAAACATAGTATATCTAAACATAAAGTAAGATTTACGTATTGGAAAAATCAAAACGAACTGTGATTTAAAAAGGAGGGAGTAGTATTTGTGTAGTGTTTCTTTTTTGACATGTTTTGTGTGTAGTGTTGTGTCGGAAGGGAATCAAGCCACACGACCCAAAAAAAGAAAAAAAATAAAAGATTCCAAGAAGATAAAATGTATTATTGTGGGGGTGGTATGTGCAAAATTGGACGGCCATGCCCATGCAATGCCTTATCATGAGCGTATTATTCTACACACCCACCCTACTGGCATTATTACTCGTGGCCCCTCTTGACCTCTTTCCAATCCATTGCGTTTGCAAGCCTTTACATTGCAAAGCCTCCTCCTTCCTCCTGCACACCATCTCGCTCAGCTTGCAGAGCAAAGCAAACGAAGAAGAAGCCGAGCAGCAGAGAAGAAGCAGGGGAGACAGAAACCTGCTGCAAGCTGAGAGGCCGGTGAGAAGGTGGCGCCTGCAGCAGCAATGGCGACGGACCTGGGGTTCGAGGAGACGGAGCTCCGTCTGGGCCTGCCCGGCGGCGGCGGGGGAGAGCTGCTGGGCGGCGAGGGGAGGATCAGCTCCTCCTCCGCCTCCGGCAAGAGGGGCTTCGCCGAGACCATCGACCTGAAGCTGAAGCTGGAGCCGGCGTCGACCCCCGCGGCCGACGTCGTGAAGGCGGAGGAGGACGACGAGCAGGACGACGGTGCTGCCCTTGCCGCCGCCAAGGAAGTCTCCGCCTCCGCCTCGGACGAGGCCGCCGGGAAGATGAAGCGGTCCCCGAGTCAGAGCAGCGTCGTCACCGCCGCCACCGTGCAGGCTGCTGACCCCGCCGAGAAGCCGCGCGCCCCCAAGTACGTCGACGAGCTGACAACTTGTTTAATTTTCTCCCTGTCTCTCCCAGTCTCCCCACATCTCCCTCTCCAGCTTCGTTCTTCGTTCGATACGATGATCTAGCTGCACGTGAATGCAGGCTTAATTAGCTCTGTAATCGTCGTCTCATGGCCGCATGCACACCAGCTTGAACTGACTAATTAATCTCTTTTTTGAACGTAAACTGGCTAACCTCTCTTGAGGCGATGTGTTATAGTTCATCTGTTTGTTCATATATGTATGTATAGCTAGATATATAGATCATTGTAGCTATAGAGTATCTTCAAATTCCAAATCCAAATCTAATAATGGACCTGCTGCCATGACGCAGAGCTAATGAACCAATTTAGCCTTAATTAGCTAGCTGGCCAGACTACTAGCTACCAAGCTCTAGCTCTCTCTCGGGGTATAGTACATATATACACAGCGAAACTGCCTGAATCATCACAAGACTCTCATGTGCATATGCAGCCATGACGATGATAGTAAACCTCCTGTAAACAGGCCAGCAGCACTGCAGTGTGTACTCGAACCAGATCGGCATACTACGCCTTAAACTTGCAGAGATCTGGACGTCACAACTCACTGCACAACAAGAACAAATATACTACAGCAAAGATCGATGCACAACGGCCAGCAACCGCAGGCTAAGCTAGGGGAAAGCGCACAAACTTTTCTTCTTGTTTCTTTTTCATGCAGCAAGTTAATTAGAGCACACAGCACGAGCTTAATTGGATCTACCCCAGATGCATAAGAAAAAACTGCATGTACATCGTTAATATATATATAATCCATGCATGCCTGCATTCTTGTTCATCCATCGAAGAACACGCACGATGCTGCTGCATCTATCTATAGTATGTAAATCTATCATCGCAACGACCAACAGCTGCTAGCTGGTTGAAGAGCTAGAGAGAAGAGATGAATTGAAGGGGATATATGATATGAACTCGCTCGTAGCAGTAGATGATCGAGGACTGATCGTGATCGAGGAGAGACATGGGCACGTTACGTGTGGGGGCAGAGGGGGACAGCGGCTAGTGCCGACACGATAAAAGAAATAAAGAAAGCCCACCACGACGTACTACTGCCTGTTGTTGCTGCTGCCTTGCCTTTGGTTTGCTTTAATCTCTCGATCTCTACGGGCTTTGTTTAGTTGGTTAAATTCACACCTAAATTTTAATTAATATTCTTTGTTACATTAAAATATCGATAAATATATAAAATATTAAATATAGATAAAATTAAAAACTAATTATATAATTTTATTATATTTTATAAGATAAACGTTTTAAATCTAATTAATTAATATTTAAATAATTATTATTAAATAAAAATAAAATTACTATAGTGCATGAATAGTGTGCAAACGCCGAACTAAACAAGGCCATAGATCGATCCATCTCTTCCTCTGGCTGGCACACTATACAACACACAGTGACATTTTTGTCCACATCAACATCATTTCATTTTCCCTCCCTTAGCTTTCACTTGCCTGTTGGTTCGTTCACGCATCCTGATCGATCCAGGCTTCGAATTGATGGCACGGTAGAACAGAGAACTGACCTACTAGCTAGCAGGATTTTTTTTTCTTTTGTTTTTGGGTCCTGTTGCCCATACTGCTGCGCATGCTGCCTTGCCTAGTTGGACTATACATCCATGCAGCATGGTCCTAAGCTACATTGGGTTCACCGTTCACGGATCGCCACTCCAGATCTGCTGCCCCCTCCTAGGCTAGCTCCTCCTTGTTTTCTTATAAAAAAAAAAGCTCCTCCTTGTTTTTTTCTTCTTTTCTTTTAAAAAAACACATTTTGCAGATAGATGTCTACATATTTTGGGCAAGAAAATAAGGACGAAAATTAAATAGTAGCGGTGTTACAGCTGTCGTAGGATAAGGATATACATACATGCTGCATATATGTAGTTAACTAAGTGTAGAGGACACACATTTTTGCGTGCATGAAAGATGAAAGTTTGCAAAGGTGCCAATTACATTGGAAGGTAGCAGGTAGTACTCCACAAGTCCACCAAATAGTACATGTGCCACCACAAAAGGTTCCTCTTTTTTCACGACAAAAAAAAAACTGATTCCCTCTCCTACCAATAGCACTCCACCTCCATCCATGGACCACAAGGCCGGTCGAGCTGATCTATACCCACATACACATGTGTGTGTTGCAATGCTCCAAAAAGCACAGTACAAATAAAACAGATTAAAATGGTGCGCTAGTAATAAGTATGAGTAAGCAATAGCAGAAGACCAGAAAAATCTTAACTTGCTTGCATGCAATTTGTAGTGAATAAAGTGTATATATACTTATATAAATCTAGTGCTGGATCTGGATGGATCTCAGCTATACTGTGTGTACGTTTTAACCTGCATATAATAAGTACTGTACTAATCCTGTCTTTACTATTAATTAGGTTTTGAGTTCTGCCAGAGCGAGAGGGAAGTATATGTCTGGTAATTTAATTTAAATGTATGTATGTACATGCAGGGCTCAGGTGGTGGGATGGCCACCGGTCCGGTCGTTCCGGAAGAACATCATGTCGGTGCAGTCCGATAAGGGCGCCGGCGGCAGCAAAGACGCCGACAAGTCCTCCCCGCCGGCGGCGGCGGCAGCTGGTGGTGCGGCGTTCGTGAAGGTGAGCTTGGACGGCGCGCCCTACCTGCGCAAGGTGGACCTCAAGATGTACAAGAGCTACCAGGAGCTGTCCAAGGCGCTCGAGAAGATGTTCAGCTCCTTCACCATTGGTACTCACTTAACAATTACGGTTCTAATTAATTACCACGTCACAGTACATCATTGCATGCTCGAATTCTTTTGTCTTTCTAATTAATTACTACGTCACAGTGTACAGTAGGTACTACTCTGTCTATTTTTAAATGCAAGGTGTTTTAGTTGTTCATTCTAAGTCAAATGTAAACGTCCAAGTTTGACTAAATTTATAAAGATATGTAGTAACACGTTTTAATCACCAAATACATACAAAAATACTGTTAAGGTATATTCATTGGTGGATTAATTAGATGAAAGTAAATTTGTATTGGGTACGATTGATGATTCTACATTTTAACATAAATAAACCCGGTCAAACATGAAGAAGCTTGACCTATAGTACGCAGAGGGCCGGGACTGAGGGAGTACATGCTTATACTCGGCAGAGTATCTCGGCTAATCTTTCTTATATGCACTTTTCATCATTTTGGTGTACATTGTCTGCCTTTTCTCGACAGCTTGATTATTTCCATGCCAACTACATGTAGTTTTTTGCTCATGTGAAACTCTCTTTTTTTAAAAGAAAAAAAGAAAAAAAAAGTATCTTGTACTGTTACACCACTTACTAGTGCATGAAGTATGAGGATTATAGATAGATATATGATTGCATTGCTGCCATTCATTCGCGTGCATGTGTGGTGGTGGTCGCCATGTGGTTTTGCCAGTGGTGCGCTCCATGATTTGCATCCTTGGTAGGTGTCCGCCCTGGCTGGCATAATGCCTTTGTCCCTCGAACATCTCCCTCCTCCTCTCTAGCTGAGCTACCTGCTGCTTGTGTGTAGATGTCTACATCATATCATGTAGATAGCAGCTGGTGGATCATGATTATGTGTGCACGCTTGACAGATGATCGATCATCAGTTAGCTCGATCCATCATTGCCATGTGCTGTTTTCCGACCTCAATCCATCATCCATCTCTAAAATAATCCACGTGTTCATTGGCGTGCACATATCTTAGAGCTAGAAACAAGAAAAGGTCTGCTGTTGCTCAGCAACAGCCATATATTACCCTGAAAACCATTACTTATACTATATGCATTATTTGATGGATTGCATATCGAGCTAGCTTTGACACTTGCCTGTAGTTCGTTCATACCGAACGTCAGATTCAAATAAGTTTCAAAAATATTTGTATACTCCTCGATCTGTTGTTTGCAGTAAGTACATTATTGCAGAGCCTATCCTACCTTGACTTTGGATTGTTCAGAATAACTAACCGACTTTCTGATATACTTTTAATTTCTCACATGAATGAATATGATGGTGTGGTTCAGGAAGCTGTGGATCTCAAGGGATGAACGGCATGAACGAGAGCAAGCTGGTGGATCTGCTCAATGGCTCCGAGTACGTGCCGACCTACGAGGACAAGGACGGCGACTGGATGCTCGTCGGCGACGTGCCGTGGGAGTGAGCACTACTGCTTCTTCCAGCATTATATTTATATATTCCTGCCGATATTCTGAAAATATGCGATGTGATTGCATCATCAGCTTCCTCACTGATCCTGGAATTTTCATTTCAGAATGTTCGTCGAATCATGCAAGCGCCTCCGGATCATGAAAGGATCAGAAGCCATTGGCCTCGGTAAGTTGACAAGGTTCAGATGAAATTTTCTAGGATGGTAAAGTACTAAAGTTGCTCATTTCATTTGGTCTCCATCTCTGAATTTTCAGCACCGAGGGCCATGGAGAAATGCAAGAACAGAAGCTGAGGAGAAGATGGAAGCTTGCATTGCATCTGAACACCATGGATGGGTGCAAGAAGAAACCAATCTCCGTAGCTTTTGCAGCTCTGCTCGTCTCTGTATCATACTCGTCCCTGTCCTTCAAGCCTCTATATCTCCTGATCAATGAAGTCGTTTTGGTGTGTCTACTGCTCTATCTGTGCCAGTTTGTCAGTAAAAGAGTCAGTCAGTGTTCAAGTCTCATCTTGTCCTATACAGAAGAGAGAAGCCATGAACATGTACCTGTCCTATAACAATGTCTTTTTGCACTACCTGTTCTCTCCTCTTCTTCTTTTTTTCTTGGTGGCACAAAATGCATAGGCACCCTGCTCCTAATCAAGGGGTCCTTTTGCATCTAGTCCATCAAAAGTTGTTTAATTATAATTACCACGGTGTGTCAGTGGAACAAATAATTGTTTCAAGCTGTTAAAAAAGGTGTATTGTAATAGATCATCGCTCTCCCTCTCTTCCTTGTTTTTTTTTCACCATCTTTGGTGTTTAGTTGTTCCATGGAATAGGATTATATATACTGAGATGCTCTGTTCTGTGTTGGGTTGGATAAACGTTGCACTGCTGTGCATACCTGTCTCTGTGTTTTTTATATGTGGTGCCAAGCCAACTTGGAGACAGGAATGCAGGATCCTTTTAAAACTAAACACTTGGAGACAGGGAGCATACCATGTGCGCAGTGATGGGGCACTGTGTTTCCTATATCTCTCTCCCTTCAACCACTGCAAACTTCCCAGCTTCACACTACTATTATGAGGCATCACACTTTGCTGCATCTTTTGCTGTCTGCTGCAGTACTATTCTATACTACATGCCAGTTAGTGTTTGGTACATTGTCCTGAATGATAAAGGATGCAAATGCAAGGTTGGCAGCTGCCCAAAGTTGAGCTGTTGTTTTCTCTGTTTTCTAGAGAGAGGGGAGAGACATTGCATTGGAGTGCTGGAAGTTGTTGCCATGATTTTTGGGAACTTTCTGCTGCACCTTCCTAGTAGTAGCAATGAGTATCTCTCCCAATTAAAGGTGCTTTTGAAGGTGTTTAATTAAGCAAAACATATTTTGCCTTTGGAGATCATGTCCCCTAACAATGATGGCAGGCCAGCTTTGAGTCTTTTCAAGTGCCTGCCCCTTGTCCGGCTTTATTTCAAGAAGACAATCTGTGCTGCTTGTACCAAGAAATTGTCCAGCGCACAGATGCTATTACTATCTACTTATCTAGTATGGATAACCATCCCTTTGCTGCTTTAAACCGATGCAGCAACTTTTGATGAGCCATTGGGTAACTTGTCCCCGAAGGTCACAGCAGGTTTGTTTGGCACATCAAGTGTTTACCATCGAAGTTTGACTATTACTTTCTGAATCATGGCCATTTTATAAACCAACGTGTTAGTGAATATTTACCCAGATACAGTTCAAAAAAATATATTTACCCAGATCTTTTGTTGGGAAGTATACATCTTTTACAAACATTTTTTTCTACCAGATGGAATAAAAAACTACGAAGGGGGTGTTAATTTGGAAAGAGAGAGTGTGTGTCTTAGGCCTGCTCCTTCAATACAATAGCAAAGCTCCTAATATCTTCTAGAAGAAGAAAAATATGATATGGGAAACAAATCTTAAGGGTATTTCTATTAAAAGAATGTCAATAAATTACTTAACAATCCTCCACTGTACATAGTGAAGGCATATCTTATTACATGCTACACAATCACCATGGAAAATTGGAAGCAGGCATTCAGCTTATTATTTGTACAAGAATCTCCATGGAAACAGCCCACAACAGCCTCCAGCTCAAAAAAAAAAAAAATAGCACCACAATCCTATTTCCTATAAAAGAATTGGACTTTAGCTTGAGATGTCCACTGATCTGATCACAAGGTCAGCATTCTTCCTTGCTTCCAGGATAAGCTCTGCATTCGGTCGGTCATTGTACGAGATCTGGTTCACAAAACCAATTTCAAGACAATAAGAACTAGCAACATTCAGAAACTTTTCCAAACTGAGCATTGAGGATGATGACAGGGCACCAGCGTTGACTGCTGAACATGATTAACAGGAATGTATGGTTTTTTTTTCCTGAGAAAAACAATACGATTGATTGATTGAACAATTCTAAAAATAATCTAGGGGCATCATTTTAGTCAATTGGTGTAAATGATTATACAAGTCAAAATAAAGAATAGTTCTTGAAAGGAATCACAGCGTAGTTTTATCTGAATTCATGTATGCATACACATGCATTCTTTGTTCTTGTGTGGTTAGGCAAGAGAATTACCCGCCATGCTGCTACATCTGGCTCTTTTCCTGGCAAAAGAAGCAAAAACATGAATATGAAGCATAAATAATAATATATAGTGCTGGAATGCTAATGGATTAGAGCAGACCTGTAGCAATATGTCTCTTGAGCACTCTTTGCATGGAGACATCAATGTCAATGTCAATGAACCTAAGAACACAGTTTTGGCCATTAGAAACCACTATGTTCACTCCAAAGTCAAAGGATGATGAAGGAAGATAAAAAGATGTACTCTTTCTGTTCCAAATTATAGTTCACTTTGATTTTTTTGGTGCATGCACTTTGCTATGTATCTAGACATATTATTTATTTAGGTAAATAGCAAAATGCATGCACCAAAAAAGTCAAAGTGAACTATAATTTGGAACGGAGTATGTATTAGTGTGAACTTGAATTGCGTTGCAGTCTTGCAGAACCTAGATACTCACCATTTCTCATCAAACAAGTCCCTAATTTCAGTCCAAACATCTTCTTCCAGCAATAGATAGTTCCCTTCAACTATCACTATTTTGTGCCTGCCAAAGTCATGGTAATTAGGAACCAGCAAAGGCCGCACTCGTACCAGTACTTCAAGAAACTGAAGCATTTAAGGAAAGACAGTATTAATGCTGGCATGCAGTCATTAGACATGGAAAAAGTTACAAGATAGATAGGGTACAATCTCATAGGAAGATAGACGGTAACAAGATTGTGGATGAAAAATATAAGTCCAACACCACAATCTCTTCTGCTGTCCTGAGACTAGTACCTGCCATTTTTGGAAAGGAGTGCTATGGGCAGCTAAATCTGCCAAGTTGGGTTTTAAATGGAAATTAGGGAATGGTAGAACAATTAAAATTTGGGAGGATAACTGGTTTGGGAACTCAAGTTTATTAGTTCAGTTCTGGCCTCTTATATTTTTGCTAGTGAGAAAAATTAAACTGTTGCTTGTTTGAGGGATGACCAGAATCTGAAAATTTCTTTCAGAAGAACCTTCTCATCTAGTTTGATGAATATGTTGTTTGAGCTTCAAGCAATTTCTGAATCAATTGTGTTCTCAGATGATTGTGATGCAGTGACGCAGTGGTTTAGGAGTATGAATCCAAAGGTAACTATTCTGTACTCATTTGTTCTTTGATTGTTGTGTGGCTTCTATTACTTGGATGTTAGCAGCACAAATTGTACATTGTGACTTCAAGGGCGGTACATGGCAAGATGTGAGGAAGATAGTGGAGATGGAGAAACCAACAAGGCTGATAAGTAGGTGGCGCCCTCTGTACAAATAGCAAGAATGGGAGAAGTTGGAACTGGTGGTAAGGCAAATGGAAGAAATTGCAAACAAACCAGCGAGGATTGTGGAGGCTGGAGGCAGAGGTTATAGGAAGCTCAAATGTAACTGGAACAGTACAGAACTCCAACTGGGAATATGCAGTAGTGTCTGAGAGGCTCATTTCGCTAGAAACTTCATTTTCAGATCACATAGCAATTCGAATTTTCCAAAATTTGGACTTAGACAATGTGGGCGGATACGCCTAGAATACTTTGTGCTGAACTGTGACATTTTGTGCACTTTGTTTCTCTGAAATAAAGAGGGGGTAACCTTCTCTCTTAAAAAAAAGAACAGTAACAAGATTAAGTTCTCATGAAGAAGTCTTTGTGCTGCAACTTGCATACACAGGTACAGGGGAAGAATATTGGAGCTTAACATAACAATCATAAAAAGAACTCGGAACTTAGCAGTAGTTGATATGGTCATGTGATAAACAGGCTATTGAAACATCCAATGCTAGGGGATGCTAATATTTAGTTGATCCAAAAGATTTTATGACTAAAGCAACACATTCAAATCCAAGCTAACTTACTGTGGCTTAACAAATATGTCATTCTCAACTGGGTCACCAACACCATGATCAAATGATGGAGCATAAACTGAACCCTACAAACCAAGATATTTAGACGATCAGATTAAATAACATGCAATACTCAAGAACTTGTATTGCAGGATGTTGGCAGATACCTCTGTTCTTAGGGTCTGTAGACATTTCAGAAACAGTGCTGGATTGAATGTCCAAGGTGCTAAAATCAATAAATATGATGTTAGTATTTATCAAAGTACAGTTTAAATGAAACAGATCAAACAGAGGACATCACACACCTCCTCTTCTTGCATGTGCTTCTTTTGGATCCTACAGGCACAAGTGTGTTAACAATTTGAGGAAGAGCTCAAATTTGGATACGGGTCACTCGAAACTCGAAAGATAACAAACCTCCATTGCATCGAGCTGGGCACGATAAAGGTGGAAACCATCCATTGGAAGCATTGCAGCAATTTCCTCGGTAGGAAGCAGTGCTCCACCACCCTTTGTGTGCTTCTGGGACCAAAGCATATTAACACGTCGAACAACTTCAGAGGCAACTGTGGACTTGCCTGCACCAGGTGGGCCAGCTAGACCAACAATGTATCTGCCAAGCAGTCAAATGAATTGGTTTAGCAGAATATTATTCATGAACTTCTCTTTAAAAACATGTTCCAGCAATGTCTCAAAAATTGAAACATGACAATTTTAGACCATTGAACTGGGGAAAAAGATCAGAGAAAATCAGGAAAACAAACAGGGCAAAAAGAATGGAAAGGATACTTGCTATGCTTTGAATAGCAATTAAATACATCTGTTATTTGAAATTTCTTCTCATGTTGAACAGATCTATCTGTTCCCAAGCCAAGTAACTGAAGCCAATTCTTTTTTAAAAAAAAATCCCACATAAAAAAAAGTGTGGAAGCTAATAGACCACAAACGTGACTGACGATGTTCAAGAGCCAACATGTCCTACTGCAGACATTTAAAACCAAACCAGCTTTGATCACTTGAATTTGCAATAGAAGAACATGATCATGCAATAATCAATGTCCTAACAGCACCAACAGGAAACACTTACTTTGAATCAAGATGTTCAATATTCTTCAAGACAGAAAGAAGGTGTTCGGCCAAAGCGTCATATACCTCCTCCATCGACCTTGAAATTTATCATCAATTTTTATCAGTATGCCAATTATCCAATAGTATAAACATCTACTAATAATGGTCAAAGTTGAGAAGATCAAGCAATTGCAGATATAACCCTTCTGTTTTCAGACCGATTGGCCCAAAACAGGCCTAAGCAAAGAAACATGACAAAGGAACAGGTTGCAGCTGGTCATCAATACAGAGACATGTGCAAAGCATTGCTACATATGATCCAGTTTGAATCACTGGTATAAAAGGAAAAGAGATAGTAATGCCCTTTCTTAAAAACAATAATTCTGCACCAGCTCATGTAAAAAAATGAAAATGAAAAAAAAAACTATTTACTTACTTTTCATAAGTGATGGCATCAGCTAATTTTCTATAATTTCATAAAATATCTCTTCTGAAAAGTCAGATGTTCAGCAGGTTCTTCTGGGAATTTGTACATAGGGAAAAATGATCAAAATCGCTAGCTAGAACATCGCTACATGCATACTACATGGGCGAAATATGGCATTATCGATGGGAAGTGAACAGGCTATTATGTCAACTAAAAGGATACATAATGACTGGCAAATGTTAAAATAGGCTGTACAATTGTTCAGAAGACAATGCAAAACTAACAATCCTAAGTTTTATTTCATGGTGAAACACATTTTCCCAGCTGACCTGCTCGTGCAAAGGCCATTGATTCTTAGCTGGGTCCAATATTTTGTCATAAATGACTAGTATCACAACTGAATTAGTAATGACTAATGAGATAATGATTTTCACAAAATTATAAAGCAAAACCTCAGGCCCCAGAGCACCAAGAAAATTCCAAGGCTAGGGTCAGAATTGTATGATAGTAAAAGAAACACTCCCTCTGTTCTAAATTATAAGTCGTTTTGGCTTTTCTAGATACATAGCCTTTTGCTATTTATTTAGACATAGTGTACATATAGTTGCATAGCAAAAGCTATGTACTTAGTTAGAAAAGGCCAAAATGACTTATAATTTGGAATGGAGGAAGTCGTAGTAATCAGTATGTCACTAAGAAGTGGCAAAGGGCCTTTTTCCCATTACAGAACAAGAAGTGAGTCGCAGTCGCTTACTTGGCTTCTATCTGCGGGGTTTGTTGTTTGTGATAACAAGGAACCTGGAAAACGAAGGAACGATGTTAGAGTCATAGTAAACACATGCTCAGCAAAGTGGGGGTTAACAGGGAAAAGGACGCTTACATTTCGTTTTTTGTTGTTTGCGTCTTGAAAGCTTGGATATCGAGGAGATGCAACCTGGAAGCTAGCAAGGACCCGAGGCGTCGCCCTCATCAGTTTGCTTCTTATAGCATAACTCCTACAGGCTACTAATCCTGCAGGGGCAGCAGAATCATGGTTTTAATCTATGCCTCGCAATGGCAACAGAAGTCAAGGTAAACGCATCAGAGTTTGGATTTGGGGAATAAAATGACAAGACATTCAGTTAGCACTAGCAGGCAGGCTTAAAGGTTTGCTCCAGCAAGAAATTTGCATGGAACCTAGAAGGTACTACAATCATTTGGTTACACAAATCCCAACGAAATGCAGCAAGATTCAGTATGTCAAGAAGTCCAATCTGTCAATTCCATCCGACACACCACACTTGCAACTTCCTTGGATTGGATGAAGTCGAAGAAGGCAGAGACAAACGCGAGCGCAGGGTTAAGGCGGAGGTAAAATCCAGGCGCGAGGAAGGGGATCGAAGGACGTCTTACCCGCCAGCCCCGGCCGGCGAAATGACGGCGGCCGGAGCAGCCGCGCCTGCGCCGCCGCCACCTCCGGGGACGCGATGGAACTGGACAACTCCATGGCAGGCAGGCTTACCCTTGCGGCCTTGCACGCTCACAGAATCAACCGGCGATCGCGGTTGATCTACTGATTGAAGATAACTCAGAAAGGCGAATCGGATTGCGATTGGCAACGAAACGGAGAAGAAATTCAGAAATCGGAGCTCGATCGGGGAGACAGGGACGGTATCCGAGTGTGGCTTTTGCAGATTAGACCTCTTACTTACGGCATATTTACTGACATATTCAAGGGCCTCCCACGGACTTCTACGAAAATACACATGATGGGAGGACCTGACTGTAAAACTGCTCTAGCTCAGAGACAGACACAGCCACAACACAGGATGATGCAAAGCAATTTGGTGAAGCAAAAGCAAATTATTGTCCTGGATGAACAAGTGCAAAATATACGGTTTCAAAGTACAGCAACAGTAGGGCCGGTTTGCATAACATACCGTTATTATGCTACAAATTCCACAGATTAAACAGAGCATGAACAAAAGGAGCATGGTACAACACACTCCAGATGGAACATACAGGGTCTAGAGGCTCGCTGAATCAACGCCGCAGCTCCTCGACGGCAAGGATGCAGACACCGCCCGATCACCAAGGCCTCTTATTTTCGCAGGCCGAGGCTTGCTCGCCCACCTAGCCTAGTCGAGGTGAACGGTGCACTGGCCCTTCCGTGGCTTGCCCCATTTCTCCTGCCCCTCCAGCTGCAGATAGTGGAAGAACCGACTGCTCAGGTGAGATGGCAAGACAGACGGACTGACGGTTTGGTTTGATCAGATCAGAGCAAAGGGGGTTTTGCAAACCTGCTCTATCATGAAGTGGGGCACGTGCACGCGCTTGGACCCATCGGCCAGCCGCTTGCAGGGCACCCGGGGTTCTATGGCCGCAAACTCATTCAGGACCTGGTTCCTGATTGCTCCAATCAGCATGTCGCGGCACCCTTTGACATGCACGTCCTTCAGCTTGGGACACTGGATCAGCAGCCGCTCTGGAACAGAGTTATTACATAAGGATGTCAGTACCAGGCGGGTCCTTATGGAAACATGTTATGCACAGCCTGAGTTTCAGCTTTCAAGGTACTGAAACAAAGCGAGGATGAACATCGGACCTGGATGAAGATTCGTGCAGAAGTTAAGGTTCAGATCAACCAGCTCCGGGCAATTCACATACAGGGCCTGTCACACGTGAAAAGTGGTGTATGAGCAAGCAGCTATACTATGTGTATGAACCAGAACAATGATGCCTAGAGTCAGATACAGTGTTTTCAACACTTACATCGATGGCTGAGCAGTCCCACAGGCTGAGTTTCTTAAGGGTATTGTGCGTTATGATCAGCTGTTGGCAAGTAGTCTGCTGCTTTCTCTGCACAGGTAATTTAGAGCAGAATTTGATCCCGCCAGTCAGGTCACCGAAGTAGGATCTCCCAGCTTTAGGCTGGGGGGTAGCACACATGCTCTTGCCACAGTCCATGAGATGAAGGAGCGGCAACCGTGCTGCAGCAATCTGCACCCCAACTGCATATCAGGAGTGAACATAATTTTGTTAGGGTATCTGTTGGTATAGGCACATAGCAAGTCTCTTTGAAATTAGTGGACCAAAGGACACTTACATGAGGTGATATTAGGGCACATAGCCAGTTGCATCTGTGTTAGGGTGTTAGGGAACGCATTGCTGATCATCCCAACCCCATTGTCAGTAATGCCAGATCTGAATGAAGATATAGGCATGCAAAATTAAGTAACTATTTCCATGTAACTTTCCAGTGGCACAAAAACTAGGAAGTTTGTTGTGGAATATAAGTATGCAAATTTAAGTGATTAGCTTCTGAAGATATAGAAATATCTGGTCCTCATAAGGTGGTGTGCTTACCCACTTAAATCAAGCACCTCCAAGCTTGGGTAAGAACGAACAATAGATACAACAGCTCCATCTGTTATTTTTTTACCTAGAATCAAAGACAGCATGCATAGGCCCCTGGTGAAAGGAGAAGGTTAAACATGCTGTTGAAATCAAGATACAGTGGAGTCATAGCATAGACCAAAGATTCCATGCAGTATTGTTTGAAAAAAAAATCCATAAGGAGTGATACCTGAGATTATCATTCTCTAGAGCAAACACGGCATTATTGCATAAGTGAATTGATGAAACATGCATTGACCTCAAGTTTGGGCAGGTGTTGCCCACACGCTCCATTAGAGCAACCAGGTCAGTAGAATCATTATTTTTTTGGGTAAAGTCCAGTGCAAGCGCAATCAAATTGGGGCAGTTCATGACCTACAAGTTGATAGCCCAGATCAATTTACGCAAGATATAAGATCAGGGGATTGCATAGGAAATAAATTGCAGGCATATCTCAACATACCGCTTTGGTAAGGGAACAAAGACCTGACAACCAAAGTGTTGAAAGGCTTGAAGAGCCAAAATTAAGACAACCAAGACTGCTACAGCCACCTAATTTAAGAACTGACAGAGATCGCCTCTCTGAAACAAACCTAGATAGCTCATCCCTGCATAGAACAGCAAGTATCAGTTAGATACAACAAAACTTAATGCCAATTTAACATTATTAAGGTGCAGGTATTGTTTTGAGATGGCTTATGGTGATAATAAACCGCAAAGATACTTCAAGAAACAAGAAATACTGACATTATATGTTTTCAGACAGTAGCACTAAATTCGGTACTGCACATTAGCAAAGGGATGCATACTAGATACTGATCATAAACTTTTATCTTCTATTCAACATGGAGCAGTGCAATCCATACATGATTATATGCAAGAACAAAATGTATAGAAAGATGAATGGTTTAGTAGTGGGAGCTTTCAACATACCCAGTTATCCTGTTGGCTGCGCTATTGGCCATGCTGATTTCCAGGGATTGTAAATTCGGGCAGGAAAACGCAATACATGCCAGCAGTGTGGAATCAACATCGCTGAAAAATGTTGGAAAAGAACATCTGGTCAGAACATTAATCCTCACAACTGACAGATTGAAACATAAAGTCAAGCAAGACCTAGACGAACTATCCACCACGAGAAAACCCAAGCAAGACAGGATTTCAGTTTTCCTCGAATTATAAGTGGGCAAGACAGACATCTGCATTTTGGTCCTCATCAGAAATATAGGAATCCTAACAGGAAAAACGCTAGGGGTGTTTGGTTTGTGCAATGAAATAGTAGATCATCATCTCACTCTTGAGTTCTTTTGTTTGGTTTGTCAAATAAAATGAGTCATTCCTGAGTTCTTTTACCACCACTACTGATTTATCAGTCTGATCCCCTAGCTGTTTCACAAGGCCGAGTAGCATTTCACTATCTTCTAACATGAGCAGATGAACCAAGCACTGATTCTGCATCAAAACTACAAACTTAACAGATCCGTGCTTCCTACTCTGAGAATAGACCCGATCTCCCAACATCATGACTAGACCTCCCCTAAGAAAATCACATCCAGCAGGAATCCAAGTTCATGTAGTCAGACCCTATCAGATCGACACTTATATTTCCCCCAAGCGCATCCATCCCACCTTTGATTTCCATTTACTAAACGATGTGTATTTAGACTCCAACCAAGCACCGATCAAGGATCCACAAGCGGAGATCTCACGGCACCAGATCAGATCACATATCTGCAGATTCTGCACTGCACTCAAAACCCAGCCCCCACAAGAACAACCGTTCAATCCCTCCGATTCCACTTGTTCAGTCAGGTTTTTAAGGTGAATTACTCGTGGATTTGGGTGTTGATTTGTTAGATCCCTTCCCTTCCCGTCCTGTCCCGTCTGGATCGAGCGAGCAACGTTCTACAGCATCGACCGACCTCCATTTGCGCCGATCCACTAAACCCCACGCACAACATAGCTCGCTCGTCGGTTCCTCACTGACCTGTCTATTTCGAGCTCGAGCCTGGCGAGCGCGGGGCACCGCGCCATGAGCGCGGCGACGGGCCTGACCCCGGCGGCGCGGAGCCGGACCTCCTCCGTGTCCTCCCACACGTGGCGCGCGACCTCGCGCCAGCCGCGGCTGACCCCGGCCGCGGAGGCGATGCCGCGTGGGGGCAGGCGCCGCAGCACCTCCATCACCACCCACCCGGGCGCCCGCTGCCCCGACCCCACCTCCACCCACGGCAGCGGCGGGTAGTCCTCGCCGTCGCCGTCCGCCTCCTCAGCGTTCGCAGCCGCCGTCGCCGCCTGCGGCGTCGGCGGCGGAGGTGGAGGAGGCGCCATGACCGCCAGCGGCACGGCGTCCAGCACCACGGCCGCCGCCGACGAGGCCGAGGAAGAAGACGGGTCGTCGAACTGCAGCGCGCGCCGCGGCTTGGTTTGCGGCTGTGACTGCGGCAGCGGCTGGGACAGCGGCTCGCCCGCCGCGTCGCCGCCGCCGGCGGACCCGGTGGAGACGGCGGAGGCGGCGGGGCCAGCTAAGGAGCAGACGTGGCCCTTCTTGGGCACCCCGCACCGGCCGCAGTTGTAGCTGCCGCGGCGTTTGGCCGGCGCGGGCTTCCCCTTGGGTGGGGCGGGGACGGCGGCGGCGTCGGAGGCCGTGGCGGGGGTGGCGGCGGCGTCGGAGGTCATGACGGGGGTGGCGGCGGCGGGAGATCTGGCGCTGGAGGTTGGGGCGGGTGGGATGAGGTGAGGGAAATGGCAGCTGAGGTGAGCTGGAGTAGGGCTAGGAATGGATGGATGCGGGCCGCGGGAAATAGAGGAGGGAGACGAAGGCGGGAGAATGGCGCGCGAGAGCTTGGCGCCATTTCCGCCCGCGCGCGGCCCGGTCAATTTTGCCCGATTTTGCAGGTTGGCGCCGGCGCGCTCGCGGTTTGCCTTTCGTTTCGGTTCGGTTCGAATGAATCGAGTGGATGGGCGCACGGGTTGCTCGCGGGGGCGGGGCGGGGCGGGGGACTCGGTCCAGCGGATCGGTCGGAGGTGACGTGTCGCGTGCCGCTACTACTACTAGTCAGTGACTGAGCGCCGAGGTAGGAAGGAGTTCTGGTCTGGTCTGGTCTGGTCTCGTGGAAGGTTGTTGAGCCGGACGACTGGTGGACGGAACCGGAACGGGCCGGCGGCGAACTCTCGTGTCGTGGACTCGTGACCTGTGGCCGGCACGCCCTGTGCATTGGGGCAAACCGTGGAACTGGACTTTGCTGGTCCGTTGCCGTTGAGGACCTGACTCTTTTGAGTTGGGTAGAGGTTTGCTCGATCGTGGATGGTGATGACTATTGACTACAGTGGTTTTGATGCTCGATCGGTTCCACTTGTCACTCGTGTACTCATTTGCAACATTGATAGCAGTGTTACACAATATCACCAGCAAGGTTACAGTTAAGTTTTTTTTTTCGAACCGAGGGCATTCCCTCATTTTTCATTAACTGAATAACGGACATACAGAGTGCTAGCGACCGGTTCAACACAGTAGCAATAGACTGAGACAGAAAAAGAGGCTAGACAATTTACCGACTTCACCCCACAGTTTTTACCAATCCCAGGAGAGGAACAAAAGAAAAACAGCCTAGGTTTGCCTGGAACATCGTCTCAAAAGAGGCCAAGGAGGACCACACAAGCATTGTAGCTCAACAAAATAAGATTGATCAGGGAAGAACATCCTTCTGTCATTGTTTGTATCTTCTCAGCCCAGCTTTTCTTTGTCCTGATGATCGTCAGCCTTGCATTGGATCACCAGATCTCCTTCCTTTTTGGTCTTCTTGTTGATCAGCTTTAATGCAATCTCCATCATCTTGTTGACCCCATCTATTAGCATCGCCTTATCTTCCTCAGCTTACAAACATGCCCAATAACTCATTAAGGCATACAATTGAAATTGGGTCATGAACTATTTTCTTTTCAAAGAAGCATTTGTTTCTAGCCTTCCATATAGCCCAGCATATTGCTGCTATGCCCACTTCATGAAATTTATGGTTTTGGGGTAACCACTTGTCACACCATCGTCAGCAATGTTCAAAAGATGTAGGTATGTTCTGGGCACCAATACAAGTGGCAATGATTGCCCAAACAGATTTAGCAGTGCTGCATAAGAAGAATAAATGTTGGCTGCTTTCATCCACATGACAGAAATAACAAGTGGGTTCTCCTTTTGATTAGATTGTCTTTGGTGAGAATAGCATTATTAGAGACAAGCCATAAGAATATCTTGAGTTTTTTCAGGAATTTTGCTTTTCCAAATCTTTTTGTGATATATACCGCTTTCATTACAAGATAAAGCATTATACATGGATTTCACATAGTATGTTTTGTTTTTGCTAAATTTCTAGATAACTCTGTCTTCATTGTCATTCAACCGTACCTGGTTCACTTTATTCATGATTCCTAGCCATCGGTCAGCCCATTTATTAACCAACCATCTAAAAAAGAGATAGAATCAGAATTTAGAACTGCCTGTTCCACAGTTATATCCTTTTTGATTGCCATAGACCTTTTTCATTTTCAAGCTTCCACAACCATTTACACAACAGACTAAGATTCATTAGTCTAATGTCGCTTATCCCCAGCCCACCTTTTTCTTTTTACTAATACATATTTTAGTCCAATCTTACCAAGTGGTACTTTCTTTTGGTCCCACCTCCTTGCCAAAAGAATACTCTTCTAATTTTGTCAAGTTGTTTCACAATCGTTTTTGGCAAGAGATAGATGGACATTTGATATAAAGGAGCATTACTTATACAAAAGCGGGCGGGGTCGTCCCTTTTCTCTAAAAAAATGTCTCGCATTGATATGACCAGTATACAATTAGGTATGTGTAGGACTTTTGTTCTTTTGTTCAAGACTACCTACAATGTTGTCCATACTCACAAATAATCTCTCCGTAGAGCAGCTATATGCATTAATTGATGCAGAAGCTGGGATATTAATATATATTCCCTTTTCTAAAAATGCCACCTCGAACTCTCGAAGGGTTGTGGAGGCAAATGTTATTAGACCGTGCCTCGGCCCTCTCCATACGCACAACACTACAAATCTTCGTCTATGTTTTTGTTAGCTCGTGTGCTGCTGCTTCGTTTGGCACCACATTATGTCGCTGCCAATATCGTAGTCAGATGTTACTTTGAAAGTGCATCAAGTCTCTAAATGCGGTTTAAGAATTTACATTGAATGGCAACGGAACTAAAGGAAAGGGTCGATGATATATTTTCATGAGAACTGCATGTACTTAAAATTGATATTTATGAGCTCGTGATTGAATCAAATGTGGCATGTACATGAGAAATGAGTTCTGATGAGATGCATGAACGACAAGCATGCAATAGAAATATCAAGAGGAACCCCCTGTTCAACCTATTTCAAAATTCAATGGTCGGATGCTGGTTGTTGCCTAGGAAGGTAGCAGACGGATTCTTCGGTTCATTTGTATGCGTCGCACAAAGGGCTCTACATAAGAGGATGCTGATTTAGATCTCGGTCGTTAGATCTTTGTAACTCTTCTTATCTTGTGTAAGTTTCTAGTGGTCATTGCCGCCTCTTTATGGCAATCCCAATGCGTAGGATCTGGAGAATTTTGTGTTCAAGTACGAATGTAAATGGAACAATATAACGAAATATTTATGTTTTGTATTCATTTGATCATTTATTGAATTTATATATGGTGAAGTGTCTCGTCACTTAAAGGACAAAGTAATTATTCTCACTATCTGTATCAAGGACATGGTCCTTTGATAGTCATGTTAACTTTCTGAGGTAGTGGCTAATGACGACACTAATATTGAAAGATCACTCCAAAAGAGGTCTATTCGAGAGGCATGTTTAAGAGGTGTTCGTCACAGAGGTACTTAATTCACAACACTTCTCCTTGGTCAAATATTTCTTGAGATTAGTACATTGATGAAGTGACAAAAATCTGAGGAATGCAGGGATATACTGTTTCAACTCCTAAATTCAGTGTAAAAATAAAGAAAAAAATGGTATATCCCTCTTTTTTTGTACTCCTTGCTCATCGAATATTCAATGCCAACGATGACAGCGGTATATCCCTCTTTTAAATTTCTTTGAACTCTACAATGATAAATTTTGTTTTAGAAATTAGCAATTGTAAAATTGCTTTGTTTTTGTCCTTTGAAGTCTTCAATAGTAACTTTTGATACAACAACGCACTTGCCACAACCCAATTCTTTTTTCTTTTAATCATACCCACAACCCAATTCTTTCCCTTGTATTAGTAACCCACTTACCTTAATTCTCCCTCACCTAGTCACCTATCCCTTAATTGTTTGTCATCATCAACAAAACCCCTTTTTTGGTGGTGCGCGTGGGTAAGAGGAGGTAGGTACACTTTAAAAAATCAACATGTTCGTAACAACAAATGATGGCACACACATATTCCCTCGAGACTTAAGCTGGATCTCAAGATCGACCACACACACACATCCTACCCCGGGATTAACAAATTAAGTCAAACACCTACGACACCTATATCATGTCAAGGATTTAAACCTTGATGGACATGTCCACTTCAAGAAACCTAACTGCTAGTTTAGCTATGCTCAATCCGCACATAGTAGATTACTAGTTGACACTAAGGGGGTGTGTTTGGAACTCTTGCCGACGCTTGCTTTACCCAGCTGACCAAAGAAATTGACGTTTGGTTGTATTTCTTGCTATCTCGGTTTTCACGTCCTATTGCCAAGGTTAGCGAGCCAAAAACACTCTCCGGCACATGCAAGGGCTGCGAACCAGGCCATGCAAAATATACCAAACAAGCCATAAATATAGATTAGCATCATAATGCAATTGCTCGGGAAAGAGAATAAATCGACGTGGATGTCTTTGGATGGCATAGCCGCATAGGCATTCACGCTCCACTGAATTTGTTTATTTTCCAGACTATTGTAATTTTGAAACGTCTTTGAATTATACCTTGACTATCAATTACTCTCTCATAGCGTACTGTCGATTGCTGCAAAAGCAATTCATATTGAATGGTATGTGAAATGCGAACTTGTTGACGGTAGTTTGAAAATTCTTGAAATCCTACCTTTCATTACAAAGTTTAATCTTTGTACCTCCTAATAATGTTATAAAAGTAATGTAGTAACATAAGCTCTAGCTTGCAAAGCAAACGCCTTTTCTAATACTCCGGTACAAAATGTATTTCAAGTTTTCAAATGAACCATTCACGTGGAAGGTTGTTGATCCGGACGACTAGACCGAAGCAGAACGGGCCGGCGGCCTCTCGTGTTGTGTCGTGGTGGTGGTGACCTATGGCCGGCCCTGTGTGCACGGGGGCGGCAACCGTGGAACTGGACTTTGCTGGTCCGTTGAGGACTTGCCTCTTTTGAGTTGAGAGGTTTGATTGATAGTGGGTGCAAACTGCTCGATGGTGGGGATGACTATTGTCTACAAAGGCTACTCTATGATCGAGAGCCGAGGGGGTCTAACAGTGGTTGTGGTTGGTGCTCGATCGACCTTCTACCTCTATAGGCTCCACTTGTCATTTAGTCATTGTCATATGCCCAACATTGATGGCTCGAGAGGGAGATTTTCATGACCGAGCTGCTCGACACCGTGCTTGGGCTACCCAAGGGCATCACCCGGCTCAGCGACATGGACTACGCTCACACCGGGATGATATTCATCAGTACACGGGGATATGGGCAGTACTCGTTCCATACTAGAAAGGTGCGCGGCTTTGCCGCGCATGGCCATTGGCCATTTTTTTAGTTAGGTATATGGATATGAATAATGGTAGTAAGTTAAATTATTCTTTATGCAACGTATTAGTATTTTTATTTGTATTATTTAGAAATTATCGTTTATGGATGATCGTACATGTTAACCGCGGAGTTTTCATTTTGCTGTCTATATATTTCGAGTTCTATGAAAATCTACTCTAAACTCTTTTTTTAATTAATTTGTTATTTGAGCATGGAATAATAATTTGTTGAAACATTTCAAATTTATTTTTTTTGTTTAGGGTGTCAACATCACAAAGCATCAACAAAATAAATTTTGTAATATTTGGATTAACATTTTAGTGTGTAGGAATCATCGAAGTTTCATAAGTTAATTAGTAGAGTTTTTTCTAAATAATTAAAAATTTCTTTGTTTTTGAAGTTTTATATTTTTTGTACATAGAGTGCATTATTGAATGGTTACACAAAAATTTTCATGATTTTAGGAGATTTGATTATTTTTGTATGAAATAAACAAAATCAGTATCTCATATGATTTAATAAAAGACATAAAAAGGATAAGGCTGGTTGGGCCAAATCTGACCCAGTTCGGCCCATGTACAGGGTAGGCACTGGCAGGCCGGCCCATATAAATGCCTAGGCTTTTGACCTATCTTGAAAAAACTCGAGAAATTTTTTGTAAAATTTTCTGAGAGAGTAGGCTGGACGGCGGGTTCTATTTCTATAAAGTTTGAGGGCTTTTTTGCAAAAATATCGAGAAATTTTTTGTAAAATTTTCTGAGAGAGTAGGCTGGACGGCAGGTTCTATTTCTATAAAGTTTGAGGGCCTTTTTGCAAAAATACTGCCCGATCTGAGCCGTCCGACCGCCCGATCGACGACTGAGGATGGCTGGCGACGTGGCCACTCTCCCTGACCTTCTTTTGGTGCAACTCTCGTATATAGAAATGGAGACCGGCAAGCTAGAGCGCTTGGTGATGAAAGATGGTAAGGAGCACGGAGACCCTATCTATGCCTACACCTTGGCCTGGCCGCCTGAGTTCCTCGCTCCAACTGACTGACTTTCTGGTACGGTGATTTCCACAATTTTTTTTGTTTATAACAAGTTTTGCTTGATCAAATGGTCCATTAATTTTTTCTCTTATAATATGATTATCTGTACGCTCTGATGCATACATATTTTGTCATATAGCATCTTGTACAAGTAGAGTGAGTGTATCATTTCCTTTTTGGATTTGTTATACAGTTATTACTCACTCAAAAAATTTTAGAACATGGAAATTAGTACATAAATGTAGAAAGCTCGATGGTCATCAGTTTGGTGAATTGTGTTCCATCTGCTAGCTGTAGGATGTTATATATACTTATATTTGGTACAAACTAATTTCTCAATAAGTTCTATAAACTAGGGTACCAAATTTGAAGTTTGTGTTGGACATCGCAGTACTATTCAACACTCCAGATTTACTTCCTTTTGAAATGTTGGTATTAATTGTTTCAGGCTGTTAACCAGTGAGAGAAGATAACGGTGATGCAAATCAACTCACCTCTTTGGTTTCTGGATTACTAGTGGCACGTGCCATCTTCGCTAAAGCTGCTGCTGAATTTTTCTTTTCACATTTTCGGATTGACTGGATGGCATTCTGGGTTTTGCCACGTTATGCTGGTTCGAGGCGAAACATATATGCTTGCGTGTCATGAGATACTTGTCCCATTAGAGTAAGGTGTCATACTGAAGACACTCGGGGTGGAATGGTGGAATGTCTCCCGTTGTGCTGTTTCAGGATGAAGTGTGGTTGTGTTCGTCAAGAGTACCATTCTACCATCTTCTACTCTGATGACTTACCTTCCTCCTGTTTTTTGCACTTTTGCGTATCATGTGAGTTCATCATTTTTACTTTTTGTGAGTGAGCGAGTCCATCATTTCGACTTTTGTGGTGCCACAACATGCTTGCTCTCTTTATTTTAGTTGTGGTTCATAACTGGATACACTTATTCCTAGATTAAACTGGTATGGATATTTTGAACAGAGACATTATTCCTAGAATGGCGCGCGCGGATATACGTATGGGCCAGAGCACCGAGGTTAGGACGTAGGAGACGGTTTTGGTCTCGTGGAAGGTTGTTGAGCCGGACTGGACGCAAGCGGAACGGACCACCCCACTCACCTCTCGTGTCGTGGCGGTAGCGTGTCGAGGACTTTGTCTCCTTCGACAAGAGGTTTGCGAGATCGTGGGTGCGAAGATGGTGATTACGACGAAGGTTCCACTTGCCTGATCGATACTTGTACACGGTTATTACATATGTGTATGACTTTGTATGTCCACGTGTCTAAGACTGCCCATATATGGTGTCGTCGATGCTTCACAAATAATCTTTGTATGCCACCTCGAATCGTAATGGCGAAGGTACTGCATGTGAAGGTTAGCCCTTTGCCCCTCTCCATACATATAACAAACGATGTGAATCTTGGTCTATGTGTTTGTTAGCTCGTGTGCTGGCTCTAGTCGCGTTTGGCACCACACATCGTTGCTGCTGCTAATATCATAGTCAAATGGTACATTGGAAGTGTGTCAAGCCTCTAAATGCGGTTTGAGATTGAATGGCGACATAATCAGAGGACGGGTGTATTTCATGACAACTGCATGTACTTAAAATCGATATGTTCGGGCTAATGATTGGATCAAATGGCATGTAAATAAGAAATGAGTTCAAGGTTATTTAATGAGATGCATGAATGATAGGCGTGCGATGGAAATATCAAAAGGGACCCCCTTTTGTTCAACCTATTATGAATTCCAACGGTCGGGGATGCACACACGTACGCTTGCTATATATGGGAGGCAGCAGATTATCTGATTATACCATATTTGCATGCACTGCTGAAAGGGTTGATCAGATCTCGATCATTAGATCTGCATAACTCTTTTTATCTGGTGCAAGTTCTCCGGTGCGTGGTCAATGACACTTCTTAGTGGGAGCTATAAATACGCGTGGGCGGTTGGACTTGTGAGCTCTCTTGGCACCCTTAGTTGACATTGTTGCATACTTAGAGCTTGAGAAACACACTCCACTCACTTGCTTTGTTGGAGATTGCAATTTTGTGTTGTTGGAGAGGATTCTAATGTTTAATTTTCATTGAGAATTTACATCTATTGTGGCACTTGGTGGATCATTCTTGTAGCGGAGTCCATATAATACTTGCGGTGGTTGTTGCCACCTAGACGTCTTGGAGACGTGGTGGAGCCGGGGACACTTTTTTGTACTGAGGAGCTAGAGTCAGGATTTTGAAACATGGCTTCTTCCGGCTCCAAAACAAATTTAACCTAAATTATTATAGACTTGCCACTAGAGTCGTTTTTTACAAATAGTTTTCAAAATAGCTTCACCTTCACCTGATAAGCTGCTCCACAATAGGAGCCCCTGCCAAACTCACCCTTAGTTCATCTTGAGTGTTTAAGCATCCTCCTTTGCTACTTGTGGTCTAGAGTCCATTATTTGTTTTCTTTGGTGTTATTAGTCTTCCTAATGGCTCAGGCAACACGACGAAGAAAGGCTATGAGAAGATTAAATATGGTAAAGATCGAGGTGCATTCTTTTGTAGTGGGAACCTTTAGTCACTGCTATCATCCACTAGTGACGTTGAATTTGGCGTGTGAAAGGATCAAGATGCCCAAGAGGGGGGGTGAATTGGGCTAATTCTAAAATTTCTTGCGGAATTAAAACCTATTAGCCAATTTCACCCTATGTGCCTATGTGTGTTTCTAAGGATTCTATCAAGAAAAGTTTTGCACCCTAGTTCCAATCCTAATCTAGCATGACAATTCTAAGTATGTAAATTGCGGAAGTGTAAATGCTAGAAAGTAAATGCGAAAAATAAAGGAGCAAAGAACACGGCGATGTTTTCCCGAGGTATCGGAGAGTCGCCACTCTCCACTAGTCCTCGTTGGAGCACCCGCGCAAGGGTATAGCTCCCCCTTGATCCGCGCAAGGACCAAGTGCTCTCTCCGGGCTGATTCTTCGACACTCCGTCGCGGTGAATCGCCGAAACCGCTCACAACTTGAGTTGGGTCATCCACAAGCTCCGCCGGATGATCACCAAACTCTCCGACACCACCAAGCCGTCTAGGTGATGGCGATCACCAAGAGTAAAAAGCACAAGCTCTCACTTGACCTCGCAAAGCCTAATGAGACGATGGATGCACACTTGCTACTCTTGATTCACTAATGAGTGCTAATCAATGGATTCTCAAATCACTAGCACCTCACTAGGGCTCTTGCTCTCTTTGGACACTAAAGAGGTTGTTCAGCTGAGAATGATGGGCAAGACAACCGGTATGGAGAGGTGGGAGATGTATTTATAGCCCCACGGGCCAAATCCAACCGTTACCTTCCAAACCAAGATTTTCGGGGTCACCGGACGCGTCCGGTCCCCAGCACAGGACGCGTCCGGTCTGTTCAATTTTTCAATCCGCGACCGAACTCAGCTAGCCGTTACATAATCACCGGACGCGTCCGGTGAGTTACACCGGACGCGTCCGGTGTTTCGGTCTGATAACATAGCTTCTGGACAGCGTCTGGTGTAGCACCGGACGCGTCCGGGCTGGCGTCCGGTCCGTTATCATTTTCGGCGTTGCACCAGACGCGTCTGGTGCTTACCACCGGACTCACTGTCCCAGCGTCCGGTGTGTTCAAACACTGCTGCACACACAAATGAATAGACCGGACGCGTCCGGTCCTATTCGGTCCAGCGTCCGGTGCAGCTAAAACAACCGTTCCACTTCGAATTCGACAATCTTCATGAACGGCTTTAACTCCAACGTACCTTAGGGCCTTTTTGTAGTTACCTAGTGCTAAGTTTCACAAGTGTGCATCACACCTAAACCATTAGACTTATCTAGGTCAAGCTACCCGTTTGCACCCCCCTTAATAGTACGGCCAAAGGAAAAAAACAAAGTCCTAACGACTAATCCGACGTCACCCAACACCATGGACGATCAGAACTAACCATTCTTGACCTTGTCGTCCATCCTTTGAAAACCGAAACGATTTCCATCGTCAAGGGAGCATGAAACCCGTATTGCCCACGGTATCCATCACCATAACCTAACTTACCAATGTTTCTGCAAAACACACGTTAGTTATGGTAAATATTGTCATCAATCATCGAAACCACATTAA
>CM041646.1:7570185-7720408 GCA_023333625.1 Bothriochloa decipiens
AAGGAGTGATACCTGAGATTATCATTCTCTAGAGCAAACACGGCATTATTGCATAAGTGAATTGATGAAACATGCATTGACCTCAAGTTTGGGCAGGTGTTGCCCACACTCTCCATTAGAGCAACCAGGTCAGTAGAATCATTATTTTTTGGGGGAAAGTCCAGTGCAAGCGCAATCAAATTGAGGCAGTTCATGGCCTACAAGTTGATAACCCAGATCAATTTACGCAAGATATAAGATCAGGGAATTGCATAGGAAATAAATTGCAGGCATATCTCAACATACCGCTTTGGTAAGGGAACAAAGACATGACAACCAAAGTGTTGAAAGGCTTGAATAGCTAACTTTGAGAAAACCAAGACTGCTACAGCCATCAATTTTAAGAACTGACAGAGATTGCTGCTTTGAAACAAACCTAGATAGCTCAACTCTGCATAGAACAGCAAGGGCCAGTTAGTTACAACAAAACTTAATGCCAATTTATGAATTTAACATTACTGAGTTACTGGTATTGTTTCAAGATGGCTTATGGTGACAATAAACCGTAGAGATACTTCAAGAACATTAAATTTGGTACTGCACACTAGCAAAGGGATGTGTACTAGATACTGATCATAAACTCTCATGTTCCATTCAACATGTCACAGTGAAATCCTTACACTATTATACGCAAGAACAAAACGTATAGAAAGATGAATGACTTAGTACTGGGAGCTCAACATACCCAGTTATCCTGTTGGCTGCGCTACTGACCATGCTGATATCCAGGGATTGTAAACTGGGGTATGAAAATGCAATCCATGCCAACAGTATGTCATCAACATCACTGAAAAATGTAGGAGAAGACCATCTGGTCAGAACATTAATATAATCCTCACAACTTAAGAGACTGAAACATAAAGTCGAGCACCAAAAGAACTAGACCTAGATGAACTATCCACCACGATAAGACCCAAAGCAAGACAGGATTTCAGCTTTCCCCGAATTGTAATCCAACAAGCAGGCAGACAAGATCTGCATTTTGGTCCTCGTCAACTATAGGAATGCTGACAGAAAAAACACTAAGAGGCGAGGGGCGGGGGTGGGGAGTATTGAAATAGTTCATCATGATGCCATTCTATTGTTTTTTGTTTGGTTTAAGGAATAAAATGAGCTGATCCATCATCGCATTGTTCCTCACAAGCTAATAACTAGTACTAGTATGAGAAATGGGATCACTCCACTAAATTTTGAGAAATGTACTCCTGATGCATCACTGATCACCCGTTCTAGAATGGACTAATTCCCCAAACCAAGCACTTCATAGATGTACCAAATGACGCCCCTACTTGCCATAAAGGATGCACCAAGTTCCTCTTAGAACACCAAAAGAGGAAATAAACCTGTTCTTCAGAAGGCCCCCTAATAACTCGGCATCTGCTGTAGAAATTGCTCTTGAGTCAGACAGGCGATGCCATCAGAGATTCATGAGGCTTTTACCACCACTACTGAGTTTATTAGTCTGATCCACCAAGTAGCATTTCACTACCTTCTAACATGAACCAAACACTGACTCTGCATCGAAGCTATAGAATAGGTGAATGTTGAATGAAAAAAGAGTGGAGGAATGTTGAATGAAAAAGAGGGTCGGCCTCTCCCCCTCCTTTGCCCATGAGGTTCTATTTATAGAATAGGTGAAAAGAGAAAATCTTCCTTCCTTTGTCTTTAAATCATACCGGTTCATAATCTGTATAACTATTGAGCCTTTTTACAAGGAGATGTTGGGGTGTGGCCACCCACCCCCAACAGACAAGAAGTATATTGGTAATTATGAGATGAAACATATTTATAAAAGGTATTACCATAACTTTGATATGTCATGAACTCTACTACTTCATGTACAAACACGTCGTGCAAAGACGATAGAATGTGGTGGGTGCGGTCAAATAGGCATAGTAGGGTAGATAGTAAAAGAATCTAGCAAGAAGAACTAATTAAGCGACAATATGAGATCATGGTCGGAATATGTGCCTAGGAACTTCATGCCTCAGACACTATCATAGTACGTCAGAGGGTACACTAAAAGTGCATCAAGACTCTAAATGGGTGTTTTGGATTGAATGACGCCACAATTTAAGGGAGATGATATATTTCATGAGAACCGTGTGTACTTAATCACGGGTAAAATTGGTATGTTTGGGCTCATGATTGAATCAAATGACATGTAAATGAGAAACAGGTGCAAGGTTAATTTGATAAGATGCGTGAATGACAAGCATGCGATAGAAATACCAAAAGAGACCCCATTTGTTCAACATAGTTTGAATTCCAACAGTAGGATGCACACGTGGTTGCTGCCTTGGGAAGCAGCGGATTCTTCAATGGCTAGCTCATTTGTAGGCATCACATAAAGGGCTCTGCATAGTAGGGTGTTGATCAGACCTTGAACGTTAGATATTCGTAACACTATATTTGGTGCAAATTGCCCGGTGGTCATGTAGGCCATAGCTTTAAACGACACTTTTTTTTGTTGGAGCCATAAATACGTGGCCGGCCGGCCTTATGAGCTCTCTTGGCACCCTTTGGTTGATATTGTTGTACATGCTTAGGGCTTGAGAAACACACTCCACTCAATTGCTTTGCTAGACATCGCATTTGTGTGAGGTTGGAGAAGACTAGTGCTTTGCAACAAGAGTTTGCATATATTGACACTTGATGAATTATTGTTCAAGTAGCGGAGTTCTTGTTGGTTTTAGTGGTTGTTAACACAAAGTATTACAAATCTGCCACTAAAGCTATTTTTTGTCGGTCTTTTTTTTTTAAATAGCTTCAACTTGACCTTCACCTGAGAAGTTGATAGAATAGTAGCCGGAGATCTGCCAAACTCGCCCTTAGCTTGCGTTGAGTGTTTAACCATCCTCCTTTGTTACATGTTGTCGAGAGTCCCTTATTTGTTTTCTTAGTGTCATCGCTCTTCCCAATGGCTCAGACAATAGGGCGAAGAAAACTCTAAAAATGTTAAATATGGTAAAGATTGAGTTATATTATTTTGTAGTGCAAACCTTCAGTCACTACTGCCATCAACTAGTGAAGTTGAATTTGACGTATTCATTTTACCATTGCTGATTGTGACGCGTCGCCAATTACATACAATGGCAATGTTGATGACGCCAAGGCGGAGGAAATGGTGGATCAACTACTTGGTTGTTTGTCATAGCCCACTAGTCTCTCTTTTGTTGGTAACTATATGTTTACTAAATCTTTCTCAGCATATAAACTAGTACTAAGTTCGGAGCAGTAGTTCGTTCCAAAAATGTGCTTGAACTTATCTACCCTACTTATTAGACAATGATAAGTGTTTTTTCTCACGATAAAACAGCATCAGCCGATTTATCGGCTACGAAAGCCATCACCCTCTTTGTTAGTGTTTCGCAATGAAAGGATCTAGTTCACACGATCAAAATTTCTTGTTCACACCATCTTGTTTGTGAAATAATGAAAAGTTGTCAGTGTTTTGCACCTACACAGGGATACATGCGTTTTTTTTTGTCCTAATTTATTTCGCTTGTATTTTAAAATTTGATTTGATTTTTAGGAGGAACTATACTGAATAAAGAATAAAGAAACTATAGATTAGAAAGTTGATTCTAATAATTGACTCATTTTCTGGAAGAAACTATATATTAGAAAGATATTTTTTATGTAATAATATAATATTTTATCTCTTGAAAATTAGCCATAGAACCTATGAGTTGAAACCGCAGGATCCGTTCACATTCCCGGTTCCCGGTGTCGTCGTCGTCAATCGTCTCGCCTCCCGCACGGCGCGCTACTCGCGATTTCCGGCGCCATTAACACTACTCCGCGCTCCGATGCTTCCCCCATTCACACCAGCTCCATTTTCTCTGCCTCTCTATAAAACCCTCGTGCAGTACACTCCGAGGCCGAATCAGCCTGATCAGGAAATCAAATCCGCCGTCACCATACCGTTGCGCCGCCATGGCCGCCTCAATCTGGTCACACCTCGCTGATGCCACCATGGCCGTAGCCGCCACGGGCGGCCCGTTCTCCTGGATGGACCTCGTTGAAGCCGCCGTCAGCACTGGCAACGTCCACCGGCTCAAGGGTAACACATACTATACCCACCACACTGCCTCCGATCCGTCCTCTTTTTTTCTCCACTGCGCTGCCGCTTGCTATCTGACGATCCTCTCCCTCTCCTCTTCAATTCCCCATTGCTTTTTGGTAGAAATAGAAGCGGCGAGCGGTATCGACTTGCGGCAGCCGACGAGCTCCCGGGGCCGGAACCTGCTCCACCTCACGGTGATGGGGGCTTGCATCACGGGGTGGATGGGCGTCTGCAGGTACCTGGTGGAGGAGAAGGGGTTCGATGCCAACTCCACGTCTACGGAAGGTAATTAATTTATTAATCCCACCGCCGGAGAATGCTGCGTACTGTGAGGTGCTAGCTCCATCTATCTCCGATTGCAGGAGAGACGCCCATCTTCGTCGCCACCGAGTGCCGAGTGACCAATGCCGGCGGCGTCGTCCCTCTTCTCACCTACTTTCTCGGCCGCGGCGGCGACCCGGCTGCGCCTGACGCCACGGGTTGCACGCCGCTGCACAATGCCGCCGAGCACGGTGCGTTAATTTCGCACTTTCGGATCAGTCTTTCTAATTTCGTGGGATGGATGTATTAGAGCAACTTGAGGAGTTTTCTGAATGAACTTCCTATTTAGATTTATCCCTCCAACAGTTTAGTGAGAAAAAAAAACTCTTTAAAAGTAAGAACTTAGTAAATCTCTCCTGTAATTCGTCGCTTCGTGTTTGGCGTTTTTCTCAGAAGGTTGGAGTAAATTAGATGCATTAGTAAATGAAGAAAATTAAGGTTCTAGCCTTCTAGGTGAGAAAACGTTAGGGCACTCTATTATAGAGTCTAAACCTATTTATTACCTTAAACATCATGGATTTGGAGTTTAAATAATACTTAGTCCTGTTTTTTCACCCTCTCTCTTCAATAAATATACTGCCACATCAGTAAAATACCATAAATAAGAGATAATAAATATTCTTGGACTCTATGGTAGAGTCCAAAAGACAAAAAAAATATTAAGAAATATTGTTGTAGAAATAGTTTGGGGTTCCCAATACAAAATCGTTTAGTGAGGGTACTTAAACTGTTGGAGAGAAAAATAAATTGAGGTTGCTAATTATTTTTGTTAACTTGCTAAATTTATCGGTTTAGCAAGTTAATTATTATAGGAAACACTTGTAGACAGAGAAAATCACCTACATTATTATATTATTATATGATCCATCTGATCCCATATTCTAGCTTGTACCAATGTACCGTTTAGAGAGAAGATACATATAGTCAACAAATTAAGATCGAACTTTTAATTTGACCCTTGGATCAGATATATAGATATGACCATATGAGAGCAGTTGCATTACATGCATGAATTATAGTAACTAGTTGATGCTAATAGATTCACTTTAGCAAAAAAAATGTCAGTCTCAAAGGGAAGTATATACAAACTGTCAGAAATGTTCTATGGAGGTGCTTAATTTGTGTTCCATTTATACTTTCTGGCTTTCTGCATGCATGCTCTGGTTTCAATTCCCTTACATTTGCACCTCTGATCCAGGGCACAGTGAGGCTATAGGTCTGCTGTTGTCCAGGGGTATTCCCGTGGATCCTGTCAGCTATCATGGGACGCCGCTGCACTTGGCTGCGGGAAAGGGCCATGCCCAGGCTCTCAAGATCCTGTTAGAGCATGGTGCTGATGTAAGCAATTAGAAAGACTCCAGCTAAAAAATCTGTGTCCTTTGTTTCTGTTTTTGTGCTGTCTCAGCTTAAGCAGTACTGATCTGGATGTATTGTAACTGTTGTTCACCTTCCTTTGCAGCCCAATAGAGTTGTCAATCATGTGTCTTCACCACTCCTGATGGCATGCTTTGCTGCCAAATTGGAATGCGTTAAGCTATTGGTTAAGGTCCACTTATTCACTTAAACTTGTTAATGGCCTGCCCATGTTTGTACTTACATGTTCATTGAAGTTACTCTATTCTCTGCAATTTTGTAGGCCGGTGCTAATGTGAACTTTCAGTGTTCACCTGGGCCAACTATGTTATTAGCTGCAGTTAGTGTTGGCTCAGTGGATATTGTCAATTTCTTGCTAAAGGCTGGAGCCGACCCTAATATTCATGATGGGGTATCGTATTAATGACTCTTTCTGTATTTGTCTCTGCTGTTTATTTGCTTTGTGCTTTGTAATCTGATCCTGATGTGCACTATCTCATAACACTTTTCATATCTGATGGTTGAGCTGTTCATACAAAAACCATTCATGGTGTTCCACTTATATATTCAAAACTTTTGTCTAAGCACAACTATATAGTCTAGCACTTAATCATTGTCTGGATTTTAAAATCGAGCATTTTTTTAGTTTTCCTTCAAATTATGTTGTTGATGTCACTGGTGCGAAAATTCTTTTAAGTGGATACCCTTGTCAGCTTTGATGCCGGACTGTATCCCTCTTCAATCTTTGCATTTGTAATGCAGTGTGGGAAAATGCCAATCATGCTAGCAGCTTCTTATAAGCAACGTAAGCTTGTTGAAATGCTGCTTCCTCGGACAAATCCCATTCCTTCCATGCCAGACTGGAGTGTTGGTGGAATTATTGGTACCATGAAAACTGTACACCTGGTATGTTAGCATACTTTTCCAAAGATTATTACCGTCAAAACTCTTTGTATCACGTGTCATGCATGGAACTGAACAACAGAACAAGTGAACATGTGCTACCATTTTAGGGGTTGGCTAAAGAATCAATTGCTAATGCCAAGTCGGAAGGAAAGGAAGCGTTTGCAAATGGGGACTACGGTTATGCAATCCTCTGTTATTTGCGGGTATGTCTTTGAAGCATAACACATGATGTGCTTGTTGGGATTATACAAAATGTTGGTTTTGAAAATTGTAGTGCTAAAGGCATGGAGGATTGACCGCAGAGCAGTATGAAAGTAATGCTGATGCAACCAGCTGCTGAATAAATTTACTGTATGTTGTTCATTCAAACAGGCCATGAGATAAATAACCAAGTTCTTGTATCACCTGTTGTTCATGCAGGCAAGCGTCATTGACCCGCATGATGCCACTTTACTGTCTAACCTGAGCCTATGCTGGCTGAAGCTGAGAGAAGGGGAGCGAGCTGTGTCCAGTGCTCAACAATGCCGTAGGTTGAGTCCTGATTGGGCTAAGGCATGGTACCGTGAGGGCACGGCTCTCAACTTGCTACAGGTATTATATATATAATATATGGCTCTCACGGTACATAATAGCTCACGGTACATAATAGTAGTAAGCCTTGCAATCAACATAACCTGATCTCTCCATCTGTAATGATAAAGTCACCACCTTGCATGTTGGCTATATCTATAATCTCAATTTGCAGAAGTACAAAGATGCTGCTGATGCGTTCGTGGAAGCGCTGAAACTTGACCCTGGGAACAATGAGATCGAGAACGAGTTAAGGTATTATCACAATCTGTCACTGGACATGTAATTTCAGAGACTGTCAATCGTCAACCATGCTTGGGTGTCTTTTCTTTTTCTGCGAACACAATAGGGCATTGACATCTGAACCACAGTTCTTGCATACTGCATTTGTATTGGGGCATTGACATCTGTACCGCAGCTCTTGCATACTGGCATACTGCATTTGTGTTGTGTGGACGGTACATTCTCTTACTAGGCTTTTGATTCTTCATTCTTGAAACCTGCAGAGAGGCCATGATGCATGGAGATGGAGGCAATGCAGGAGAGAACCCTTGAGCATTCATAATCCTCGGATGCTCAGCACTGTATGGGGGCTGATCGATATGCCAAAAAAAAAAAGGTTGCCAAAAATGTGCGGCGCAGCAAAGACTAGTTTTATTCGCTCCTTGAACTCAGGTCATTCTGTGGATCTGCCAAAGCTACTGTATGCACGTTGCGGTAGTCCTTTATTTTTGTTTCCCCCTTTGAGAACAGCAGGAATGCAAATATGTAATGCAGGATCTGTGTACGTCTGTTCGGAGTTGAGCAGCTCATTTCGCTACAAGCTTTGGATGTCGACGGCTGGGCCTGGGCCGTATTTGACTTGTTTGATCGAGGCCGTCTTGTCCACGGACATGGCGGCCGACCCACTATTTGCATTTACTTTTTTGTTTTCTTGCACAATCTCGTCAATTATAAAATAAAAGTACATTGTCACACTAGCAAGTTGGAATCTATTCAATCCTTGAACTTTGTAGTGCAAATGTAAGCAAGCGTTAGCTAGAATATACCATTTGCTATATGAGTGTAAATGAAATGACAGAGTGAGACAAGAAAACCATTCTTGCTTTGTGTCATTGTGTGTAAGGTCATACGACTTTGATAGGCATGCATGAGAATTAGTCGACGTGGATGTCTTAGGCACGCATGGTCCACTACCCAATATTTGTGTTTTAGTCATCAGAACTTGGTTCCATTATCTAAAAATGTGTTTATTTGCCATAGTGCCTCATGATTTCATCATCTAGATACGTGCTCTCTCAGTTGATGACGAGCTTCTTTTTCCTTTATGTGCTGAGCATGATCTTCGCTTTCATTGGACGACATAGAAAAAGACAACACCAAAAAGGCCTGTTGTGGCATATGCCAATTTCGGGACCACCGCTAATAGCAGACCTGAGTCCAGCCCAATTAACGAGTCTTAGGACTTATGGCCCTCTTTGAGTGGGCGGGTTTCAGGCCCACTCCAAACCGTAATGAGGCCCTCACAGTGACGGCCCACACGAGTTCCAGCGGAAGAGGAGGAGGAGGAGGAGATCCAGATCCAGCTGTTTCACGTGTTGTTGGGCTTTGTGCCCATGGCTCAGATAAATGGCTTCTGCCCATGGTTTCCCCTCCTCCACTCAAAAAAAAAAAAAAAGTTGGTTTCCCCTCCTGGCCGGGGCCTTTTACCGTCAAGGCCGATTCATTAGCCAAATCAGGGCCCACCTCTATCACTGTCTATACATTTTTGGGCGTTTTAATTTAGCAGCAGCTTCCATGGGGTCTGGTGTGGTAAGGCAGAGCAGTGCAGGAAGCTTCCCACCGAATTTTTAAATCCCGTGTACACATTCACAGAGAAAAAAAACAGCAAATTCGCGCGTATTCTATTCGAAAATCATGAAGCCATGAATTGATGCGCGAGCCTCGGGACTGCATCTACAATCAGCTGCAGCCATCGGTCTGATTTCTGACATCTGAACACCCTGTGGGCTTGAGATGCGTGCTAACTCATTTTCATAGAAAAAACCGGCGCGGCAGAGATTCCTCGCAAAAAAAGAAAGGTGCGGCAGGGATTGATTAGCTCCTTCCACAATTTTAAAAAATAATGCTAGATTTGGACTCAAATATGTTTTGTCAAAAATACTAATATCTTCAAAAAGTTTCTTATAAAAAATATTTTATAATTAATCATATGGTATTTATTTGGTATCATAGATTTCAATATATTTTTTACATATCTGATTAATTCCAAAATTATTTGAAATTTTTAGTTTTTGACGAAGAGCGTGGTATTTTTTATATTCTTGCGCGTGATGCTCCTCCGTGCTTGTAATTTTTTTTTTTTTAAAAAAAAAGGGGTGTATCTTTATCAGGTTGGAGTCTTCATTTCTCCTAATTCAATTGTGTGTTCTCCGGGAGAATTATTACTGCTCGATCGAATATTAACAAACACTTACATTCCTGTGAGAATCGATAAATTCACTTCTATATTTATATTGGGAGCTAAAAGATCCGCTCCTTTACCGCAGTTTGTTCAATCCCAGTTAGAACCACTTCACACTTGTTTCCCAGAAGAATAACTCTTCGGAAGGCGAAATAACGAATCAACAAGTGGATTTTGAGGCAGCTCGAACAGCCGAAACGAGCAAGAGACAGCACCGTGGCATAGCTCCTCTTCTTCTTCTTCTTTTTTCTTTTTGTTAATTTTCTAGATTTTCTAGAGGAGGGGAGGCCATCGCCATACGGCTTAGCTAGCTCACTCTCTATTGCTAGTGCTACTGGTATTATATTTATATTATATTTGAATGTTTGATCATTTGGCGTACGTGCATGCCACCACAGCCTGCAGCAACCTGAAATTTTTAAAAAAAGTTCACCCCACGCATTTTTGAAACGAGCGAGATTGTACGCGTGAATGTGAATGTGTGCGCGTGCAACCTTGTTCGAAACCTATCGTGTCAATGTGTGCGCGTGCTACCTTGTTCGACAGCCGAAAGGCCAGCGACGACGGAGCAGCAGCATCTTTGGAGCGTATCGTGAGCCAGCCCAGCAGCCCCTATCGCCATCGCTATCGCTATCTTGAGGCCATGATGGCACTGGAAGCACTGCACGGCATGCCGCCCCACCAGGACCCCACTGCAGACAGGTAAAAGCGGAGGCGACAGCCGGACGGCAGGTCGGCGGGGCAACCCCACCACCGCATCCGCCATCAACAACACGCCGGCCGGCTGGCCGGACGGACTCCGGCAGCTGGTCCGGCCTGGCGATGACGATAGAGCGAGCGAGCAACCACGACACAATCCACGACGACGAGACGACCAACCCCATTCCCTCTCCCTTGTCAGCCGGTACACGCATGCAATCGCATCCGATCCTGCTGTCCTCCGTGCAGGGCAGAGGGTGGGCAAGGGGAGCCGCAACCAGCACAGGATCGCCGGCCGTGCGTCGCGCACGTCCGGCACCTCACGTGCCGCTTTTATTCCGCGTCTCTACCGTACCCGCTACCGGCAGGCGATGGCATAGATATATACCTGTCCCGTGCAAACTCTTTTAACTAAAATAAAATAAAATGGACCTATACACACACATTATTATACTATTATATATTTATAAATAACACGTAGTAATATTAAGTATCATTACGTTACTCACAAAACATGCTTCTATAATAAACATATCATGAGATACAAATTTGGTAATGACTATTATGATATGCAGTTATTTGGAGATGGAGAGAGAGTACATTTGTGTATATAGCCTATAGGGTGGTGCCAGTTATTGAGTTCTATCTTCATCTAATGGGTAGCCACATTTCTAGTGGCATGCATGGCCCTTTGGTTTCAAACTCTAGTCATACAAATACAACGAATGTCTATGAAAACAATGGAATGATCAAGGCAATGAGAATATTTGCTTCATCCGTTCCATGATGTTCTAAAAAAAATAGTGCTACGAACATAAGAATTTTTTTTTTGTTTCCTGTGTTTCTCTATAAAAAAAACTGATTTTTTAATAAAACACCTGATTTTTTACGCAAAAAATAAAACACCTGATTTCTGTGAAACTCCTGTGTCCAAAGTCACCGTGGTTCTCTTGCCCTCTCTTCTTCAGTGCAGTACCCTGTACCTGTACCCGTGCAGCCGTGTCCATGGTACTTAGTGGGGTCCTCAGTCCACTCCACTCCCACTAAAGAACAACCAGATGCGTTCAGCAGAATCCAAAATTCGACCGACCTGGGAACCGTGATGATGCCAAACGGCAGTCTCAGCGGCAGCCTTTGACGGAGCAAATTAACAATTGATTAACACAAAGCCTAGTGTAATTGAGTAGAGTACTGCGTGATTTAAGGCTTAATAACCACTACTACTGCCTCTCAAGCTCACTAGCTCGCTTTTCGTTTAACAAACGATATAACGTACTCGCTCTCGCTCTGTCCCTTTTTAACTGTCGCTTACGTTTTCTAAAAAATAATTATTAATAATTATATATTAAAAATATTAATATTTATATTACATAATTAGTATCATTAGAAAGATCTTTGAATCTAGTTTTTTAACAAATTTGTTTAAAGATATAAATGTTGTACATATTTTCTACCAATCGAATTAAACTAGTGACACACACATCAACGACAACAATTAAACAGGGAGGATGCGTGGAGAGATGCCCGTTGATTGCTCGCCCATGATCTCTCACAGATCCTCTTGTTGTTGGTGCTAGGTCATGGCCGTATTATTCAACGAGCTGCGCTGAGGCTGGGCCGGCCGGTGCTTGATGGCCTCTCACATGGCCACTAGCACGTTTGGTCTCTTTCCCTCACACACCCGCGCTGCTGGATCGCATCCACGACGACGAACCTGGTTGGAAGATGCCATTTTCGTCTATTTATTTATATATATATACATGTGTATATATATATATATACAATTATGATATAGGGTAGTATATATTTCTCTTCATTTGTCCACTAACAACGGCAACATCATGTGGGGCCTCGGGGGATCGGATCGGACAGCTCACACATACTCGTACATGGTTTGATATTCTCTTTGGCACCATCGCGAGTCACACACCAGCCCTGGTGGTCAAACTTGTATAGACTATTCAGGCCTACGTGTACGTGCTAACAAAACCATATATTATCGTTCACTCCTAGATTATTAAGGCCTTGTAATTTTCAAATGGGTTTGATTTCGCTTTTGCTTTGTTTAGCCTCCGATCGATCCGGCATCTAGTTACTATGTGTTTGAAATTTGGACGGTTTCGCATGCCCACAGCCCCGATAGCACGTGCAAAGCCGCGCCTCGTTAGATTCATAATATCAGGAGGGTTGTGTGTGTGGATACGTTCACGAAGGAGACGAGAAAACAAAGACATGCACATATAGACTTATAACATCTCTCTTGAGTATAACAACATCGTCGTGTTAATTATGTGGTGGACAGAGGGGTATGGTGTTGCGGATCAACCACCATATATGGCATCCCGAATCGTCCTATTAAGTGAAATCTAGAGCGCGACCTATCCTTACGCCTTTATATACTATAGAGCGAGGCAAATATCCAATGGCGATGAGTTGGTGATGACGACATCCGTTCATGTTGTGACACCGACGATGCCAATTATTCCACTAACATGTCGAGGTGTGAGGCGCCTAACTCACCCAAATTTCTTTCGTCGACTAGCTATATATCTGTACTTTATTTCAAACTCCATAGCTTTGTGACTTTTATCTTTGTCTTCTCCCTTCGGTCAATCATACTGCAATATATTATTATTATTATTATTATTATTATTATTATTATTATTATTATGATCATCATCATCATCATCATCATCATCATCTAAAAGTGATATTAGTCATATTACTTTATTTGTTTTCATGGTTATGACTCAAGGAAAAGTGTCACCATGATTAACGTCATGCTATACGAAACTGACTGTTGGTCAACAGTATAGATGCGAAACTGACGGTAACACACAAATACACTCAACTTGTTTAGTGGTTCTACCACATGTTCTCACTTTGCATCAAATAGTTGAAACCTTATTATGTACACACATTGAGGTAATAGGAATAATGCAAAACCCACTTAAAAGGAGCACACTACACCATTACTAGAAAAAGGTTACTATTAAACCATTACTAATTAAACTTGGAAATAACACCAGCTCAACAAGTTTACATCTATACGTATGACTCATTCCACGAAAGTTTACATGAATGTGTACATATAATTCTACCAATATACTACTGCATTGATTAACAATATGTAACACCTCTGGTGTTATATTAACTAAAACATGCCATGTCATCATATGTACTGCAAAGCATTCATGTTTAAGTCAACTTTAATGCGCACTAACTAAAATAGGTTTACATTTCATAGGTTGATTGTGTTTTTGGATTGTTTTGTCACATGAAATAATAAACCCTACCTTTGAATGTCATCGCAAATGCTTAGTTTATACTCTATGTACTTGAGGTGTAAACTGTGTTTACACTAGTGTCAACCATAGTGTATAAATCTAAGTCCAACCCTAAAAATAATTTTCATATTTGAAGTTAAATTTGGATTCCAAAGCTTACTTCCAAGTCTGGCAATTCAAATTTAAATTCAAATGGAAAATGCTATAAAAGGTTTTTCAAAAGTCAACTTGGTCAACCAAGGGTGTCATTGGGTCAATGACCTAAAAATGTCCTTGCATGATGTTTGTGATCACTAATGACCAACCAATTAAGTTAGAAACCAAACCGAGTTTGAATTCTATTTCAAAAACCCTTCATTCTAAAACCTAGTTTTACCCCCTTTTCTCTAATTCAAAATCTATAAAGAATTTAGAGATACTCTAAAAAGATAGTTTGTATATCTTGACAAGAGCTACAAAGTTGGTATATAAAGTTTTTCAAGTTTATAAAAGAAATTTCAAATGAATTTAAAAATACAGTTTTCCAGCATTTGTCCCCTTTTTATTTTAAAACCATAATTGAAAAATTATGCAAAATTTTGGAAAATTTTGTATATAAAAAAGGTTTGACTTGGAAATTTAAACATTTCATAGTTTTGAAGATTTTCAAGTTTTATTGAAAAATCAAAAGTAATTTCAAATGTTTGTTTCTAGGGTTTTATTCCTTTTTAAATCTGAATTCAAATTTCAAAATCCAGACAGAATTTGAGGATGCCAGTTAAAAGAAAAGTGTAGCACTTGAAAAGTTATGCAAATAATAGTTTTGGATATTTTCAAGGTCTTATATGAATTTTAGAGTAATTTATATTTTCAAACGAATGGCAATTCTGTAATTTTCTCGAACAGTACCGAAACCTATCGTCGGCCGCCATCGCCGGCTTCTCAACGCGCGCCGCCGTCCACCGCCGCAACTGCTTGGCCGCTAGCGCGCTCCTGGACACGCGAAACTTCATCTTCATCGTGTCGCTCGTCCAGACATCGCCTCCGTCCTATAAATAGGCCAGTCGTGGCCGACTTCTTCTCCTTCTTCTTCCCGCCGCCGTCGCCGATGACTTCGCTCCGCCGCTCGAATTCGCCGCCGTCGCTCCATCATTCCCCGATTGCTCTTGCCAATAGCTCCGCCACATCCTTACGTTCAATTTGAGCTAGTTCGTGCTAGCTCTCCTCGCCCGAGCTGCCCGCGCGCCGTCGTCTTCTCCACGGCCGGTCGCCGAGCCGCCGCAAGCTTTTTCGCCGTCGACCGCCGCACAGGGTGAAAATATTTTCTCTTTAACCATCCTTTTGTGTTCTCCATGCTATCCTGCCTCTTATGCGTACCTTGGCCGGCTTGATGGTCCACAGGAACTCCGGTAACGCAGACCTTGCCATCGGAGCGCCGCCGCCGCCATCACCGCCGTCGCCCGCAGCTCGACTCAGCTACTCCGGGCCCTCATCAACGTGCGCATCAGCATCGTGGTGAGCTCCTGCAGCTGTTTGTGCTATCAATTTCATCTTTCCCGTGTCGTGGCCACCGGTCATCGTAGCTCGCCGCCGGCGCAACGTTGCCAGCGCCGCCGCGCACGTAGCCGTCGTGGCTGGAGTTTCCGTTTGGCCTCATTTTGTTGCGAAACAAGTTCGCCTGAGTGCGTTGCGTGTGTCCGTGTGGTCGTTGTCGTCGGAAACAGCTCCGGTGAGCTCCGTCGCCGCGCTCGAGCTCCGTCGCACCGCCATAGCCGCCGGCGTGGATGCCGCCGCCGCTCCCCCGCGCCGTTAGCTACCTCAATCGACTCGCCGTGTCGAGATGAGCCTGTAGGGACAAACCTCATCGCCGGAGACCTCGCCGATAGCGAGTAATCGCCGGTCAACCGTCGGCGGGCCGTCGGTCAGCGCGGGAGCACTGTGCCGATTTTCCTTTTTTCTATTTTCAGAAAATAATTTAAATGCTATTTTCTTTGGAAAATCATAGTAATTCATATATAGCTCCAAAAATTCTAAAATTTTTTTGTGTGTTCTTTATGATGTCATCTACCTTGAAAAAATATGAAATGCCAAAATTGAGTAATTTTTGCATATGTTAAAATTAGCCCTTTTAATTGAAAAATGGACTTTCAATGATTTTTAATAAATAAAATAATTGGCTTTTAATTCTGAAATTTGTTTTGCCATCTAATTAGGCTAAGAGCTTTCTAAATAAAATTTTGGGCTTAATTTGATAACTTAAATTTTATGCCTTTATTTAGTGCTTTTAAATAATTAATTAATCTCTTTAATTGAGTTTAATCATTATAGGATTTGTTTGACTTTGGAATTGATTGATGACCTTGGGTCATTAACCCTAATGACCTTTGGCACTTTTATTAATTGTTTGCGCTTACCTTAATCATGTCATTAGGGCTTAATTAACGTTATTTTATGTGCTTAATTAATTTCTTAAATGGCGTAGTTAACCCTAATGAGTTTTATAAGCGAAGTTTTGTTGGCTTGTAACTTTATCGTGAAGAAAAGTTGTACTCAAGCCCTTAATCTGATCATGCATCCATCGAGCATCATGTTTACTATTCCATTATGTTAAAGCATATCAATTATCGAATAGTTTCCGTTAACGGAGAGTTAATGTTGTCACACCAGATCCCAAGGACGAGCAGATTCAAGAATCGAGAGTTGATTTAGAGTTCGAGACCGTCTACCCCGAACACCAAGGCAAGCCCCGGATGCATTCAAACCCTATTCTATTTATAAAAGTTTTATCGCTTCAGCTATGATATGTTGCATTAAGTAATAGGAGTTGAGTGAAAACCCACCAATTGCATTATCTGTCTTATTTCTTTATTCCTTGTTACCTGCTTTGAAAGATATGTAGTAACGCTTAGCGCTGCTTAATTAGTTAAGTGTTCAAAAATAAAAGAATGAAAAAGATGAGATTGGTTTTCCCGTTAGAATCTTGATGATAGTTAATAAATCGAGCCCGGACGGCTAACTTGCACCAGGAATGGAGTCCCTCTGTAGTGTTTCCGTCTGTTGATGCCCTAGGTCCCGTCCTTTGGTGAACTGGTGATATCGAGAATTTAGAAATCCACATGTATGAAGTGGTATTCGGTGGGCTAGAGTCCCCACGTTTATCATAGAGTGACATATAGTGGGTCAGAGTCCCCACATATGTCATAGTGTGTTTTACTGTGGGGTTTAAGTTCCCACGTATCTCGGTACGCTGGGGCCGAAGAGCTCACGTGTATCATGTGGTGATATATGGTTGCGGTTGTTATCCCGGTATATCGGTTCATCTGGGGTGCATCGGAGTTAAAGTCTCCGGTATTCCAGTGACCTAGGTCCCAGCTGGGTATGAAAATGGATTCGAATCGCTGTTGCTTCTCAGAGAAGAAGACTCGATCGGTGTTCATCATCGTAGTAACAACTTGAACAATGATTAAGGTTTAATAATGAAGTTAGTTGGTACTTGGAGCTAGATCCAAGCAAACTTTTCTTTCTGTTAAGCCTTTTCGTAAAATTTCTTATCTCTTACAAGCCTTACCTTGTCCCTCTAGCCTGCATTTCTTGAGTCTCCACCCCTCTTTTTCGTCGGGTCAGTCTTGTTGAGTACTTTTGTACTCAGGGTTTGTTGAACTCTTGTTGCAGGTGAGCCTCATGGGCAGGAGTGCTTTGCATCCTGCTGCATGACAGTCGTCGAGGAAAGTGACGACGAGTAAGATGTTTAGCTCTTGAGCAGAGCTTATCGTTTGGTGTTGTAATAAAGTTAGCTACTGCTAATCCACTGCTATTATGGTTTGTACAATTTAAATTTATGGTTGTAAATATTTGAAATTCAAAGGTTTATAAACTTATGTTGTTGTAAGTCTTCCGCTATTTTACTCCGATGTATATTATATATATCAAACTGTTATAATACTGCAATGCCTCTTTATAACAATTGATCCTGTTTGGAAAATTGCGGATGATTCGGGATTTACCCGACAGACTTTTTAAGTCGTATGGAACATAGTCATGGTTATTTAGAGTCTATTTAGACAATAATCATGCGTATGGGCCATATGATTTAGGAGGTTCTGCCACACAATAACAATATGGAAGTAAAATAGAGCATTTTAAGGTAATCCAAGCTATAGTGTGAGCCGTCCACTATAAGGTTATCCAAGTTTTGGCATTTCTGTCGCAATCGCAAAAGGAGGTGCGTTGGTGTTACTATGACCACTCATTACTTCGTGAGATAACAAACCCAAAATCAATTATTGCATAACAAACAAAGGCGATAAGTTTTAGTTGGCACACGCTGTTTAGGCATTGCGATCAATAATAAAGTAGGGAAGAATTGTTTGCTCCATCTCCATGTATTAGTATTCTTACTGGCCATTTATTTTCTTAAAAGTCACAATAAATATCAAAATTCATATATTCTTCAGATCATGCAGAAAGTATGCAATACGCATGATGACCGTTTCATTTTTTTTTTGTTTCAGAGTATCATTGGAAATTCAAACTTATTTAGATATTTGAATTATGATTGCATAGAGTGATAGAATGTCTAATCTTGTGTAAGTAGCATTTTAACATTTATAATTTAAGAAGTGAAGGACCAGATCTGTGAGATACACTTGTTTTTGGTATGCGACTCCTGTTTGGACTACTGCTAGTACAGTACTACTACTGCATACATACTGATTTTTGGCAAGAGCATACATGTAAGTAATTTCCTGTACTAGTTCCATGGAACAATAAGCAAGTATCAATATATCCTTCATATCAAGAAAAATAGCATGAGCAGTAGTTTAAAACTTCCAAATAACTTACTTTAAATGCATACCAAATACAGAAGGATACGATTATTTCACACAAGGACTAATATCAGCATGAATTCCGGAAGACTGCACAAGGAACAAGGAACAAGAAACAAGAAACAAAGAAAGATGGAGGTGGAGTACAAATTCTTCCAAAATTTAAATGCCAACACTATACCTGACGACCATCCTGATGAAACGAAAAAAAGTTTGAAAACAAAAAAAAAAAACAAAAAGGCCCTATGACCAGGCACAAGATGAAAAGGACCCCAATTTGTTAACACGGCAATCATGGCCTTGTCGTGCAGGCCAGAAATAAATCAATTATTTCATCCTGTCCTGTCTCCCACCTGCTTTTGTTCAAACTGTTTCCCACATGCAACATTATTAAAAAATTAAATTTACATACATATTGCACCCTCATCTCCTCCATGCATATACATGTACCTATACATACACTAACAATAGCATCCTTTTCAGTTGTGATATAAAAATGAAAAAACCAATAAAATAATGTCCCCTAGCGGGTAAGCTGTCTCTGGCTGTGGTTTGTGGTGCCCCATCATTTTCGGTCTATTTAAGGCACCCATTCCCCTCCATTTCCTTCTTCCTCCTCATCCAGCACAGAGCTCCACTCAAAGCTTGTTGAGCTTTATTTTTTCTTGTTTTGTTTTATTTTTCTTGGTAGGAGTAACAATAGTTCCTGGCTGCCTCCCTTCCTCTCTATCCTAGGAGGAGGAGAGGAGAGAAATCCAGAGGCAAAGCTTCAGGTAAATAAACACGGCTCCCTCCATCCCTTCTGAATAGCTTAGATCTATTCTTGTTTGTTCTTGCACCAGTTCATCTTAGCTAGCAACGTGCCTGTGCCTTGCTGCAAATCTCTGAAAATATTTGAGATCTTTTTGTAAGGCCAGTGGTCACAGATCTTTCCAACACCGGTCTTATGTGAATATAACATGCTTTCTTGCACAAATCTGTCTGAGGATTCATTTTTTTGGTGAGTAAAACTGTCACTGATCCTTCACTAAGCTTCACCTCACCATATAGTTCTCATGATTTTTAGTCCTTGTCCTGTTTCTCCTCAGATCTGCACACCTGTTCATGAAATATCTCATCTTTTTTTCGTCGTGGTCACTCAGCTGATGTAGCTAACCATTTCTTGCCATGTTTTTGTTCTTGCAGGGTTTGTATAAATTCTAGATCTAATCGACTAACCAGAAAAAAACCAAAAAGAAAGCATGAGTCACTTCGCCGCCACCATGAAGAGCCCCCTTGCCGTCGCCGCGCCCACCGCCGCCAGCGACGCCAAGAGCCCGCTCTTCTGCCCCAAGCCGCGGCGCCCCGTGGCGCCCCTCCGGTGCCACCAGAGCGGCGGGTTCTCCGACGCCGGCATGGATCTGCTTGACCTCCTCCTCTCAAAGGTGGGATCTTTTTCCCTCCTCGTCCCCGGATTTGCCTCTGTTTTTGTCTTTCCCTCGACATGGCGCTGACGTTTTCTTGTCGGAACGTTCTTGGCAGGGAGAGGAGAGCGGTCTATCGGCGGCGTCGCCGCAGCCGCCGCTGTTCTGCGGCTCGCCACCGCGGCGAGCGTCGAATCCGGTGGTCCACGACAGCCGGTTCGGCATGGACTGCCCGCCCATGCCCATGCCCATGCCGTGTCTGCCGGTGGTGGCCGCCGCCGCGGCCCCGGTGGCCATCCAGCGGCCCACCCCGCGGCCGTCGGTGGGGGCGCCGTCCATGTCGCCGCGCGGCGGCGCCGGGTGCGCCCGCGCCCGGTTCGCGTTCCAGCCCGCCGCGGTCCGCGTCGAGGGTTTTGACTGCCTCGACCGCAGCCGCGGCGGCCGCGGCCATGGCATCACCGCCATGGCCTAGATGCACATACAACACCCAGTAACCCTGAGACCCTCCTCCCTCTCCATCCATGGCGCAAAAGAAGCCATCCATCCATGCTTTGGTACCAGGAGCACTTTGGTTGGAGGAAAGGGGAGGGGAGAAATTGAGAGGATCAATTCGTCCTAAATTTTAACCCCCCTAAAAACTACTACTTTATATATGATAATCCGTCCCATCCATCCATCTTCCCACCCAACCAAGCCAAATCCATCGCAACAATCATAATGAGTTTAGGTAATTTTACCACAGATCTTTTTTGTATGTAAATAAAGTTTCAGGTTCAGGTTCGTCATCATGTAAATTTGGGAGCACTACTAGCTGGAAACTGGGTAGAAATTAGAGGGAGGAGCAGGGAAAAAAGGGCTTGGCAACAACAAAAGATTGCCCTCTCTTGGATGAGTAATCAAGATTTCCTCATGTGTATGTCCCTGCCCCTTATCTCTGGGAGGGAGGAGATTGGTTTAGTGAGTCAATTGGATTAGGTGGGGGGAGGTTGGGATTAGTTAGGTAATCTGTCCTAGTTTCATCAATCAATGATGCTTTCTTTTTTCTTTTGGTTTTTGATGATGATGGAAATTGTTTTTGGTCCGTCCGTCCGTCCATGCAACCAAGAAATTTTATTTCTTCCAAGGCCATGGAGAATCTGTACAAAAGAGTGGCTACCTACAAGAGAAGAGAGTTGAGTTTGTCTGAGAGCAGCAGAAGCAGCTAGGTTTAAGTCAGTCAGTGGATGAGCTGAGAGTGACATTCACATGCTGAGACTAAGAGGGTTATTATTTGTGATATTTTCTCTTTTTTGATTTTGTATATTGTAATATCCGGTTGGATTTCCAATGAATCAACCTGTATAATAGCTATTATTCTATTATTCTGAATCGTGCTACATGAATGAATGATTATCTTCACCACCAGCACCAGCAGCAGCACCACCCTGGAATTCAGACTTTTCCCTCTTCTGAATCTGATGTGCTGCTGATAGTGATTATGGTAGTTGAATGGTCCCATATCATCAGTCAGTCGACCAAGAAGAGCCACAGTCACCACATGGTTTCATGTGCCCAAGCAACAGGTAGGCGATAATGACGGTGACGCGTCATTGGCTCCCGTTAACAAATGCAGTTAATCAGCAGCAGCTTGTTCGGACACGTTTAGGCAGACGAGGGGATTGGCATGACAAGAGAAAACACTCGATGGATGTCAGTGTCACCCTCAGACTCTTTAATCTCTCGCCCATGGTGTCGCTGTCGTGTCGCTGTCCGGTGAGATTTTGGTTGGGGCTCACTGATCTCGGACTGGATGAGAGCTGAATGAAGCTCGTCTGCTGAAGTTTCTCTTGTTTTCTTCCATGGTTAGTCAGTCAATCAGTGTGGTGGTGAGAGAGACGGCCGTTTTGGCCTTTGGTTGCTTGCTCTTGCTCGCAGAAATTCAGAGTTCAAAGTTGAAATGGCTCTTGGGAGGGAGTAGATTGAGGAAAGAAGGACGACGGGCCAGGACAGGACATGACTGTTCTCTGCGTGGTGGCGTGTTGTGGCAGCGTGGTGTTCGCTGTCTTGATGCGGCCATGCCATGCCTGAAAAAGAGGTCAACCTGGCCTGAGAAAAGGCAGCAGCAGGCAGACGACGCCATGGAAAGGTGCAAAAGGATGCTGCAACGGCTTGCGGCCTGCTGCCATAGCCGCATAGGCATGCAGGCATTCAGCGTGTTCATGCATCATGCCCTGCAGTTTGTTTGGAGGAGCTCACTTGCGCTGTGCTAGGAGCACTACAAATCTACTGTACAAGGTTCAAATTCAAGTTTTGAAATTCAGTGACCAGGCCGACCTGCCCCACCCTTCCGTTCCTGCGGTGAGCGGTGGGCTTCGGCCAATCTGGCGGTACCTACGCGTCGGCGCTTCTCCTCCACCATGGGCATTCCGGTTTCGGCACTGGAGGCAGACACCACGAAGACATCCAACGGCGACATTGGCGGCAACAGCGATCCGGAGCAGAACGGGTGAAAACCATGTCCTCGGGGCGAGGGCCTAGGGCTGACGACGGTGGCGAGCGAATGTCATCCCCTTCTTGAAGGCGTCGTCTCCGCTGGTCCTCAGACGCTGCTGTCGGAGCAAGTCAGGAGCGAAAGATCCCCTGGGTGCTGTATCAACGAAGTTGGCGTCCGCGGACGTCATCTCCTTCCTGAAGGCTCCGTTGACGCGCCTACGATGCTCCTTCGACGGCGAGTCCTGCCTTTGCCAGCCCTCTTGGGCATCTGTGTTGTCAGGCGTGGTGGATGATCGTTTCTCTTCTTCTGTTTATTGTGATTTGTCGTGTTCGTTCTAACCACTGTCTTTGTGGTTTGCGTCGTGTTGTGTTCGTTGTATTTGCCGTGATTTCGGCCAAATTTTGTTAATAAAAATGACACGAAATCGATGTCAATCCACCCGAGGGCAAAAAAGGGATTTCGTGGTGTACGCGGCGCCCCCTGCTGCCCCTGTCCGTAGAGATCCAGCCAGCCAGCGTGTTTCTCCTGCGTCAACGGGCTCAGGCTCGGGGCAGCATCGTCACTTCACTTGGCCACGAGCAGGAGCAGCCGGTGTAGTGCTGTCGACGCCAGTGGTGAGTGGGGGGTGGGGGGTGGTGTCAGCCCATGCGTGACTAGATCCCATCTCATGCGAGATGCGACGCGTGGGGGTGCGTGCGCGGGTGTGCGCGTAATAAATTAAGGTTGTTAGACGGCAGTGTCAGGCGCGAGCGCGCGCGAGCAGCAGGAGCCGTGAGTTCAAAATATCGGTACGGCCACACTGTATCTATCTGCAGTAGATACTCTATTCTCCTCTGCTGTCAGGAGTAACCGCGCGTTTCATTGTTTGATTGAATGAAATGAAATATACACGCGAATTTCATATATGAAGTCCGTTCGATTTCTTGGGAGGAACACAAAGCTGAAGGGAAAACATCTCATGTTTCAGACATGGACTAAGATTCTTTTTTTCACCCTTCTTCTTTTGACAGTATCGCCCTCCAATAAAAGTTACAGTCGCATCATCACGGTAAAATAGGAACACCGATGTTAAAAGTCGAAGCTCAATACTGTGTTTTCTTGTGAGTAATCCAAGCTGCCATGCGAATTTCATTTGAATTAGTGGTATCGCAAGCATGCCTTCAGTGGAGCACTACTAATAGCTGTAGCTGGTCAATGGTCATGGCGTGCTCCTCCTACTCCGTAGTACCACAACTGCAAGGCTTGTTTGACCGTCTGTTCCGAGAGGCAGAGAGCCAGACAGAGAGAGACGAAGCAACATGGCATTTTGATATGACGATTTCTCAGTTATTATTCTGTTTTTTCTGGGTTCCGGTGAATAAATAAAGGCTGGTTCGTTCGTGTGAAGAAAGGCTGTCTCCACGGTGGTGAGACTGAGATCCCAATCTCAAGGAATTATATTCCAGGCAAAAAAGGAGAGAAAAAAAAGGAAATTATATTCCAAGCGAATGAAATGAAAAAGTAATTTAAAAATCGTGTCGAGCGCAGAGTGCACATGATCAATTCCAATATTCTGCATAGGACAATCTTGATAGAAATCTCGATATGTCATGGCTGCTGCTACTTTCAGCAGAGGATGCTGGTTCTGGCTATGCAGTACTACAATACATACTACAGAGGCAGCACTACGAGTACCTCTGCAAGTGTGGTATCACTGAAATGGACAAGATACCCCACAGCGGCTTCCACCCAACTACTGTATATGCAAGCTCCAACAGTTCAATGGACAGGAACCCAGAGGCTCGAGATCAACCGAGATGCCACAAACAAACCAGACCTGTGTAGTACTCACGCCCAATCAACAACTAACAAGGATGACGAGTTGACGACGACAACGATGCGGCTGTTCATTCATTCTGCATGCAAAGGATATGCACCGACCATTTACAATCTCACTCACGGCCACCACCGCGTTCTCAGACTGCAACAACCGCAGAGCCTGCCTGCCTATTATTCTTCCTTTCACAAATCTGATTGTTTCTCATTTTGGAGCTAAGTGGCCGTGTTTAGATGCCGGATTCGGGCACCGAATCGGCAGATGCACGGTACACGAGCACTATAGTAATTTTGTTTTTATTTGGTAATAATTATCCAAACATTATTAATTAGACTTAAAATATTCGTCTCGTAAAGTATAATAAAACTATGCAATTAGTTTTTGATTTTATTACTCCATGCATTTGCCGGTATTTTGATGTGACGAGAAATAAGAATTCTATGTAGTGAAATTTAAGGGTGAATTTGGAGAACTAATCAAGGCCTATCCCAAAACTGAGGCCCAACAGGAGTAATGGGAGTAGGTGCAGGCGGTTATATATCGGCGGTCCAGGCACGGCTCATTATTGTTGGCAGCTTGTCAGGGGTGTACTATGGATTCAGCTTCCATACTTCACAGCCTTGCATGTAACGGTTGGGTTTCGGATCTCATCCTGGCTTTGGATCAACCTGATCTCTAAGCTGCTGGTTGATGGGTCGAAGCCGGCCCTCTTATAGTCTTCCACTGTTCTTTTCAGAAGTGCCTGCAGAGGTCGTAATAATATTATAAGTAAACATCGAATAGCTATTACTGAAATTAGTGGTGCCACAAACAGTCGACTAGGATGTTTCCATTAAGAAGTGCATAAACTGGTCAAAACTGACTTGTTTTACTTTTACATTTTAAACATGGAAACCTTATTAAAAGAACACATACTGTACATGAGTTTCAATAGCACCTGAACAAAACCATGGCATGAGTGATATACTGAATTACTGATACGAGAAGGGTAGGCCAGAAACAGAAAGTCAGCAGGAGGCTGTATAAGAAACAAAACAGAGGGAATTTTGCCCTACTTGCGACCAATGAAATATGTAACCAGATATCAGTAGTGCTACTACACCCTTCTGCCTAAATTCAGTATACAGAAGGCACAACAAGCAGTGCTAAATTTCAGATCATAGTATAGAGCAGCATGACTGAGATACCTGCAAACTGGAAACTGCCAGTTCAGCCGCTTTCTCGAGGTTATCAGGATATTTCTGGGTAAATTACAAGCAAAGCAACCAGGTTTTAGGAACAAGAAAACCATGACAAGATATGAATGTTAGTGAACGTTCTCCTGTACTTACATTACTCCATCCTAGTAGGAGAGCAGTTGTTAAATCTCCAGTTCCCTGCATAGCATTATGGAGCCAGGTGAAAATATAATTTATACAAGTGATCGAAAACTATAAACTAGTAATGATATAAACACCAATGAAGAATATGTTAAGGGAACAGGTCCGCATTTACTTTTTTTTCTCTACCACTTTACTCAGAATCGGTTAATCCACTTATCTAACACACTCATATAGTTAGGAGATACTTCACAAGCACACACATTCATTGTGCACCTGAAACAGTTCATCTCAAATGTTATGCACTTGATTGTGTGATCATCTCTCTTGTGTCTACCATCCTTAATGTCACCAATTTTAATGGCAATAATAATACTCTAGATAACTATCATTAGAAGCTTGTAACTCATTTTGTGTGACATGAATTCAACTTCCATATGCTCAGTGACAGTGACTACTCCAGTTTAAATGAATTAACACAAGAAACTCCTATAAGAATCAGTCTACAATGAAACAAACAATCATATTCCTTACTCCACACTCCAATCTAGGAGTTTCTACCGAACAAAATAGAAAGACATGAATATACCGTGAAATATGCAGGTATCTTTGGTATCTCAATCTTAAATTGTTCTGGCGGTTGTTCCTGCAGAAATGATAAAGTAAACCTCCAGCACACATATAATATTACCATATCAAAACAAAAAACAACATAAGTTTCGAATCAAAGTACACCAATCTTCACGCATCCATCTAAACAAGTAATCACCATAACACCTGACTTATATTTTACAGGCCAATCTTATAACTACTCTATAGTGCAGCTTAGTTGGTCACTATTCCACATGAGTATATCACAGCCATGAGACATCCTGCTGCATCGACTAAGTCTTTCATAGCCAGCCAAAAAGAATATCTGAGCAGATGACCTGGGTGTATACAGGTTCTGTTATTACTACTATTAAAGAAGTATATGGTTTCTGTTAGCTCTGGTGGCTACGTGTATCTGCACATACTGCTCATAATAAGTAGCATGTGGATGTCTTAAGTAACCTCAATACTTTTGTATCCAAATAATTCTGTTTAACAGCTTTGTTGGACAAATAAAATTTCCATTTGCATCTCAACTCTCAAGTTGACATTGCTAGCAGCATGTAGATAGATGTCAGTTGCATGGTTCTATTTAAAGTTTACCTCTGTTTTTTTGTGACTTCCGATAAGGAGCAGCTTGCCTTCAATAAGTGCACTAGTTATAACCACCTGGAAGATCATAGCAACCAAACACAGGCATACACAACTTCATTACCAGACCTTTAAAAAGATGACATGGAACAAAAGAAGCAAACCATAGAGATCTGAGTTATTGTACATAGGTGTATCCCACTGAACACATTTCACGGATTTATCAGTTGGACAAGGAGCAAACCTTCTGTGGTCCGGCACTGTGGAGGGTATTACAAGCTGTCAAGCCATCTTGTTCTGAGGTGATCCTGTAAGTATATGCCAAATCAGAAAAAGGTGCATGCAATCTATCAATCTGATAAGTATGGTATTGACACATTTTTTCAGTTTTCAAAAGAAGAGCATGGCTACCTCAATCCAGTAAGTAGTTCAACTTCAAATTGGTTAGGTGTAAGCATTGAAGCAACTGGAACAACCTAAAAATGGTTTCATGATAAAATTAGGATGGCAAGATATATGGGGACTGCAAAACACTGTGTGTGCCGCGTGCCACAAGAATAAGAACTTAGAAATATCCAATTTGAAATGAGATGCCTTGGCTTATTGTATTTCATTCCAAAGCAGAAGAACAAAGGAAAAGTAAACTAATAAGCCCAAGTTCTGATCTGAGTATAAGGAAGAAAGGCACACAACTGTCTATAGCCAGTTCTACAGGAGATATAGTACAGATAGTGCTCTATAAAATCAATTAACAGTTCAGTCTACAGAAGGGTCAAAAGGCAAAGTATAGAACCCTGAGTGCCGCATGTTTGCATATAGTGAAAAAGCATGTATTTGTAAACAGCCTTGCCATTCTAAAGCGCAAGGACAAGAAATTCCCATATTTTGGTAATGTATAAGAAAAGCATAGGTGGAAATGGGTTAAATCACCTTCTGTTGATAAACAGATATTAGCTCCTGAGGAACATATAGTTTTCCTTCATCACCTAGAACTGGGTCACAAACTGCAGCATGTTTGCCATTAGCAAATAAGAATTAACCATGTCTAGTCAGTCTCTAGCTATGACCGAACTTGTCTCAGTTAAATCAAATTTAGTAAACAAGAAGCAAGCATAAAAACAACGAAAGGTGGGAAAACATTACCATATACAAGATTAGGATTGACTGATCGTAATTTGTCAACAACTTGTAGCACAGTATCTAAAAAGGAAACTGAGCCTATATAACCTGAGAACCATAAAAAGCATGTCACTTTGTGTGTGATGAACCATATTTTTGGCAGTACAAAGCATTGATTTTTGGTTAAGATCATGGAGAAATATCATCAGTGACCAAGCAATGAATCAACTTTCTCTTTTCTGAACATGAAGGATGGGCAGGTCTAGTTAGAATAAGTCTGAAAGCTTCACCTGTTAATAAATGGGTATAATGAAGCAACTGATTTTCCTCCAGTCCTTCAATAAGGTCCCAGAGCTGTTTGCCATCGAGAACCTGGCCTCTAAATGTTGGGTATCCTGAGATAACACGTAATGGGAATTGTTTAGGCGTCCCAAGCAAATCGCACATGAGACTCTGTACGTACGTGTACACTATACCTTTACCTGTATGATTAGAAAACTGTACAGAGTTTATTGGATCCACATCAAAGCCAAGGAGTTGCAGGGGAAAGACAGCCGATTTGTTGCCAACATACCCCTGAATTGGAGAAATCACAGATTGGGAAGAGCATACGTATCAAATAAGAAAGCGACAATGCTCGAAGATTCCTACTGAACAAACCCCAAATGAAGCACAAACTTGTTACTGCCCTCCATACAAAAGACAAAGCGTGTCAGAACCACTGATCCATCACACAAACGATTGTGCCGCCTCTTAGTAAGCGGCTATCACGCCATTGACGTGCGCACAAACGATTGTGCCGGTCTGGTGCAGACGACAGTCACATCGATTGTGTGATCACGCGACATGTATGGCTGCATCTTATATATATGGGCATCAATCCATCAACACAACAAGGGAAGACCCAACCTAAACCTACATGCAGAAACTCATATTCAGACACCATACAGCCGTGTTCCTAGCCTAGAGTTCACACGGTACAACCCACAAAAACCACTGCTTTGATCCCGAATCTAAAACACAGCTCATATTTGGACATGAGAAGCGCAAAGCCATATATAGGCGCAGAGCCCACCCGGGAGTCCGGGCTCCTCTCTCAGTCGAGGTGAGCAAGCAAGAACTCGGGTAGCAGATGGATGCAGACAGGATGGAGGCAGGTAGTCAGGGCAGCGGCGAGCGATGGACCTGTACGGTGTGGGACTGGATGCTGAGCACGCGGCCGGTGTCGGACGGCAGCGCGACAGACAGGATCGGCGGCCGCGCCATCTTGGGGTACACCGCCGCCGCCCTCCTCGTCCGGGTCCGGCCCCTCCGCGTCAGCAGCAGCTGCAGCGACCGCGAGCACCACCACCCAAACGCCTCCTCCCTGCAGGCACAGCCACGGCACAGCGCAGCAGAGCACACGCTTTGAGAGCAAAGAACCAATGCACTCCCGGTCAAAACTCGACACGAGGAGGAGGGGCGAAGGAAGCAGCCGAATCCTCTAGCCTCCCTTCTGAATCCACCACTGACCTCACCTCACCTGTTCAATCAGGGTTGACCAGTGAGACGATTGCTTGTTCGACTTTGCACTTGCAAAAGAAATATTTTTATTTCCAAAAAAAAAAATTACTGTTGCTCTTGCAGCACGCTCTGCACGCGGCCTGTTGCGTGACGCAGCTGGGGGAGCAGGAGCAGCGGGGAGCGGTGGCGGCGCCCACGGCCACGAGGCGCGCGCGGGAGGGAGCAGCGGCGGGAGGCGGCGGCGGCGGCGGCGGCAGCAGTCATGCGACGCACGGACGGCGCGGCGGAGCGGAGGGGACTGACTGGGAGGCGGCGAGGCGCGGGCGGCGGAGTGGACCGACCGGTGCGGCGTATGGCGATGGGATCGAGACAGCTTGGACGGATCTGAGCCGTCCGTTACGAAAGGGACGGGCTGGATCGTCGCCGTCCTCGTGGGGGAGTCCACACGACGACACGACCATAGCCATATGGCCCATGTACACACCACGGCGGGCTCGATGAGTTGGGCTTTTTTTTTTTTCTTAATCACGAGTTGGGGCTTTGGTCCTAGGTTCCCGATTTAGGCCTTGTTACTAAAATTGGTATCCAAAATTCACTATACAGAATTCCTATTTCCCGTCATATCAAAATACCGACACATATATGGAGTACTAAATATAGATAAAATAAAAAATTAATTACACAGTTTTGTTGTACTTTACGAGACGAACATTTTAAGCCTAATTAATCAATGTTTAAACAATTATTACCAAATAAAAACAAAATTGCTATAGTGTGACGGGACACTTGCTCTAAATTTTGCCCACCAAATTGACGTGGCAAAAAGAAGGAATGCCGAAAGGCCTTGGCCCGAGCAGCGAGCACGTGAGTGTCACGCACTCACTCACGCTGCTGGTATCTTCGGCCCGGTAACGACAGCCCAGGCCCAGACAGCGCTCACGTCACGTGTCTGTCGCCCGCCGACGACTCATGTGTCCGCTGGGGGCAGACGCGGTCGTCGCTGACCGCCTGACCGTGACGTCAGACGTCCGCATGTGCTGTGTGCATGCTGCTGCAGTGATGCGTACGTACAGCCTACTGCAGCAAAGCAAGCGAAGCCAGCCAGTCACCTCTCATTTTTTTTTTTTGCATACATACTGGCATGATATCATCTCAAGTTGACCTCTCTCGATCTCACGCGCGCATGAATGAAAAGACAAAAAAAAAAAACATGAAAGAAGCAAAGAGGCGCAAATAAAATACTTTTGAGGAAAAGATGAAACGGGACAGCCACACAGGTTAAAAACGAGACAAATTTCGTATGTTAACATAACGCATGTCACTAGTCTATCACATACAGTCTTTTAGCTCGTTTTCCATGTTCCATCACGGGGAGACGTTTCCTTCTCTTTTCACATTCAGTCACGTGGAAATTTGTGCTCACGATACACGATCGTTGGGCCTGGTTTAGTTAAAATAAAAACTAATTATATAGTTTAGTTGTATTTTATGAGACGAATATTTTAAGCCTAATTTGATAAAGTTTAGATAATTTTTATTAAATATAAACAGAATGATATGGTACGTTGATTTGACGTGATATTATGCAGAATGCCAATTCTGACCGAAACTAAACACGGCCTTGGCTTCTCCTGACTACTTCCGATTGTTGCATGCATTCTGGTTAATTTCTTGGCTCCTAGTAATAATTAATCATCATAACAAACAGGAAGTTTACGCGCTTATATGCAAAATGAACTCCGAGACCCTGTTGAATTAATAACTGATTTATCAGATGACTCCTTTCATCAAGCCCCAATGTTATGTACTGCAGCTAGCATCGTCATTATTATCATATATACTTAGGTATTTTTCTTTTCTTTTTTAAAAAATAACGACATATATAACTATCTTTTTTTTGTATATATAAGAGGCAAAACCATCCCATCTTAATGAACAAAACTTAACAGGTAGAGTGGCTCTGGAGCTTAGACTCTACTCGTAGTTATATATGGTACATGTACTACGTACTCTGCCTGCCCTCATGCATGTTAAGTAGTAAATGATGGCACTGCCAATTAATGTTGCTTATGTCTTGGTTTGTTTGCCCTGATGTTATGACCATAAATAAAAGTAGTCTTTTGTATGTCATACATCCCTATATATTCTACAACAAACCTTATATTAGGAGAACTTGTACACCCAAATATACTGGCACATTCTACATCGATCATTCAACATATGTGAAGTAATCCAACAATCGTCTTAGCTAACATGGATCCGGTTTTACTCTCATGGTGATGCTTGACAATGACAGTCTGACAGTTGTCGCGATACCATTTTGTACTAAAACCCATGGTTCTCACTTAGTAATGCATGTGTCTTGTTTGTCACCCTTATCTATTCAAGCCTGTTACCGGTAGAAGGAAATCCCAATAGATAGTTGCCAAAAAAAATTCTTATGAAAGCTCGCGCATAGTGTTTTGAACGGCTCACCTAATACATTATTGCTCCAATATCTTTCTACCAATATTTTTTTTTCTGTATATGGACACTAGTCATAAAATGTTGAAAAAACTACTAACAATAGTAACTTTAGTCTTTGTATGTTAATAAGAAAAGCATGGGAATTAAAAATATATGAGCACAAAGCAATATCTAATTAAAAAAGAGGGAATAATCTACATCCACTCTCAATGACACCAGAAAAACCAACAAAACAAAAGTCTATTCTTCCAAGACCATTATTGATATGGTAAATTCCAATCGATAGACGCTAGAAAATTCTTACGGAAGCTGGATGAGTACTATTTGGCATTTCACCTAATACATTACTTCTACAAAACCTTTCAACTACATAAATGTTGTAATACCTACTACAATTACCTAAACCATAGGCGCACAAATTGAAAGAAAACAAATAAAAAGCTTACCTTTGCAATGCTGTTACAAAAAGGAGGATCCCGACAAATGTCTACCAAAAACTCTTACGAAAGCTAGCGCAGAGCGTCATTGGACACATTTCACCTAGTATACATTATTATTGCCCCCACTATATTTTCTACTACTTATTAATCATTTTGTCTGTCATAAATGCCGCAACACCCAATGTAGTTGTAGCCATAACTTCAATCTTTATAGGTTCTACAGAAACCATGGGCACAAAAAATTTTAAAAATAAAAAATAAAAACAGTATCTCTAATGAAAGGAAAAATGATATGCAAACAACAACTAGAACAAACAACAAACTACAACAAAACACAAGTTCATGCACAACACAAGTACATAATTCCGAACACGTTGGTGTTATTCGTCACACAAAAAGCGCCCCAAAGGTAACAAAGAAAAAACAAAAGAAAAAGAATGGCGAAATAAACCACCTCTGCACCTTCACTGCCTTTCGTCCTTCGGCTTCTCTCGTCCCTCGATAAGCACGTAAAATAAAATTATTTTTTTCCGTCGTCCTCCTCTGCTAACGCCCATTCTCCTCCACCTCCGCCTCGGCGTCGTCGTGCGTTCCGATCTCTCCTCCCATTTCCACGCGGAGGGGAGGCGTCGGCGCAGTAAAAGGCGGCGGCTTTGCTTCGCCCCTCCCCGCCCAGTCCCCGGCATGCGGAGCTAGCCTCGCGGCTGGGCCCCACGCCATGCAGACCGCCGGGCCCCCCGCATCGCCGGTTAAGCCGCCGCTGGCTGCTGAGCCGGAGCCCGAGGAGGACAAGGTGGAGGAGGAGGGGGCGCAGGCGGAGGAGGAGGACGAGGCGAAGGCGGGCGGTGTGGATGAGGATGAAGAGGGGGAGCAGGAGGGGAGGGGAGCCAAGCGGCAGCGGCGCGGCCGGCGAGGCGGCGGCGCGGCGGGGGACAGCGCCGTGGCCATGGTGAAGCGGGACATGCTCGTGCGTTGCTTGACGTGCCCGCTCTGCGACCGCCTGCTCCGCAAGGCCACCACCATCTCCGAGTGCCTCCACACATGTGAGTCGTTCCTGCTCCTGCTCTGCCTTTCTTGCCTTGCCTGTCCCGGCGGGCTCGAACGCTCGCGCCTCCACGACGGCTCGGTGCGGTTCTGTGAGCGTTGCCCGCGACGGCGATTGGATTCGTCCTTGGGGCCAGGGGCTGCTCCGGATTTGGTTTGGTTGCCCAGGGTGTGCGGGGACGTGCGTCGGCACCGTCGGGCTCAGCCGTTCCCGGTGACTCGGCGACGCTGTACGGCCTTCTCCTTGGCGCCCATGCGCGATTGCGATTCTCGACGTGCGTGCGTGCGTTCCGGGCCGTGCTGTAGTTTCGTTCCCTCGAGTCTCGACTCCACGTAAATCTAGTTCGAGTTGACCATGTTTGGTAGCTTTCCTTGCTTTCTATTCTTGCCTTATCAGGCTGAGCTGCGATTCTGTTTGTTCATTCAATCGTGATGCAATGTTGCATCAATGCTGGGCTTCAGCTTGTGCATTTTACGTGGACTTCGATTCCTGTGGCAGTCGATTGGCCATCTTTGCCCCCAACCCGTGAAATGCTTTGGCTCCTGTTGACAATGATGTTCAGGAGGATGTTATGTATGCCTCCAGTGCTGTGATTTGAGCTGCTAGTCAGATTGAGTTCATGGTTAACAACTTAACATTACTCCCCCTCTTGGTATTCAGTGTGAGTTCAACAAATGTGGAACTGCACACAAAAGCTTTTGAGGCCACAATGCGCAATCATAGACTGTAAATAGTTGCAAACTACTTGATTACTCTGCATGTGTGAGTGGATTGATTCAACTGTTCGTGCTGTGTGTGCCTTTGAAATAGTACAATCAATATGAATCTCATGTTATATGGTTCGTGCTATGTGTGCTTTTGAAGTAGTATGATTAATATGAATCTCATGTTGTATGGTACATGCTGGTATGAATATCGATCCGTCCTGTTATTTTGCATTGTGTCATCTCACTTCTCATGATATGGGTATATTGCAGTATGCAACATTCTTAATGTTTTCAATCAAAAAGAGCTTCTGTGTACCCAGTGCTGTAGGGGTCTGGGGAAGGGAAAATAGCCAGCAGCCATCCCTGCACAAATGTGTAGAGGCTGTGGCTTGAACCCTGGACCTCTTGGTCACACAAAAAGAGCTTCTGTGTAGACAGCAAATTTCTATTTATGTGAAATGAAGCATTGTGTTGTGCCTTATTCAAATTCTTTATATTGTGAAGTTCTCACCTCTATTTTCCTTGTGTTCTTTGTGTTATGCAGTTTGTAGAAAGTGTATTTATAAGAAGCTCAACAATGAGGATCTCGACCACTGTCCAGTATGTAACATTGATCTGGGCTGCACTCCAGCTGACAAGCTTAGGTATTTTTTCTCCTGACCCTTCTCTTTATGCAACTGTAGTGAGCAACTGGAATTTTAGTTCTATGAGTATGACAAATGTTTTGCTTTGCTAAATATTCTTTTACTTTTCTTACTTCTAAGTTCTAAGATACATGTTTCAGCACTACTTGACTTCACAACTAAGTTTCCTTGATTTTATGCTATTAGCATCTATTTTCATTGGATAGCAAGATGGAAGAACAAAAGTTTTGGCCACAAAATCATCGTATTTGATAGTTGCTCTAAGTTTCAGATAGTAACGGACAAAATTAGATAATGGAACTGCACTACAGTTTGAAGTACTCATATCACTTTCTTGATAAGCTTGAACGTAGCTATATCGCTTTGCATGCAATTTAGAATATACAGTGATCTTTTGGAAATGTTGCACTCCATAGTATAGTATATATTCTCTGCTATTGAGCATACTAGCTTATCTCAAGTATGAGATATTCCTGTAGCTTGCTTTCTTGAATCCTCTGAGGTTCATTCCAAAAAAAATGCATAGTGGTACGAAATGTTCCACTTACCATGAAGCTCTTAAATAAGAATTCCTGTGAATCTCCAGCCAAAAACACATCTGTGATTGACAGCTGGTGTTCATTCTTATCTATTGTCATTTTGAGCTTTGCTAACACTAAAGCATAGCTATCATTACACCGCTGTGTTTTCTGGCTGTCTTCACATCCATTTGTTCTTAATAAAGTGTAGGTTTCTATTTATGAGACTTCACTGTGTGTTATTAGGTCAAAGGAATGCTTGTCTTCTGAAACCCAGTTGAATGTTTCTATTGGCTATTTGACCAAGATAGTTCCCCTTTCTTCATCATGCTACTCTTCTGATTTAGGAAATAATTTCAGCGGATGCAGTTTTACTTGTTCGCTTGTATCTTTTGCCCTCATTCTAACTTTTTGATCTATTGATTTCAGAGCTGATCACAATATACAAGATGTGAGGTCAAAAGTTTTTCCATTCAAAAGGAAGAAGGTTAACGCTGAAGAAGCCGAATCTCCTATTATGCTACCTATTAAAGTTAAAGAGAGGTCTATCTCATCGTTGGTGGTCAATACACCTAGAGTAGCCCCAGCAGCTTCGACAAGGAGGCGAACAAGAGCAGTTACCAGGAAGGCTGCCGCATTACGTGGCCTTGGTCCTATCATTGTGGATCCTTTAAAAAAGGATAATGATAACTCAAATAAGCAAACTGATAATTCGAGCTTGCTAGATAGCTTGAGCAAAATACCTCAAACAAGAAGACAGGTAATCAAATACTCGAGCATTCTAATTATATCATACCCTGTTATGTATCTTTGGAGTATGGTTCATGAATGTGTATCAGAATGGATCAATGGAAGAATGACGAAATTGACACTAACATTTGCAGTTACTGTCGAATGGGGACTCATCAAGTCATCCCTCTGTTAAAGATAAAGCAGGTGATAATAAGGACTTGGATAAGTCCGAGCTCTGGAAACCTTTGAATTGTCTTGTAGAGGCTGCAAGCAAAACAAAGACCCCAGCTTTGAAGGGAGATAAGCCTAGAGAGTCTCCCAGTAGCGAACATTCCGGCAGAACAGAGGCTAGGGAGCCTCCTCAGAAGTCCAATGCTGAAGATGACAAAAACGATGATCCTGAGCCAATAGTGCTGCTTAGAAAGAGAGGGCGGCCTGCCCGGAAGAGGAAAGATCCCCTACCTGAAACAAATGCAGCTTCCACTGCTACAGCTATCCAGGCCAGGAAGGCATTGAGCCCAATATGGTTTTCATTGATTGCTTCGTTTGACCAGTAAGTCGTATCGTAGTATCAGCTGTCATACTTTAGTCAAAGCAATATATTAAATGTAGTCCATCCCTGATCTTCTGTTACATAATTGTTTCCAGGAAAGGCGACCCTCCTTTGCCTCAGATACCTGCCCACTTTTTGAGAATAAAGTGAGTTCTTATTACTTTGTTCTGCTACTGATGCACTAGTTCTGATTTTGATTTTAGTAATTTCGAAACCTGCATCCAGAATTGAAGTTCTTGGCATTGAATCATTATCGTTTCTCAAAGTGGCCATAGAACAAGTTATTCTATGGTGAGCTGCAGAACAAACTTGTCTATATATAAATAAAAGAGAAGCATGAAGCAGGGAAAAGGAAACTAGAACTTCTGGAAGAACTTAGAAATGAATACTACTATGTTTTTCATTGGTCATAGCTGATGGTGTCATCCACAAATGCATGTCTCAGCCTAACTTAATACATAATACTAGTAACCTCGAAACTGTAACCTGTGTGATGCATAAGACTACATTTTTTATTTTCAATTTTGTTATCAGTTTCATATTTTTTTGGTCCCTGGAACCAAATTAGGGCAGTTAGTCTGTTAGTCAGGGGCTTCTCAATTGCTCTCACTCCACAATGCATTATATGCAAGCACATTAGTTAGCTCAGCTGAGCACGTGTGATCCTCAGTAATAATCTAGAAACATTTCATAATTTGATTGTGACCGCAATGTCCTACTGCTAGCTATTTGTTTTATAACTAAAGAATCTTTAAGTTATGTCAAATGTGGCTAATACATTGCCAAATGACAGGGATGGGAGCATACCCGCATCATCCATCCAAAGGTACATCATGCAGAAGCTCAGCCTTCTGAGCGAATCTGAGGTAAGATTCCTACCATTCTATGTTTTGGAGTGACTATTTTTTCTGTGCTTACTTTTCTTAACCTTTTATATTAATATAAAAGCTTACAGTGGGGGCTTCCCCTGCTGTACCATTTTCCAAAAAAAAACTTTTCTTAACCTGGTCTTGAATTATCTAAGCAGTCCATAGAGTTTGTAGCTAAAGATACTTCTTAGATAATTGTTGGCACCAGTACATGTTGGCATGTTCCAGAATCGATTACCTCTCATCTTAGAAATAGAGATGAAATTACTCGTCTGATCTTAGTGTTTCTTATCACCTTGTATGGGAGTGATGCCATGGCACTGGCAGAGATAGTCCTGTATGGTCTCATTTGCAGTTAGGATGTGCATTTCATGCGCAGAAAATCCTATATCCCTGCTGTTTTAGGCACCTTTCAGTTTTAATATTTCTTTTAGCATTACAATTCGTCTGAACAGTTCTGTGTACAGGTTGAAATAAGCTGCTGTGGGCAGACAGTGAACCTCGGGCAACCTGTGCGCAACTTGGTGGAGCGGTGGCTAAGGGTTGGCCCGGCACGCCCGCTGCACACGGTGATCGGCTCCTCAGGGGGAGATTATGTGATGGTGATAAGCTATGGGCGGCCAAAGTCTGCGTCTTCTTAAAAATGAACCGTTGTCGACCTGGCTGGGCGATCTCAAGTTAGAACAAGCCATCATCAGAGTTGAAGGGTTTGAGTGTCATATATACTCAACAGTGTAGTTGGCTGCTCTGCCTCAGCAGCTCATCCTCTCACCGAGGCTTCTAGATTATGCTCTGTTCTTGAAGAATTTGTTTGTCTGTTTGTTCGTTGTTACCATACATACATATGCGCTGAAAGTCGCTGTAATTTGGGATTTGGTAGGCTGTAAGAATTGACGTTTAGGATGGTTGAACAGAGGTGAGATTGTTAACCTGAACTTTGGTTGGCGATGAATTCCTACATGGGAGAGTGCTGCTGCTTCAGGTTTTTTTCCCTAATTGAAGGGGAAAAAACCATAACGTAGTTCCTTTACTTTTTCTGAACTAAACTGCCCTAATACCCAGCTGTGACTGGTTCGGATCTTTATATATATATACGCCCTCTACAATTACATTTGTAGTCTTGAAGATTTGCAATCTGATGATGTGATTAACTTGTACCATCTCCGGCATGTCCAAATGGTACTTTTGCAGCATCGTTGTTCAGTCATGCTCATGAAAAGTTTCGTGGGGCCGGTGTGCTGTTCTCTTTCTCTCAAAAGGTGTACATCTTGAGAAGTGATGACCAACACTGCCTTTTCTGACCGTCCGGCCGGCGAATGCGCTGCACAGCCTGCAGAATCGCTTTCAGTTTGGGAAATAGTGCAAGTTTGCACCGACCTAGGCGGATTTATCTGCTCTCATACAAGCACAGGAGTACAAAAGATTACATGAGGCCCGGTCAAACACTAAGCAAGGATGATAAAGAACACACATATGTAGGACCTGTTTACATTGAAGCCTGGCACCTGGCAGCCAGTGTCTAGTTAGACAAGCAATCCTGTCCCAGGCATCTAAAATAGAACGCCTGGAAGCCATGCATATATGGGTCTGGCAGTTTTTTGAAGCATCAAACCAAACAGACCCCCGTAGAGTGTAGAGACGCCAATCGATGACCGCCAGTGCAATCTATAATTTTTATGTATTTGATTTGAGATCCAAGACCCCTCGGATGCATGGAAGGAGAGGACCAATGAAAAGAGAAGAAGACAATTCTTCTTGCATCACGGTGCAAACCACTTTTCCAAAATCCCCTAGGATAACATACTAAGGAGTTGTTTTTAAAAAATATATAACAACACACATCCATAATGCATCTATAGATATACATTGCCACCAAATTTGAGATTGAAAGTCATTTATTAAAAAATACAAAAATAACACATTTCAGCTGCATATGCACCGAAGACAGAGCAATAAACTTGCTGAATATAGGACTATGAATGAATAGAATGCTAACTTTTTTGTTACTATTTGTGGATCAAGGAACGAATAATCCCAACTTGTCAACGGAACTTTGTTTTCATTAAAAAAAAATGACGGATTTGTGTAACAAAAAGTGCAAATACAAATAGTGGGCTGCCGTAGTGCCATGTCCGCGCGGACATGCCGGGCTCAATCAAACAAGTCATATATGGCCCAACAAGCTTAGTTGGATGGACCAACAAGCTTGCAAGTGTGAGACCCAACTAATTTCAATGAAATCACGAGCATTAGCATAATCGCCAAGTCCGTACCTTTCAGTCCTGCCTCAAAGTTAAAGCTTATATTACCGGAAGCCACAAATGATATGAGAGTTCAAACGCAAAGGAGCAAATAAAACTAGAGACTTTGCTGCCACAGCACATTTGGCCAACTTCACTTAGTATATCAGTCCCAAACACTGCCGACGAGGAGGATTATCGATGTGCAATGACATGTTAAGGGATCCAGCTGCTCATCAAGGGTTCTCCCCTACATTGCGCAAGGCGATCCTCAATGCATCCTTTGCCTCTCTGCAGGTTTCAAGAATCAAAATCCACACCACAGAAGCTGCATGCATGCAAAAAAAAAAAAAAAAGAAGCACATATCAACGATGGTCGCACTTAAAGTGTTCATGACCACTCAGCAAAAGCTATGACTTGCTAATTTATATGTATGGACAGCATGAATGATTTTTTTTAGGGGAGTGAAACTAGCTCAGAATCTCAGAGCGACTGACTCTATTGTAACACCCAGCCATTGGATATGCGCAATATGGACATCAGATTAAAGCATCAAGTAAATAAACAGCAGAGACAATGAAAGAGCCATTATTACCCCATCATGAACATTAGGGTCAGCTCCAATCTCTAGCAAGAAATTGACAACGTATGCAGAACCAGCACCAACTGCAGCTAATAACATTGTTGGTCCAGGTGAACTATGGAAGTTCACATTAGCGCCAGCCTACAGAATTGATAATACAATTAGCTATAGTGAACATGTATGACCTACAAATATCAGCAAGCCATGATCAAGAAGTTTAAGTCGAATAAGTAACTGGACCTCAAGCAACAGCTTAATGCATTTCGTGGAGGCACCAGCACATGCCATGTTGAGCTGGGTAACATGACGGATAAGTTTATTGGGCTGCAAAGGGACAGAAGTGAATAGCAGTTACAATATGGCCAGATAAATTCTTAATCCAATCTATCATCAAGAGAAACAATTTTTTTATTAGTTGTTGCCCTTCTAATTGCTTACATCAGCACCATGCTCAAGCAGGATCTTCAGAACCTGGTCATGGCCGTTTCCTGCAGCCAAGTGCAGTGGCGTCCCATGATGGTTGAAAGGATCCACAGGAACACCCTTGGACAGCAGCAGTCTTATAGCATCGACGTGCCCTGGAGGTACAAAGAGATACACAGAATGCAGAAACTCCAAAATGAAACACAACAAGATCACCTCCAAAGACCTTTACTGACATTTTGCATAGATATAATGAAGATGTTTGGGGAATTTTTTGGAGTCTTCCTGTGTACAGATATACATATACATCGATATGGGCCTCTTGGGCCTATACTAATAGATACAGCCCATATACAACTCAACACTCTCTCTCAAGATGAGCGATAAATATCAATCGTGCCCATCTTGTTACAGGCTGATATACATTCTTTAACTCCTAACCCTTTTTTCAAACAATCTGCTATTTGCTCACCCTAACCTACATGACTCAATTTGAGTGTTCCATTGTCGAGTTTCTCCTTGATAAAAAAGCGATCAATCTCCACATGCTTGGTTCTGTCATGCTGAACTAGATTATTCGTAATATTAATTGCTGATCGATTATCACACCAAAGCTTCAGAGACCTTTCCCTAGCTTTAACTCGGACAACAAGTTCGTCACCCATAACATCTCACACAGACATGGCTCTATGTTCTGCCTCTGCCGTTGATCGAGACACCACTGGCTGCTTTTTGCTCCTCCATGATACTAGATTTCCTCCAACAAAGGTGCAGCAGCCGGACGTTGACCTCCTGTCATCTAGACAGCTTACCCAATCCGCATCGCAATAGCCTTCCACATTTAGGTGATTATTTTTCTTGAACCATAATCCCTTCCCAGGACTATTCTTCAAATACCTCAAGATTCTATAGACTGCATCTATATGTCCACTCCTAAGATCATGCATATACCTGCTTACCACACTTACTGCATATATTATATCAGGCCTTGTATGGCATAAATAAATCAAACGTCCCACACGTCTTTGATATCTCTCTTTATCTATTTGCTCTCCAGATTGAGCACACAACTTGTGATTTTGCTCAATAGGTGTAGAAGTAGGGCGACATCCAAGCATGCCTGTATCATTTAGCAAATCAAGAACATACTTTCTTTGTGAAAGGACAATTCCTCTAGGGGATCTTGCCATCTCAATGCCCAGAAAGTATCGAAGTTGACCCTATCTTTAACCTCAAACTCTTTGCTTAGGTTTTTCTTAAGTCGAGCTATTTTCAAAGTGTCATCACCGGTAATAACAATATCATCAACATATACTGCAAGAATAGTTATAAGATTTCCAGAGTGATGATAAAACAAGGTGTGATCACCATTACACTGCTTGTAGCCCATACCACACATTACACGCTTGAATCGATCAAACCATGCCCTCGATGACTGTTTTAAACCATACAAAGATTTCTTTAGTCTCAGTACTTTTCCTTTGGTCTGTGCAGTAGCAAACCCAGGTGAAATTTCTATATAAACTTCTTCATGAAGATCTCCATGCAAAAATGCATTCTTGACATCCAATTGGTACAATGGCCAATCGAAATTAGCTGTAATAAGAGATTAGTGTCCTCATTGTGCTCATCTTTGCAACCGGCGCAAATCTCTCATCATAGTCAATTCCATAAGTTTGGCAATATCCTTTTGCCACCAGTCTTGCCTTATGTTGGGAATATGCCCTAGAGGTAATCATAGAGATGATGATATTCCAGTTGTATCTATGACATGCATTAAAGTGTTCATTGAATATCCATTATAGACAACTTGTGTTGGTTAGAAATTACGTGAATTGTTTGTGGAACTCAATACTTGAATGGTTATTCTGTATTCGTCCCTGGTCGGCGGTCTTGTGAGAACACACTTGAATATTAGACCAGCACATGTATTAGTTGATGGCTATGTTTCACAAGTCATGGACATTAGATGTCAAACTAATAATGTGGGCACATGTGAGACATGTAGGCTGGACTGACCTGACAAGAGATAGTCTCTATTCACGTCATGTACGTTATGTCCTTAGACCTAAGATTATGGTATGTACTCAAGATATGAAACGGCTACTTAGGGATTACCAAGCGCTGCTCCTTAACTGGGTAGTTATAAAGTTAGTCTTCGGGTGGTCGAGAAGCATGCTATGAGACATGGACAGTCAAGATGGAATTTGTCCCTCTCTGTATGAGGGGCAAATGCATGGATCACTCAGGTGATTGGATCAACAAATGCATGGCCGTGCTTGGGTTAAGAGTTAACCCACGAGTTGAACCATATATCAGTAGCAAAGGGAATAACTTGTACGTGGTTGTAATGGTTCGTCTGATATGATCTGTGTGTACGCATAAGAGTTGTCACGTCTTTCTAGAGGCCACTGTCAACTATTAGGCGAGTAGACTACTCGGTCCATGTCTATGTGTACGCGAACCCATAGGGTCGCACGCTTAAGGGCTGGAAGCCTAGTTCAGGTTGGAACCGGATTAGACGAGGCTTAGGTTTCCTGATGGGCATCCACTTCGGGGTTGCAGAGGGACGCCTATATAAGCAAGGGATAGGGGTGAGGCAGAGTTGACCTAATCCAGTCAATCTGCTTAAGCCGTCGTCGCCCACCCAACGCTTACGCCTTTGCTCCTCGTGGACCTAGCAGTCCGGTTATGCATTGCTTCTCCCCGTACGTGTGTGATAACTCGAAGATGCTACATCTGTGGCATAGGGACAGACCTGGTCAGTCACGGTGGTCGACAACTAGTCGGCGCCCAGTTGGACTGGTCGGCAACTTGCTGAACGTGGTTGGGAACGTGCTCAGGAGATCCGCAAGCGAAGGGTGTACTTGATGGACGACTACGCAGCTGCACGGCACTGCAGCGACGTGTTCGACTACATCAAGTCTTCTGCTGCACCTGCGCGTCTAGTGGTAATTCTGTGACCTATATCTAGCAGTAGATCCTGGTTTATGAGGTAGAAAAGTTTTATTTTCTGGCTAGCGTAGCACCCTCATAACCCTACAGTGGTATCAAAGCTGTAGCTGCTTTGTTATAGGTCTAGCTGTGGGCATATGATGATATGCGCCATAGCAGTTGAGTCTCTGATCTTGGTTCATCTTCTTACCATGTTGGTCTTGTAACGATCTACTCGTACCGGTTGGAATTTCGCTATCCGGGTTAAGTGATACATGTAAAACCAATCATGGCGAGTTTGAGATCAATTAGATTGATTGAATTGAGCCTTAGGTTAGGTGCTGAGCACATGCGATGTGCGGCGGCGGTAGATGGGATCTATTACCGGGCACTGGGTTTACGAGAACAGTTTTAGGTCATGCAACGTTAGATGTATGGATATCGGCTAACTCTGTTTTGCAGAAATTCATGACTGGTATAGCCCTTATGTGTATGAGATGCATGTATGTAATTAGTTCATGGCTTGCACGTCATGAGGACAATATAGGCAGGAGCCTTATAGATATTGTCAATTTGATGTAATGGCCTGCGTGCCAATCTGTGATGATCCACGACTATGTAAATTTTATTTACGGTAGTGATAGCTAGAATCGGCGGATGCACCACAGATGGATGACATACACGTACCATGAAGATGGAGATCACCATGACGAACAGATTGACAATGAGATGGAGATCTCAAAGGAACAATGGGCTATACCATGTCAAATCTGTGTTTATGTCATTCTTACTATGTTCTACTTTCATATGCTATAACGGTTTTGTCTACATTAGTGCGGTAATGAAGTAGGATGATCCCTCAGTAATGTTTAAGTTACATGCTTCCCCAAACCTTGCACTGTCACAAGTATTGTAGATATTTTTGTTCTATAAAAGTACTGATTTAAAATTACTCTAAAAATGATTCCTATATGCTAAAGACAGAGTGTGCACTTCTGCAACTCCTCGCGAACGCCCGCACGCGCCGCTTCCTTCGTCTTCTACCTCTGGCTTTGTCCCTCCCTCCCCCACGCGCCCACAACCTCCATATCACCTGTGCTCACGCTGGCCATGGAGTATCTGGCGGCGGCGGCGGATCCGACACGGGTAGGCCTCCTCTTCCTCCCTTCTTCTCTCTCGTCCTCCCCTTCCTCCAACTCCAAGGACCTAGGATTCTGACGAACTCACCCTCTTCTTTCCCAACTACGGTGGGGTATAGATTGCTGGACAGCCGGGGGAGGAAAGGAAGACATGCGGTGGGGATGGTCACCGAGCGGTTTTGGGAGCCCTGGTGGTGGGGCCAACGGTCATGCCAGTTCAAGGGCGGGGGAGGCTCACCGGAGATAGAGAAGATGGCGGTGGTGAGCTCACCAGAGCCGGAGAAGATGGCGGTGGTGAGGAGGGGAGGGGAAGAGGGTACCCGCCGTGGGGCTAGGGTTCGTCGGAGCTTCAGCGAGCTCGGCCCTAGGTCATCGGAGCTCCGGTGAACCCTAGTTCCCGCGGCGGGGGCGAGGTCGTCGGAGTCGGTGAAGAGGAGTCCTGTGTTTTTTTTTCAATTCAATGCTCAACTGAAAGAGGTGTGCATGCTAGGAGTCAAAATCCTACGCGTGCATGCTATAGCACTGCCTAAAATGATTTATTCAATGTTATTGATTATATATGGAGTAAACGTAAATGAATTTATAAACATAGACTATTTCAAATTTAGAGGAAGGACGAGAAATCATTATTCCCAGTATTTATTAGTCAAATCTAAACAGTCAAAGCAAACAATAACACATTTTCTGAATAGCAAAATAAGAAGAAATGTAAGGCCTTGTTTAGTTCTTAGAATTGGGCACTAAATTCTACTATGCAAAAAGAAAATTTTCATCACATCAAAATACCGACACATGTATGAAGTACTAAATATAGATAAAATCAAAAACTAATTGCATAATTTTGCTATACTTTGCGAGACGAATGTTTTGAACCTAACTAGTCAAAGTTTGGACAATTTTTATCAAATACAAATAAAATGCTACATTGCGTTACAATGTCATTTTACCAACTTTGCATACCCTAAATTAAAGAACTAAACAAGGCCTAAACCGGGATTAAACGCTAGAGACAGCGAAGATGAATACAGTTTGAATAGTACCGACGCGTGAACAGGCGGAGATGGTTATCTATAAAGAACTTTGTTATCCGTGATTGCTACTGTAGTGGGAATCCACTGTTTATCGTTTCGGCGTCTCCTCGCATTTCACTGTTTATGAATAGTAACAGATTCCATCTACAGTAAACGGTTTTTGGGTATCCATTAACAAACAGTGTACCCGTTAAGGAACAGAAAAAACCCCATTAATAAACAGTATTATATTATTAAGGAACAGTACAAACTTATTAAGAAACAGTATTATATCCGTTAACAAACAGTATATACCCGTTAGGAACAGTACTATACCCGTCAAAAAACAAATTCAAACCCGTTCCTACACACTACAAACCCGTTAGGATTTTTTTCCCTTCTGCTGCTGTTCCCGCCGCCCGCGCAACGCGCGGGGTTACCCACTAGTTTTATTTTACTTCCCAGAATGCATTCACACCTGTGCTTTCAAGCTCCATCCCTTTTTCTCGTCAGTCGTCACCCTTGCGCACCCGCCGCCGCCGCCGCGCCATGGCCGCCTCAATCTCCTTCCGGTACATCCATGCAGTGATAGCAGCCGCCATGGATGCCAACCTCCCCGCTCTCAAGGGTAACACAATGCATACGGCACTCCATCTCTTTCTGACTATTGGGCGTGCTATATGATGATATCCCTCTCTTCTCCGCATTTCTGGTGTTTGGTAGAAGCTGAATCGGCGAGCGGTATGGACTTGCGGAGACTGAGTGGGGGCAAGGGCCGGAACCTGCTCCACCACGCGGTGGTGGGAGCACGCGGCACGGGGCGGCTGGACGTCTGCAGGTACCTGTTGGAGAAGGGCTTCGACGCCAAATCCACCTCCGTCGAAGGTACCTAATCCCATTCCCATGCTCCGGCCTCCTCGCCGACGAGCTCCGCCGGACTGAGTTGCTAGCTCCATTCCATCTCCACGTGCAGGCGAGACGACAATCTTCGTCGCCACCGAAACTCCTGAGATGCTGGACGGGCCCGAGCCCGGGCCCGCTGACAAAGCCGGCGTCCCTCTTCTGACCTACTTTCTCGGCCGCGGCGTCGACCCGGCTGCGCCCGACGCCAGGGGTCGCACGCCGCTGCATAATGCTGCAGAGTCCGGTGCGTTGATTAATTCCTCGCACTGCATTTTTTCACTCGCTTTTCTTGGAATGATGAATAATGAATCATTCTGTCCAATGCAGTTAGTTAATGATGCTATTTACATTTTGCTTTGATGTCCTTTTTCTTATTAATTTCTATCTAAATCTTACTCTCTAAATGACCTGCAGAGTTATTTTAGTAAAATAAAATATCAGTTTATATATCTTTGTACCTTTCTATATAGATTGTGCACACTTTCTATATATTGCGCGCACTCTAGATAGACATCCTCGCTCTCTATCTTTGGCTAGCGACAAATACAAAATAGTTCGTACACGTTTTTGGAAGATCTAATTAAAGAGGGGTTTTTTGTACACCTTTTTTGGAAGATCTAACACAAAATCAGTTTGAATGCTGGGCTTTAATTCTCTTAAATCTGTACCCTCCAGGGAACTGCGAGGCTATAGTACTGCTGCTGTCCAGGGGCGTTCCTGTGGATCCTTCAAGCCAAAACGGGAGGCCACTGCTCTTGGCTGCAAAGAACGGCAATGCCCAGGCTGTCAAGATCCTGCTACAGCATGGTGCTGCTGTAAACAATTAGAACGACACCAGCTAAAAATTCTGTGTCCTCCTAATATGTCACCGCTTAAATAGTATTGTTCCAGATATATTGTAACCGTATTATTCACTTCCCTTTGCAGCCCAATAATGTTTTTCATCGTGTTTATTCTCCACTTGTCATGGCATGCCTTCGTGCCCGATCCTTGGAATGTGTTAAGCTATTGGTTGAGGTCCGCTTATTCACTTAAACCTGTTAACCACGCCATGCTTATTTTCATGTTCACTGAAGCTAACTTGTACATGTTCTGCAAATCTGTAGGCTGGCGCTGATGTGAACTTCCAACCATCCAGGATGACTATGGCATTAGTTGCAGTTGGCAGTGGCTCAACGGACATTGTCAAATTCTTGCTAGAGGCAGGAGCTGACCCTAATATTCATGATGGGATATTATATATTAATAATGACTTTTGCTTGTCTATGCTAGCTGTTTATTTGCTCTATAAATGATCTGAGGAAATAAAAAGAACTTGAACCATTGATATCCTTGTCAGCTTTCATGCTGGACTATATATGGTATATCCTCATTTCAATCTTTGCAATTGCCATGCAGTTTGGGAGATACCCAATCATGCAAGCAGCTATAAATGAGCAGCATGAGCTTGTAGAAATTCTTCTCCCTTGGACAAAACCCATTCCTTCCCTGCCAGACGTACTGGAGCGTAGGTGGGATTATTAGTACTATGAAAACTCTACCTCATGTATGTTAGCAGTTAGCACACGGGATGTTTTGACGAATGTGTTAGTCTATCATCTTCTTGCTCCTTACATTTTCTTTCTTTGGTTTATGGAGAGTAATGAGTTCATTATATATTTATTCGCACTGCAAATCTGCAATATATATTTATATATAATCTCGCTGTACAGAAGCACGGATCTCTGCATTTGTAAAGATTCCACGTTACATAATCTGATTTCTGCAATCTGTAAAGATCTCACTGCAATAGTAATTATCAATCTCGATTTACACAAGTACAGAACAGCGGTTCCTGTGTTCCAGCAAGTGCTGACTGAAACTTGACCCTGCCAACGTTGAGAACAAGTTGAGGTATTAGCTAGCGTCTTCTGTTAGTTGTTGCATAATTTCACTGGTCAATTCATCTGAACCACAGAAGCTCTTGCGTATATACAGGCTTTTGTGGTGTGTGACCGGTTTTTTTATTCTTTATGAAAATCCTGCAGAGAGGCCGAGGAGGCATTGAGGAAGAAGTACCAGCATTTGAGCTAGCTGCTTTGCTTCACATATCATCTCATCGCGCATTCACAATCGTCCTCCGATCCTCAGCATATTAATTAAAGACTAGTTTTATCAGCTCTTTGAACTTACATAACTTTGTGGCTTCCTGTAAGCTAGCTTATTACCAGGCAGGAACTCTTTAGATCTATGATGATGTAAAAAAAGGTATGGACTTGGCGTTGGTATCACACTTCACTTGCAAGCTTTTTTTTTTAGGAAGCGGTGGAGAAAACTCCCCTACCTTTCTTTTTTCTTTTATTAATAAGGGGGGTAACAAAGTAAGTTTTAATAAGGGGGGTAACAAAGTAAGTACAGGAGCACGAGGAGTGCTAAAGGAGCTTCCAAAGCTCAAAAAGAAAAAAAACTAAACTGCTCTTTAGGGGATATTCTCTAGCCACGTTCTTAAATGGCCTGCACGGCTTGGTTTGGATTTGATACAAATCAATCCAAATTCTTGCTTGAAGTGGGCTTTCCATTTGGTCATTGAGCAAGCTATGCCATCAAAGATGAGTGCATTTCTGGAGCACCAGATGGACCAACAGGCAGTGACCAAGACTTCTCTGAATACTGGATTGCCAAAGTTGTTCCTTGCAGTGATAATCATGTCCAGGGGAGGAATGCTAAAATCCCAAACGATACCAACATAGTTCCAACATGCTTGGCTGAAGGGGCATTCTAAGAAAAGGTGCATCAAAGTTTCTTCCACATTCAAATTGCAGATGGCACAAGAGTAGCTGTTCAGATGCATGTTTTTCCTTTTAAGAATGTTCCTAGTGCTTAATCTGTCTCTGAGGAGTAGCCAAGAGAAAAACTTGTGTTTCCATAGATTCTCAACTTTCCACATCCATTCAAAAAGAGGTGAAGCCTGATGATGCCCAGTAAGCAGTTTATGGGCCTTTTTTGGATGTACGAGTTGGCTGGGTTCCAGCAATATTTTCAACAGTCAAAGGGGTCAGGGTTCCAATCTGTGGAGATGATGATGTTTTCTAGTTCATGTAGTTCTTGGACAGCTTCTTGAGAAAGCGGGAGAAAGAAATTAGCATTTTCATCACTTTGCATAAAATGAAAGACAGAGCTCTTCTTCCTCTTGGCAAATGAAAAGAGTCTTTAAGGCAGTTCTGATTCCAGTGATCTGACCAGAAAAGGATGGAGGTACCATTTCCAAGTTGGTAGGAGGTCATTCCTCTAAAATCTATGTTCAGTTTGAGAATATCTTTCTACCAGAATGAGCCAGCTGGGCTTCTTGCATGAGGAGGAGTGTTGGTGCTTTGGTATAATTTGTCCCAAGTGAGTTTGACCCAGGGGACCTCAGCATGATTATAAGATTTGTCTAAGAATTTCATCAGAAGGGCTTTGTTCTGCTTATTGATGTTAATAATCCCAAGATCACCTTCCTTCTCGGATCTGCATGCAGGTTCCCAGGCTGTAAGGCATTTACCTCTTATGTTATTGTCTCCACCATTCCACAGGCACCGTTTCCTATACTTGTCTATTTGTTCAACCACTTTTGGAGGAAGCAAAAGGGAGCACATGTAAAATATGGGCATAGCAGAAAAAAACAGAGTTGACAAGAGTGAGTCTGCCATGATAAGATAACATTCTGCTTATACCAATCAGCCTTGATTCTATTCTCTGCATGAGTGGGGCAAAGTCTTGGGTGACAGGTTTGTGGATGGAGAAAGGAAGCCCTAAATAAGTGAAAGACATGGATTCTATCAGGCAGCCAAATGTGTTGGCAAGGTGCTGCAGTTTGGTGCTATCCACATTGATAGGGACCATGAAAGACTTGTGGTAGTTAACATGGAGACCACTAGAGTCAGAGAAGGATCTGAGCAAGCCTTTAAGGTTGAAGAGTGTTCTGGCCTCAGCTGGTAAGATTAGTAGAGTGTCATCTGTATATTGTATAATAGGAAAATCTTCACCAAAATTTTCTGGGTGAAATATTGAGAAAGACGCGATTTGGATTTCAAATTTGAATTCTGGTCACGCGCCTTCTTCGGTAGATCACGCGTGTTCTTCGGGTGATTAGAGGTAACACTTGCATGGGGGGAGTGAGAGACGATCTCATCCAGAAAATTCACAGCATAGTTGGCAAGATAAGCCAGTCTCTTAAACACTATTTTCCTTGCAAGCTTGTTGATCCATCCATTTCCAAGATTTGGTTTTGATGTCTACCCTACTATCATTTTTGGACTGTATGCACATAAGTACTCCCTCCGTTCTAAAATAGACGTCATTCTCGCTTCCCGTGAAGTCAACGTTTTTAAATTATCGATAATTATATATTAAAATATATAAATATTTATGCTAAGTAATTAGTATCATCAAAAAGATCTTTAAGTCTAGCTTTTTAATAAATTTATTTGGAGATATAAATGTTACACATATTTTATACAAACCTATTTAAAGCTGAGAAAGTTTGACCGGCACGCTTCCCATAACATCATCATTTTTGAGACGGTGGGAGTATTGCTGTAGTGCTTTTGTTTCCCCTCTGAGAACAGCAGGGAACCTGACGAGTGATGACTGTTCTTGTATCTTGTCCGAGAGTTAGCAACTCATCTGCGGACAAAGCTTTGCTTGTCGAGAGCTAGGCGTATTTAACTTGTTTGATCCAGCCAAGAATGGTGCCGACAAAGCTTAGCTTGTCGAGGGCTGGGCCGTATTTGACTCCAGCCAATCATGTCCGTGTGTACATGGTGGCCCACTGCTGTGCTTTTTTTTCCTTGCATAATCAAGTCATCTATAAAGAACTATAAAAAGTGGTGAAACGGGTCCGCACGTTAGTTATCCCTCACATTTCACTGTTTATACACAGTAAACCCGTTAAACAATTGTGACGGATCCGAAAGTAAACGGTAACGACCCGATAAAAACAGTACCAGGTCCGATATTGAACACCACAACCCGAATATGAATATGAATTTTTGAACCAAAATCAACGAAACTCATTAGTACTTTGCACAAACAAAATGGATCGGAAAAAATAAATCTAGCAGCCTCTGTTCCTGATCCACATCTATGTCAGTTGTGAAGACGAAGCATCTCGGAATTCAGAAAGAAAAAAAATAGCCATGGTGAGATCCAACAACTGCGGTGCCTTTTGCGGTACCTCAGGCTCGACGCGGAGCTATCACCACGGCCACCGCAGAGAGCTGGACCTGGGAGTCCGCCGCCGCCGCCGTGATAGGCCTGGATCCGTCACTTGGAGAGGATGTGCGGCCGTTGGTGGGGAAGGAGAAGCCATGGCCACCGGTACGGAAGGGACCCGCGCCGCCGTCAGTGGTGAGGACGCCGTCGACGAAGATCCTAGTGCAGATGGCCACGCCGAGGGGTTCCACTGCCACCATGACCAATGGGAAGGAGAGGTTGCGTCATGGTGGAGCCGCCTCCGTCACCATGCGTGAGATCCAGAATTAGCAAGGAGAGAAATCTGGAGAGAGGAGAGAGAAACGTGTGGTGTGGTTTAATTTAATAACCCGTTAGGCCACATTGGTGCGGCACATCCGACCGACCGTGTAGCCTGGAGCGTTATTGCTGTCGTCCTCCGGCTGCATGCATGCGGGATGAATGCTGTAGTTATTGCAGTAACTAATGACGCCGGATTTTTCAAACGCTGCCATGCACGCGCGTGTACAGATGTGCTGTCAAATATAGAAGCTTGCATGTTTCCAAGTTACGACAATTCAGCATTAGAAATAGTATGCACTTTTCTTATTGTTACTAGAATACATCAACTATAATATAGTTACGAGAATTTTTGAAAGAACTATACTATGAAAGATGATAAATCAGATCCGAGTTACTACAATTTTGGCATCATTGTAATGTACTATAATTTGTGCAGCCATACGATGACAGATTAGTTACCATAATTTGAACATGTAGTATTTTTGTTGCTTTTACGAGAGTGCTTTCCTTGTATTGAAGACAAATACCACAATTACGAGAGTGCTTTCTTAATTATGAAAATGCTTTCCATATAAGAATTTTTTAGGCAATACAAACAATATTTATGAGAACTTGCACTAATAATATTCGATAGTTCGCACCAAAACACATTTACAAGAATTCAATCCAAGAAATAGTTACGAGAATTTGAGCTATGAATATTTACAAGAATCTGCACCAAGTATTTACGATAATTTTGCACTGATAATATGTATGTTGTACTGATAATATTTACGAGAATCGGACTAAGAAATATTTATGCCTCCATTGACCACAATGGCGTAACCAATTTGCTTCACGGACTTGCTAAAAAATCAAATTGTTTCACTAATTTACCAAAAACGTTTACAACAATGGCATGATCACGTTGCTACACAACCCTACAAAGGCCAAGATTGGGGTAAAGTGGGAACTTCTTGATCTCTAAAGCTTAGAAATCTGCAGCCGATCAGGGGTGCCTCCGTTTACCAGCGATTATACATGTCATGCTGTGGTTGAAGATGGACACGCACGACGCAAGTATATATGAATCCAAATATCGGGACGAGCATTCCTTGTTGCTGTAAACAGATGTACAGAGTACGAGTAGAACGATGCTAGAATAGATAGATGTATAGTGAAATAGTTATAATATTCAAATGGAACCGCTCGTCTCGACGTACGCCTCCGCCGGACGAGGTCAATCCGAGCGCCGCCTGTCGGGGAAGGGGCTGGGCCTCGCCGCACCGTCGTTGGGAGGAAGGTGCGCTGCCGCTGCCGCTACCACGAGAGGCAGCTAGCCGTCGTCGCCGGGAGCCGTGTCCGCGCGGGACAGGCCGATCCGCGCGCGTGGTGGAGGTGCGCCGGCGCTGCAGCCGGTCGGCGACAAGGCGCCTGCGCGGCTGCCTGCTGCAGATCCACGCCGTGGGCGGAACCACCGCCGCTGCCCTCTGATTTGCAGGGGACACGAGCGAGAGAAAGAAAAGCAAATTGGGCTTTGACCATTTGGAGATAATAAAGCCACGTCGTTAGGCGTGATTAGGGGATCGGGTGATTAATGACCCACGGGTGGGATTTCGTCGAACTCGGCTGCTTCGGTCTGTTGAACTCGGCTACACAATATTATTATATTGTGTAGCTAGCTATAAGGTAACAGTCCTATATATATCGTTTGCTTTCGCGTGGGGGCCGTATCTAATATACGGTATATTCCTGTGATTAATCTCATAATCTGATGACACTTAACACGCATCACAAATATTTGCTTTCTCCGTTATAATTATAATAATTTCTTGTTTGGCACTGCTCCTCACCAGTGAAAGTTTTAGCTCCACAAACGACTTTCCTGATGGAGGTTGGGGGCTGTTTTTCGTGATCGTTTGGCAAAAGATAGACTAAAGGTATAAAAAAAAATATTCATTGCAAACCGCATCTTCGATGCAATCCATAAAAACCATATTAAAACTACACTTAAGATTTTTCAAAAAAGTTGAAAGTATACACACTAATATCTAACTAGCTGACATTCCTCTATATCTAACTAGGCAGTGTTTTCGATGTTACACTAGCTAGCATTCCTCTTTTAACTAATCAACATATATCTAACTGTTAGCTGGTGTAACATCAAAAACAGAACGAGCAAACGGAAGCAGCAGGGATTGAAAATGCACGCGAGCACAGCGAGCACCCAAAAGCAACAGAGAGCCTGCGTAATCAACGGAGATGGTTACAATGTGTCCGATGCCCAAAAGAATATACCCCTCGCATACGGCACCGATGCTTTCCCCAGCGTGGGCACCGGTGCATGAACTGTAGCTGTGGGCCAGTGTACAGAGAAAAAAAAAATCCCCTTTCTTCTTCCCCCGACTCCGCCTCGGTCGCTCTGCTCCGGCCTTCGCCCCTGCTGCTCCGACTTCCGGCCTGCCTGCTCTGCCCTCTGTTCCGAGGCCGCCATATCGCGGGTGTGGCTCCAGGTGGCGGAGTCGGAGGCCCCCATCGCGGGCCGAGGCCGCCATATTGCGGTCGTGGCTCCAGGTGGCGGAGTTGGAGGGCCCCGTCGCGTGCGGAGCTCCGGGCGGCGTCGCGGGCGGTGCTTCGGGCCGTGGAGGCAGGGGCCCCGTCGCGGGCGTGGCTCCGGGCGGCGGCGCAGCACCCACTCCACCCCAGCGCGGCAACGGTGCGGCGGCGAGGGCGAGCACCCCGTCGTGGGCGGAGCGGCGGCGCTGGGCGGATGTGCGGCGGCGAGGGCGAGCACCCCGTCGCGAGCGGAGCGGCGGCGCGGGTGCGTCGGCGAGGGTGCGGCCGGCAGCGAGCGGAGGTGGTCGGGGCGTGCAGCTAGCGGCCGCGCAGGAACGGCAGTGTCGCAGAGGATTTGGGCGAAAGAGAGGAGAGAGAAAACGAAGCACCGAGGCTTCTACTTGAGCCGATGCCAGAAAATTTTTGCAACTGGGCATCGCCCACAATAGTGGACACCGATGCCCACAATACTGGGTAAAACCACACTGGCCGGTCATAGCAACACGAGCAAGGTGGGTCCCACAACAACATATTTCAGATCGATACGAACCACGTTTCGATGTCATTCATTAAACATTAAACACCAGAGCAAAAGAGGCACGAAACAAAGCGCCCCAGAGCAAAAGAGGAACGAAACAAAGCCAGGACAGGTGGAATGGACACGATATACAACAAAAGTATGATCGCTACGTTACACAAATTAGGTCACTACGAACTACATTTGGAACCATTGCAATTGCAATCCTAACACAGGAGCAAACGAGGGAGGAAACGGGTCGAGGGAGATGTCATATAGCAACATAAATTAGATCGCTACTATAGCAACATAAATCAATTTACTATTTTTTTTCGAATACGCAAATGACTTGTGCATCTTTGTATCTAAGTAGAAGAGTTATTACACCCGCTGTTGAGGAACAACTTTGACATATAAACATTATTTTCAAATTTTGGAGATAAACATTTTATTATAAACATTTGAAATGCTAACATGTGCAGCGAAGACAATGAAGATACTTCGCTGCACGTGTCTTCAACTTCGCTTATGCATTTTCGCATGTTTCAAGTTGGCTGGCGAAGATGACTTCGCCGTACTTTGGACGCTCAGCGAAAATAACGTGGACACTTCGCTGTGCCTATCAAACTTCGCACATATGATTTCACATGTTTCAGGTTATCCGGCGAAAATGACTTCGCTAGTCTCTTGATGACCAACGAAGTCATCGTGGCGGCTTCGCATGAGGAGTCTGTGAAGTTCCCAGCTAAGTTGAGAGATCATGATCAAGTCCAAAGTTGCTTAAGAAGATAAAAGGAAAAGGGCGAAGTGTGTTTCGCCACTTCGTCGATGCGCTTTTTAGCTAATGTATAGGAGGTTCCATGGCTGATTTTGTAAGATTCCTTGAATGGCGAAGCCAGGGGGTCTATAAATACCCCCTGGATTTGAACGGAATGAAATATTGTAAGTGCATTCGCCTCCGAAGTAGGTTTTGGATAATTAATGATAATCAAATTAGTGACTAACAATTTTAACTAAGTAAATATGCAGGTGTTAGTCCATTGAAAGATTTGAATGGTAATATTTGGTGATACAAGCACCCTAAATATTGTAAGTGCATTCGCCTCCGAAGTGGGTTTTAGAAACATCATACTATCAAGAGGATTACAAATTAGGTTAGTAATTCGAGGTCTAAAAGTGCTCAAGTCTATATTTAGAGTGTTTGGAGAGTCATTGTTGCACTCACATCACTTAGAAAAGTCCTTTGCTTCAGCCAGCCTGACCTACCGGAAGTATCGGATATATTAGAGTTTTAAACCGGAAGTAACCGTGCCATTTTTTCACAAAGTCGAGATGTGCAAAGTTGAAGAAATTTTGTACTACCGGTAGTACCGGTTCCACAACCGGTAGTACTGGTGCTCTCCGGTAGTACCGCATTTTATTAAAATTATACTCCGGAAGTATCGGAGATATTTTTCTCAAAGTTGAAGTCTGCGAGTTGGCGTAGTTGTGTACTACCGGTAGTACCACTGGTGGTACCGGTAGTACCGGCTATATATATATATATATTTATTTATTTTTAGCCCAAATCACACACGTCTATGGATGCCCAGTTTTGTACTACCGGTAGTACCGGTCTTACCACCGGTAGTACCGGCATGACTCCCTCTGCACGTTCTGACACACGACAACGGTCACATTTGGTGAGGTACCGGTAGTACCGGTGGTTCCATCAGTACTACCGGTAGTTGTTCTGGACAGACCCCCCTCACCTCTCTCTTTTCTCCCTCTCTTGCTCATTCCATTCATTCTCCCGACACACACCCGAGAAAGGCTCCTTCCAAGCACCAGCTCACCTGCTCTCTCTCCCCCTTTGCTCCCAAACTTCATCCCCTCAAGGATTCGAGCCAGGGACGTGAGATTAGAGAGTAGGAACTTCGATCTATGACTTGAGCACTTGGATTTCTCGTCTTGCCGACTTGATTTGTGTTTGTTACTCTTGGGTTCTTGGAACCCTAACTGGCTAGGCGTTCTTCGTGGCTGCCCATGTTGCCTCATTTGTGAGGGCGCCCCGAAGTGTTTGTATTACCCTTAATTCTTAGTGAATATCTCGAGTTTACCTTCATGGTTGCTTGAGGGAGGAAACCTTTGTGGTAACCTCAACAACGGGGATGTAGGAACTCCTTTGTGGGGATTGCCGAACCTCGGATTAAATCATGTGTCTTGCTGTGGTGATAGCATCGACTACCCTTGTTCTTGTGTTCTTCGTGTTCTTCATCTCTACCCCCAAAGTTCATAGATTGGAGGACTTGATCTATGATTTAATGTGGTGAAACGCCTCAAGAAGTTCAACACCTTTATCAGCAACATCAACAAAGGGGTGGTAACAACTAGATCTGAATTTATATCTCATTTTACTCTGATTTTTATTTTGATTTCGTAGTTTCGTAGGCTACCGGTAGTACCAGAAGTTTAGATTGGTAGTACTGGTTTTTGTACTACCGGTAGTACCGGTGCTACTTCCGGTCCTACTTCCGGTAGGTATTTAACTTCTGCATTTGAGTTTGTAAGTTTTAGGTTTTCAATAATTGCCTATTCACCCCCTAGGCTGATTAGATCCTTTCAAGTGGTATCAGTGCCATGGTCCCTCGGTTCAACGCTTCACCGCGTGAGGTGTAACAATGGCCAAGATGGATGATGCACAAATGAAGGAATTAGCCGCACAAGTGGCAGCACAGCTCACCATCACGATGCAAAAGCAGCAAGAAGAGCAAATGAACAAGATGCAAGAGTAACTAGATAAGATGAAGGAAATTCTTGACAAGAAGAACCAAGAAGGAACTAGTGAGAGGGAGAATCAAGGTGAAAATGAAAACAAGACACCAAAGAGCTATACAAGAGCAAGCTATAACTATGAAAGCACAAGCAAGAACAATCCTCATATGCCCATGATCAATCCCGAAAAGCCACCTCCATTTGATGGAGTAAGATACACCGATTGGGCTCATAGGATGAAGTTGCATCTCATAGCCACAAGATGTTGACAAGCGGTTGAGATTGGTGTGAACATTTCCCAAGATCCTAAAGATTGGACACCCGAAGATGAGACAGACTTTCATCTCAATGCCACGGCGGCAACCTTGATCTTGCAATGTCCCACTCCGAAAGATAACAACAAGGTAAATGGTATGGTGAATGCAAAGAAAATTTGAGAAACCTTGAGAATATCATTTGAAGGTGACAAGAGTGTGAGAATAGGAAACATTGAGCTTCTCCAAAACAAGATTGAGAATTTCCAAGTGATGGAAGGAGAAACAACAAAGATAATGTATGATAGATTTATGACTTTGATCAATAGAGTAAGAGCTCTTGGATGTGATAGATGGGATGAACAAGCTGCGGCAAGAAAGCTATGTAGAATATATAGAGACAAGAATAGCATTCTAGCTTCCGTGATAATGGAAAGAGAAAACTACACCACCATGACAACACAAGAGATGATTGCGAAAATCATGCATCATGAGGTTCTAGATGATGAGACTAAAGAAAGACTTAGTCAAAAGATAAACATTGCCCTTGCGGCATCCCATGCAAGTGAATCAAGTCATTGTAACAAAGGATGTTGTGGTCACAAGCAAAATGATAGTGATGAAGAACTTGATGAACAACAAGCTCTCATGGTGAAAAATTATGCAAAGTTCTTGATCAAGAAGAAGAAAAAGATGACGAGTAGTGGTGGAAATAAGCAATATAAGAAGAGATTTTGCTATGAGTGTGGTCTCACCGGTCACTTTGCTGCGGATTGTCCCAACAAAGGCAAGATTTCAAGGTACAACAAGGAAAGTGACAAAAAGTACAAGAGCAAGAAGAAAGGTGAAGCACATATAGGTGAAGAATGGCAATCCTATGATGATAGTGATGAAGACAATGACAATGATAAGAAGAGTGTAGCTGCAATTGCTATACATGATACATCATCTCCATCGACATCGTTCTTCACCAACACTTCTTCCTCAACAAAGCTTTTCGCCAACCTCTCCGACGACGATGACATCACTCCTACTTGTCTTATGGAAAAAGAGGAGAAGGTATCATCCCACACTCCCACTCACTCTAATGATGATGATGATGATGAGTTTGATGAAAACTATGCTATCAAAATCATTAAGAAATATGGAAAAGAAGCTGCCTCTATAATCCTAAAATTGAAGTACACCATAGATGAGCATGAGACATGTTTAGAGTCGCAAAGTGAAATGCTTCTAGTGTAAAGGGAGAAGAACCAAGGGCTACAGGCATGTCTCACCAAAGAAAAAGAGAAGGTTGAGAAGTTAAGTGTAGAATTTTCTTTGGCCAAGGACTCACATGAGCGATTGACTAAGGAACATGTCTCACTTAATGACTCTTTGGCTAATCTAAAAATGACTATAGTTTAGCTCAAGAAAGCCTCACAAGCTTGACAAATAAATATCATGAGCTTGAGATAAACTATGACTCTCTTTGGAAGAGCACTTCTACTTCTTCTAAGGACTCCAAAGCCTCAACAAGTAAAGGATGTGAAAAATGTTTTAATGTTGATATAGATGCTTGTGCTACTAACCTTGTTGAGCTAGAGAAGAAAGATAAGGAGATTCTTAGGTTGAAGACCATTGTGGAGATTGGTTGCAAAAACAAGGATAAGCAATCAACCACAATCTACAAGGAATCAAGGCATCCACTTATAAAGGATGGCCTCGGTTACAATAGGTATGATGGTAAGGCCAATGGGAGAAAAATGATAAATGGTGTGCCTTGTGTGAAGTTCAACAAGAGTGTGCCTCTTGTTGATCTCATCAACAAGGTGAACAATGTTGAGGTTTCTCCTAACACTTCCTCCAATAACAAGAACATCAAGAAGAAGGAAGCAAATGTTTTTATGCCACAAGTGCCTATCTCAAGGAAAATTTTTTGTGATTATTTATGTTATTGGGACAAGGATGGTAAAATTGTTGTAAAATATGTGGGCGCTCTCAAGAAGAGGCAAATCTTGAAGAGTGTTTGGGTGCCTAAATCTTATGTGTCTAACCCCCTAGGACCCAAGTCAAATTTGGTACCTAAAACAAAGGCTTAATTCTATTTTGTAGGCATACTCCTCCGGTGGACCATGTTGGGTGCTAGATAGTGGATGCACCAATCATATGACTGGAGCGAAGAAAATATTTGACTCCTTCCAACCAAGTGAAAGCATGGGTGAAGGAATCACATTTGGTGACAATAGCAAAGGAGAGATTCTTAGTTTGGGTAAAATTGCTATATCAAATGATAATTCTATTTCAAATGTATTACTTGTGGATTCGTTAGGATACAATTTGTTATCCATTTCACAACTTTACGAGATGGGTTTACAATTGTCTCTTTACGGATAAGGGTATAGAAGTCTCTAGAAGGGTGGATTCCTCTATTGTCTTTACGGGTCAACTAAAGGGCAAGCTCTATCTAGTTGATTTCACAGCTAGTAGAGTGGGGTCTGAGACTTGTTTAGTGGCAAAATCTAGCATGGGTTGGTTGTGGCATCGCCGGCTAGCTCATGTTGGGATAAGGAACTTGGCCAACCTTCAAAGAGGACAACACATTCTTGAACTAACAAATGTTTCTTTTGAGAAAGACAGGATTTGCAGTGCATGTCAAGCGGGAAGACAAGTTGGAGCCAAACATCCCGCAAAGAATGTTGTGTCAACTTCAAGACCACTTGAGTTACTACATATGGATTTATTCGGACCCAATGCTTACATAAGCATCGGAGGTAACAAATATGGTTTTATAATTGTTGATGATTATTCTCGCTTCACTTGGGTGTTCTTTTTTAAAGATAAGAGTGAAACCCAAGAAATTTTCAAGAAGTTTACAAGAAGAGCTCAAAATGAGTTTGATGTGAAGATAAAGAGTGAGAAGTGATAACAGGATGGAGTTCAAGAACACCAACATTGAGAAGTTTCTTGATGAAGAAGGGATCAAGCATAAGTTTTCAGTTCCTTACACTCCCCAAATAATGGGGTTGTGGACAGGAAGAACCGAACACTCATAGAAACCGCAAGAGCAATGTTGGATGAGTAAAAGATTTTGGAGAAGGATTATTGGGCGGAGGCGGTCAACATGGCATGTCATGCAATCAACCGCCTATACCTTCACAAGATTATGAACAAAACCGCCTACGAACTACTCACCGGTAAAAAGCCTAAGGTAGATTACTTTAGAGTTTTTGGATGCAAGTGTTTCATACTTAGAAAGAAATCCAAAAGCTCTAAGTTCAAACTGAAGGTTGATGAAGGTTTTCTTCTTGGTTATGGTACTAACGAACATGGATATCATATTTTTAATAAAACCACCGGTCTTACTGAAATAACGGTAGACGTGACTTTTGATGAATCCGATGGCTCTCAAAAGGAGCAAGTCAATATGGACATTGTAGGTAAAGAGGATCCTTCTCACAAAGTGATAAAGAAGCTTGCAACTGGTGAAGTAAAACCCATTGAACAAGATGATGATGATGATGCACAAGTGCAAGTCCATCATGAACCATACATGCATCATGGGTCAACCGATGCCCATGGTGATGCTTCCACATCAAGAGATGGTCATGATTCAAGAGAACAAGCAAATCAAAATCCACCATAAGTTGAAGAAAACAGCCAAGATGATGATCAAGGGGGAGTTCTTGATGGAGTTTCTCCAACCGGCATTGACTATGATAATGAAGATGACGGCCCAATTCAAAGAAGAACAACAGAACCTCACCCAAGAGCTTGTCAATCCATTGAACGGAACCATCCTGTTGAAAATGTGATAGGAGACATACACAGTGGAGTGATGACTCATTTTTGTTTAGCATCTTTTTGTGAGCATTACTCTTTTGTTTCCTCTATGTTACCTCTTAAGCTGTAGGATGCCTTAAAGGATGAGGATTGGGTGATGTCTATGAAAGAAGAGTTGGAAAACTTCACCCAAAATGAAGTCTGGTCCTTGGTGGAAAGGCCCAAGCAAAATGTGATAGGTACCAAGTGGGTCTTCCGCAACAAAGAAGACGAGTATGGCGCGGTCACAAGGAATAAAACACGGTTGGTTGCACAAGGTTACACCCAAATTGAGGGTTTGGATTTTGGGGAAACATATGCATCGGTAGCTAGGCTTGAATCTATTCGTATATTACTTGCCTTCGCTGCTCACCATGATTTCAAGTTGTTTCAAATGAATGTGAAAAGTGCATTCCTCAACGGCCCCCTCTCCGAAGTAGTGTATGTTGAACAACCACCGGGTTTTGAAGATCCCCATTATCTCGACCACGTCTACAAGCTTCATAAGGCGCTCTATGGGCTCAAACAAGCCCCTAGAGCTTGGTATGATTGTCTCAAGGAATTCCTTCTCAAACAACGGTTTGAGATAGGAAAGGCTGACCCTACTTTATTTACTCGCAAAGTTAATGGTGATATTTTTATTTGCCAAATATATGTCGATGACATAATATTTGGTAGTACTAATAAAGAGCTTTGTGAGCAATTTAGTAGGATTATGACCAAGAGGTTCGAGATGTCCATGATGGGAAAGTTGAGCTTCTTCCTCGGTTTTCAAATCAAGCAACTCAAGGAAGGAAAATTCATTTGCCAAACTAAGTACACTCATGACAAGTTGAAGAAGTTTGGTATGGACAAGGCCAAGCCCATCAACACACCAATGCCAACTACGGGACATCTTGACCTTGACATGGATGGTAAAGCCATGGATCAAAAGGTACATCGCTCCATGATTGGATCATTGCTTTACTTTTGTGCATCTAGGCCTGATATTATGCTTAGTGTGTGCATGTGTGCAAGATTTCAATCTAATTCGAAAGAATGTCATCTCATGGCCGTTAAGAGAATTTTTTGATATTTGGTGCTCATACCTAATCTTGGCTTATGGTATCCTAAGGGCTCATCTTTCACTCTACTTGGCTATTCCGATTCGGATTATGCCGGTTGCAAGGTAGAAAGAAAGAGTACATCCGGGACTTGCCAATTTTTTGGTAGGTCTTTGGTGTCTTGGAGTTCTAAGAAGGAAAACTCCATTGCCCTATCCACCCCGGAAGCCGAGTATGTGGCGGCCGGCTCTTGTTGTGCCCAACTACTTTGGATGAAGCAAACCTTGAGAGACTTTGGTTACAATCCGTCCAAGATTCTACTCTTATGTGAAAATGAGGGTGCAATTAAGCTAGCTAATAACCCCGTCAACCATTCCTGCACAAAGCACATAGACATCCGTCATCATTTTATTAGAGACCACCAAGCCAATGGAGATATCATTGTTCAATATGTGAGAACCGATAAATAATTAGCCGATATCTTCACAAAACCTCTAGATGAGTCAAGATTTTGTGCTTTGAGGCTGGAGCTCAATATCGTGGATTCTTGTAATGTGGAATGAGATCTTGCATACCTTGATTGGCCTAGCATTGGATAAAATGTTTACAAATCTTTTGTGTGCAACTTTTAAAATCTATTTTTAAATATCTCAAGCTTGACCATAGCTTTGTACTGATTTGATAAAATCTGGTCATGATTGAGAGGGTTCTAGTTCTCTATATGGTTCACCATCTGTTTAAAATTGTTTCCAGCCATTTTTGACCTAGCAGTAGTACCTCCGTTGCTACCGGTAGTACCGCTAGTTCAAAAATCGACCTAACTATACACGTTTGACTTTTGCCCAGCCTTGCCCACCGGTACTACCGGACCCAACCGGTACTACCGGTCAGCTTGTTTGACAGCAGTACAAAGGGGCCGCCGGGTTAAATTTTTTTTCTTTCTTTCCAACTTACCCCTTCACTTCTTCTCTTCCCCCTCCCCCCTGCCCGAACGCTCGCTTGGCGGCGCCATCGCCCGCCCTGTTCGCCGCCTGATCTCCCTCCCCCTCCGGCCATTCCTCATTCCCTTTGAGGGGGAGCTTCTCCAAGCCTTGGAGATCATCTTGGCGGTGTTCTTGAGCCCCAGAAGGTCTTGGCAAGCACGGATTTGGCCTCTTCACTTTGAGCACTGAGGTACTAGGGGTTCATGCCCAATCTCCCAATGTACTTCGTTCTAGGCCGTCTCCTTGCTCGTGCTAGTTTCCTATGGTGTATACATGCTTTGTCAATGCCTTTTATGCAATTTCCATGGTTGTTTGTGTTGATTTCCATGCCTTTTATGCAACTACCGGTACTACTGGTCCATGTGACCGGTACTACCAGTTGTGCTCTGCTGGCTCTGTCCATGGTGGTTTGACCCTCCTCCTTTGTTGTGGCATTTACACATGTGTCTAAGACTTCCTTGCCCCTGTTTTGACCTTTGCAACATGTCGGAGCATCGGCACAACCCCTCTTGCAATGCTCGTCCTCGTCCTCAAAGTTTGGGTGATGGCAAGGATGACCGTGCAGCTAGTCAGCGTGCTCGACAGCATAGCTCAAGCCGTGGGGAGTCCTCACGTGGCAGCCGTCGTGAGGAGATTGAGGTTCCTTCTATCCCCCTTCGTCGTGGTGGCTCTCCTCCTCATCACCGTGACATGGTAAATAGTGCTCAACCGGATAATGTGAGGGATGTGCAGGGGCTTGCTTTGACTGCAAATTGCAATGTTTCCCCTCTGCACATTGATAATATGATTGCCACTCGGACCCTTGTTCCTTATAATGGCTCTCATCTTAGGCCTCGCTGTCCTGAAAGGCCTCAGCTGTTTTTTGATTACTCAACCAATGTGGCTGCTTTGAAGAAGCAAAGGTTGGAAAATCCTTACATGTGGGTCAGATTTCCAGGCGTGGAAGACAGGTTTTGGTCTTTATTTCATCATGACTATTATATCTCTGTCTGCCTCAACAGTGGATTCAATGCAAACTTTTTCAGCATAAGGCATTGATTCTTGAATCCATCACCTCAAAAGCCCATCCTAACATGGCTGAGTTGAAGACCAAGCTTGAAGCATGGAACCTCTTGCAGCTTGTGACCTTTCAAAAGGATTGGAATACCAAGATTCTTTATCAGTTTTGGTCAACCTTGTGGATTGATGAAGAACATAAGGTCTTGCATTGGATGTCCAACAAGCAACACTATAGGTGTTCCTATGTGCAGTTCTCTCGTCTCATAGGCTTTGATCATATGGATCGGGATGCAGATAGTATTTGGACACTTTATGCTGAACCTGTTGGCAAGGATGATTTCATTCAAGCCAAGATATACTTAAATGACAAGTATGCTGATGGCACCAATACTGAGCTGAAGCCACTCTTTTATATCCTAAAAAATATTCTGAGGAACACCCTTGACCCTAAGAGTGGTGACTCTACTCATATTCAAGGCTATGCTCCTACCATCTTGGTTTGCTTTGGACTTGGCCGGCGGTTCAGCATTTCTCAGTTTATGTGGGTTAAGATTGGAGAAGGTGCTAATGATCCTCATAGGATGCTCCCTTATGCTCCATACCTCATGCATGTGATTGAGCAGGTGACGGGCCGCTCTTTCCCTCCTGATACACATCACTCTAGCTGGGGCATTCGGAACTTGTGTTCTCACACAAAGAAAAAGTCAAACAAGGCAGCTGCTTCTACTTCTGCTAGTGCACCCACCGATGATGCCGGGACTGCGGGCGTTGAGAGGGAGGATGCTCCTCCTATGGACCCTTCAGCTGGTGTTTTTGCTAGTCATGCTAGTGGTCCTAGCAGTGGTCATGGCCGTGGTCATGGCAGTGGTCGTGGTCGTGGTCGTGGTGGTGGTTTCATTGCCAGTGCTTTGAGGAAGTTCATGTCTTACATGTGCTACTGTCAGGCCGAGACTCACAGCTCCATTCACCATCTTGAGCAGCAAGCTGGCCTTTCTCCCTCAGCTCCTATTCGCCCTCCTCCGGACTTCTTTGCAGATGATGATGATGAGCCTCCTCAGCAGCAGCAGGACTTTGAGTCGCCTTCTCAGCACCAGCAGTTTTTCCCTCAGTCGGGTCATTATCCTCAGGGCTCCTCTGCAGGATACATAGGATACATAGGATATGGCTTTGAGTCCATATTTGATGAGGCTGATCAGATTACCCGCACCTCTACCAGTGTTCCTCTGTCGTACATGCCATCATCTTCTGCAGATCCTCATGGCAAGAACAGATACATTCTCCTTGATGATGATGAGGACTTTGCAGCTTTCTAGTGGTTCTCTACCCGTTGCTCTCTCTCGTTGCCTATCCTTTTTGGCACTTGTTGCCAAAGAGGGAGTGTTAGGCTTACCATGTTGTAACAGGGTAGTTATTAATTTGGTTATGTATAACTCTATCTCGTGGTGAACTATGTGGTGAACTTTGAACTATGTGTGTGATGGATTCTTGTAGGCTAAACACTTATGCTTATTTGATATATCATGTTGTGATGGCCTATATTTGATATTTTTATGATGATTGTTGTTTCAGAATGGTTATGTCACTTTTAAGTCATATTCTTTCTTGTATAACCATTCGTATTCTTTTATTTATGTTTATGTGATATATCTTGTCATAAGCATCACGGAGTATACTTGTCACTCACACCTCTTAGGCACCCCACGGATTGCAAAATTAGGGGGAGCTTGCTCTAAATGTATGTTATCTTGATTTTACTCAAGATTTGAAATTCAAAAACCTAGGCATACATTTAGGGGGAGCTCTTCATAAAATTTATTATAATTCTAAGTTGGTTGTCATCAATTACCAAAAAGGGGAAGTTTGTAAGTGCATTCGCCTCCGAAGTGGGTTTTGGATAATTAATGACAATCAAATTAGTAACTAACAATTTTATCTAAGTAAATATGCAGGTGTTAGTCCATTGAAAGATTTGAATGACAATATTTGGTGATACAAGCACCCTAAATTTTATATGGATGGACGACGTTTTTACTCAAGAATGCCCTCAATTTTTACCTTTACTTGAGTTATAGGAAACGCCGTACTATCAAGCGGGATACAAATTAGGTTGGTAATTCGAGGTCTAAAAGTGCTCAAGTCTATATTTAGAGCATTTGGAGAGTCACTGTTGCACTCATATCACTTAGAAAAGTCCTTTGCTTCAGCCAACCTGACCTACCGGAAGTACCGGATATATTAGAGTTTTAAACCGGAAGTAACCATGCTATTTTTTTACAAAGTCGAGATGTGCAAAGTTGAAGAAATTTTCTACTACTGATAGTACCGGTTCCACAACCGGTAGTACCGGTGCTCTCCGGTAGTACCGTATTTTATTAAAATTATACTCTAAAAGTATCGGGGATATTTTTCTCAAAGTCGAAGTCTACGAGTTGGCGTAGTTGTGTACTACCGGTAATACTGCTGGTGGTACCGGTAGTACCGGCTATATATATATATATATTTATTTTTAGCCCAAGTCGCACACGTCTATGGATGCCCAATTTTGTACTACCGGTAGTATCGGTCTTACCACCAGTAGTACCAGTATGACTCCCTCTGCATGTTCTGACACACGACAACGATCACATTTAGTGAGGTACCGGTACTACCGGTCGTTCCATCAGTACTACCGGTAGTTGTTCTAGACAGACCATATATATACCCCTCGCCTCTCTCTTTTCTCCCTCTCTTGCTCATTCCATTCATTCTCCCGACACACACCCGAGAAAGGCTCCTTCCAAGCACCAGCTCACCTGCTCTCTCTCCCCCCTTTGCTCCCAAACTTCATTCCCTCAAGGATTCGAGCTAGGGACGTGAGATTAGATAGTAGGAAATTCGATCTACGACTTGAGCACTTGGATTCCTCGTCTTGCCAACTTGATTTGTGTTTGTTACTCTTGGGTTCTTGGAACCCTAGCCGGCTTGGCGTTCTTCGTGGCTGCCCATGTTATCTCATTTGTGAGGGCGCCCCAAAGTGTTTGTATTACCCTTGATTCTTAGTGAATATCTCAAGTTTACCTTCGTGGTTGCTTGAGGGAGGAAACCTTTGTGGTAACCTCAACAACGGGGACGTAGGAACTCCTTTGTGGGGATTGCCGAACCTCAGATTAAATCATGTGTCTTGCTATGGTGGTAGCATCGACTACCCTTGTTCTTGTGTTCTTCGTGTTCTACATCTCTACCCCCAAAGTTCATAGGTTGGAGGACTCGATCTACGATTTGATGCGGTGAAACGCCTCAAGAAGTTTAACACCTTTATCAGCAACATCAACAAAGGGGTGGTAACAATTGAATCTGAATTTACAGCTCATTTTACTCTGATTTTCATTTCGATTTCGTAGTTTCGTAGGCTACCGGTAGTACCAGAAGTTTGTATCGGTAGTACTGGTTTTTGTACTACCGGTAGTATCGGTGCTACTTCTGGTCCTACTTTCGATAGGTATTTAACTTCTGCATTTGAGTTTGTAAGTTTCAGGTTTTCGATAATCTCCTATCCACCCCCCTCTAGGTGGATTAGATCCTTTCAAATATAATTATGACCCGCACATTGTTTTCATTGGAGATGTGTATGTGAACCCCTTACCCAACATTAACCCCTTACACCAACACCCACGTTTTTGCGCATTTTTAGGAGTTAATATTACATGAAGCGCCGCTCGCATACCATATGTTCTAATCGGATTACTCACGAAATAGACAACCTAGAGTACGCGCATCGGCTTCGATCGACGGATCGGTGGTGGCGCTCATGTGCGGGTGCCACGCCGCCCGCGTAGATGTCATGGACGTGCAAGGTCGGGGAAGAGCTGTCGCATCGATGCGGTGTCCGCGTCGACGGGGTTGTTGCCAAACGTGTCCTTGAACTTCTGTTTGGCCTCCTCCGTTGTTTTTCCCTCTAGTTGTGCCAACTCTTGTATGATGAGGATTTCACCTTGTCTAGCGACCGAGACGCTGGCGAGCTGTTGTGTCGCTATTCGCGCACTCCTGAGGGGAAGCTTAGATGAGGGGTCGTAGACCTTGATCCAAAGTATGAGTGTTTCGGGCACCTGCAGTAGAGGCGTGGCGGCCTTCTTAAACACCCACTGGATGAACCCCGCAATGCACCCACTAAGCGATGGTGAGCCGGACGCGTTGGCTGCATTGTCGTCAACGTCGCTCGGCGCGTCCTGATCCATCCTGGCGGCACGGGGTGGCGTGAGAAACTTGTCCTTGAACGCGCAACCAAGGTCGGCAAGCGAAAGTTGCAAATCCGCGTAGATGAGCGACGCTGCTAAACCCGGGGTAGGCCCACCAACGTCTTTGTACGCTGGCACAGGGAAGCCCAATGGCGGCGTGCAACATTCGTCATCATCGTCAAGCGCACCACGCTCTTAGGTGGCTGGCATAGGGGAACCCGGTGGCGGCGTGCAGCATCCGTCATCCTCGCCCAGCGCAATGCGCTCCTGGTTGGTGGTCACTGCCAGCACGGGGATTTCCACCACTCGCTGTGGGAAACCTGCGCCCTGCGGTGTGGCCTCACCGTCCTACGTGGCCGGCCCAACGCTGGCGGCCGCATTGCTGGCCATTGGGGGCACCGGCGCGATAGCGGAGGCAAGGTTCTCGCGGTGCTCCCCGCCCTGCATGTCAACCACGCTCGTGGCCATCCCAAGCGCTGATGCTACTCCAGCCTCAGGAGTGGGCGAGAGAGGACCGGAGGATGCCCCTCCTAGGTGGCCATGAGGGCCGATAGTGGGCCCTCAAGGACCGTGGACCACGAGGCAGTCGAAGTCTGGTCTGCGCTAGCCACCAGCGCCATCGGCTCAGGGGACGTCCTTCCCAGGACAACTGGGGTCTCATCACCGAGCGATGGCAGCGGACCCTCAAGGATGACGGTCCCAGGACAACTGAGTAATTGATGAAACCTAGTTGCTAACTTTTGGTTCTAAAGTGATTTAAGATAGGTTGGCAACACTAGTGCATGGAGTATGGTGGCTAGATGGAGAAGGCCACAAGTTCATGAAAGTGGAGATGGTGGACATGTTGTGATGACCATTTGCTTTTTTTTTGAAAAATGAGAAAGAGAAAAGCAAATCCATGGATATCAAGGCCAAGGTATATTTTGGGTTTTGTTTGACACTCAAGACACCATAGAGGGTGTGAGTGATTTAGGTTCGATAATCGTACTTTTAAGAGGGGAATACTATAATTGCTTTGCTCATCTAGTGCCACTAAAATGAATTTCATTTTGCATATGCATTGGGGTTTAGTGGCATAATGAAATGGTCAAGAATTTCCTTGAAAAGTCTTAGAAAAATGTTATCTCAGTGCCTCGATTGTTTTGGTAATCCTTGGATGAGATATCACATGTTTTTGGAATGAGTATTTGTTGAAAAGTTGAGTTTCTGGAAGCAACAACAGCTTCTGGTGCTGCTGGGCGAATAGATTTGGAGCTGGAAGTGCTACTAGACTTGCTGATCATGAACATGGGCCATTCGACCTGCTGTGGGAGCTAGCTGGCCTGCTGCTGCCGCCAGCAGCCTTACTGGGCCAGCCCGTCGTCGGCGCTGGTGGGCCGGTGCCGCCGCTGCCGCTCGCGGGCTTGCTGTGGGGCTCTGAGGACTCATGGGCCGACCTGCTGCTCGCGTTGGGCCGCTGCCGCTCTCCTGCTCGCTGGGCTGCTCGTGTGTGCGCGCTGCTGGGCCTGCTGGCCTGCCGGCTGCTGCAGCTGCTTTTTTATTTTTAATTTTTTTTAAAAAATTTACAATTTTAATTTTTTGTTTCGAAATATGACAGAACTAGTCGCCCACAGTGGGCGTTTTTTAAAAAACGCCCACTGTGTGGGCGTTATATGTGACATCACACAGGGCCGGCCGCCGCCGGTGCCAGCTTTTGCGGGCGGCCCACTGGCACCCAAAAAACGCCCACTGCGTGGGCGTTTTTTGGTGGCGAGGGGGCCGCCGGCAAAAGTGCGTGCTGTTTTACGGGCGGGCCTCGGAGCAGCCAGAAAACGCCCACTGTGTGGGCTTTTTTTGCGCTCCAGGGGGCCGCCTACAAAAGGGCTGCCGGCCGCGCACTTTTGCAGGCGGCCCCCTGGCACGCAAAAAACGCCCACATAGTGGGCGTTTTTTATTCTCCGCTACATATACCCAGCCCCCCTCTTTAGATTTTCATTATATTCACTAAATTTTCCAAAAAAAAGAAAGAGGAGAGGAGGGAGGGGAAAGAAGTAAACGGCGAAGCCCTGTCAGTTTGAGACCTCGGCTTTTAGGTAAGTTTCTCATACATTATAAGTCTGTTGCTATGCATTAGTAAAATATAATGTGCACTAGAGTTGTTTAGTTTTTAGTTGACTCTGGGTAGATCTGTGAGTAGTATGTATATTAGATCTATAAATAATGATGTTAGAGCATTGCAGTTCATGTTAGAAATAATGATGTTTCTTCTATGCTTTAAACATTGGATTGCACGATTTGAAATGTGGCGAATATCGTATTTTCTCTGAATAGATATATTTAGGGTTTAGGAATAATGATGTTTATGCTATGCTTTAAACAATGGATTGCATGATTTGAAATGTGACCAATATCGTATTTTCTCTGAATAGATATGTTTAGGGTTTTGGGTTTAGGGTGTAGGATTTAGGAATAATGATGTTTATTCTATGCTTTAAACAATGGATTACATGATTTGAAATGTGATGAATATCGTATTTTCTCTGAATAGATATGTCAACCAAAGTGATGTTTCAGTTGTTTCATGGTAGTGGCACTATCAGATATGGCCTGTATGGTATAGATCTGTCTGAATTTAGGTCAACACTAAAGGGGATAGATAGGCCAGCGGAAAGAAATTTTCAGTCAGTGTGTAACTGGTTAATGAGGGCATTTCATATCAACCCAGAGGTTAACACAATAAAAGTAAATATAGTAGTCAACCGTGGCAACGAAGAATGCTTCTGGGAATTGATGTCGGTAGATTGCACCGAAACATGGAAATGGTACGTAGAAAATGCATTGCAGCGGGGCTGGAAACCCAACATTTCATGGAGGTGCACGATAAAGACAATGCAATCTTGCAAGATGTAGAGGGTACAAGCATGGTTAGGACTGATGCTGAAATGGAAAAGGGAAATGACCGTGCTCAGCAAGGAGAAGAATAGGGACAGGATGTGCAGGAACCAGAAAGAGAAGGAGAAGCCAGTGAGCCGAGAGGCTTGGCAGATGAGGGCGAGAGGATCAACTCCATTGTTCAGGCAATGGAAAACGAAGATGCGACGAATGAGGAAGTGGAGGGTGATGAATCTTCTGATGAGGAAGGATGCAATGTGAATCCATGGCAATGGTCTAATGAAGACTTCTCTGGACTTGCTATTTCAGAGGGATACCATGTTCCATGGGAGTATAAGGAGAATGAGGTAATCGAGGGAGCGATGTACGCAGAGAAGGAAGAATTGATGGAGGCAGTCAAGCATTGGGCTGTATCATTGCAGAGGGAGTTCTGGGTAGCAAAGTCCACAAAGTGTGTATATGAAGTTAAGTGCCTGAGATCCAGCGATGGTTGTCCGTGGAGGGTGCATGCATTCAAGGGAAAGTGGAAGGATTATTGGAAAGTGTCAATAGTCACTGAGCACAATTGTCACTTGGAAGGTGTAGAGAAGTACCACAGAAACATGACATCTGCATTTATTGCTGCAGAGATGTATTCAGATGTTGTGCATATCTGGGATACGAGCCAAGGTCAATAATAAGGCATATCGAAGATAAATTTAAATACACCATTTCATATTCTAAGGCGTGGAAGGCAAAACAGAAGATTATGCTTCCCTTTCCACCATTCGTCAAACTAGAGATACCTTGGGTCGAATTTGTCTGGACCGTCAATCCTCTGAAAGAAAAAGCACCGCTCATGGGCCTACAAAACATGATTGCTAACGACATTGTTAGAGATGGAAGAGCTGCAATTACTAGCATTGAATAAAGACCCAGTGATAGAGGTGCAATTACTTACATTGAATCCATCGCATGTGTAGTAGCAACGGGCAGCTGTGTCCTCATGGTGAGATTGGCCAATATCAGCCGGTTCTCCACAGTCACAATTTGGGACAGGGACTGCAGGAGGAACAGGAGCATCCTTGCTAGACATGTCGGGATACAATTCTCTAGGACGACCTCGTTTTTTCCAAAACTTTGTCCGCCACAAGTTTTGCATATCTATTCAGAGAAAATACGATATTCGTCACATTTTAAATCATACAATCCATTGTTTAAAGCATAGCATAAACATCATTATTCCTAAACCCTACACCCTAAACCCTAAACCCTAAACATATCTATTTAGAGAAAATAATCATGCAATCCATTGTTTAAAGCATAGCATAAACATCATTATTCCTAAACCCTAAATATATCTATTCAGAGAAAATACGATATTCGTCACATTTCAAATCATGCAATCCATTGTTTAAAGCATAGAAGAAACATCATTATTTCTAACATGAACTGCAATGCTCTAACATCATTATTTATAGATCTAATATACATACTACTCACAGATCTACCCAGAGTCAACTAAAAACTAAACTACTCTAGTGCACATTATATTTTACTAATGCATAGCAACAGACTTGTAATGTATGAGAAACTTACCTAAAAGCCGAAGTCTCAAACTGACAGGCTTCGCCGTTTACTTCCTTCCCCTCCCTCCTCTCCTCTTTCTTTTTTTCTGGAAAATTTAGTGAATATAATGAAAATCTGAAGAGGGGGGCTGGGTATATATAGCGGCAGCCAAAAAACGCCCACACAGTGGGCGTTTTTTGGCTGCTCCGAGGCCCGCCCGCAAAACAGCGCGCACTTTTACCGGCGGCCCCCTCGCCACCAAAAAACGCCCACGCCCGCAAAAGCCGGCACCGGCGGTTGCCGGCCCTGTGCCACGTCACATATAACGCCCACCAGTGGGGCGTTTTTTAAAAAACACCCACTGTAGGCGACTAGTTCTGTAATATTTCAAAACAAAAAATTAAAATTGTAATTTTTTTAAAAAAATTAAAAATAAAAAAAATTCCTGCTTGCACTGCGGGCTAGAGGGGCCGGGCCACCTGCGCCGCCTGCTGGCCTGCTCCCTTGCACGTGTGGGCCGCCGGTGATCTGGCATGGGCCGCCGCTGCCACGCCCGAGCTGGGCCGCTGCTGCCCCCGCCGCCCAAGAGCTGTTGCTAGCTGTTTTGCTTCCGGCGCCGCTTTGCCTTGCCCAAAGCCAGAGAACGATTCGGACACAGGGGTTGCATCTTCGCTGAGCTGCTCTGCTCTCTACGGCCGCCCGTTGGAGGGCTAGCAGCCTCTAGTCGTTGGAGGGCTACCCGACGGGATAAAGCAGTGGGTGTGCTCTCTCAGGCTCTCTCTTACTCTCTTGCTTCTATTGCTCAAATCCTAGAGAAGAAAAGCTTCAATTCTCCATCCCTTCACTCTATTGATTTGTGCTCCCATTAAGTGAGGGATAGTGTTTTAGAGATAGATTTGAGAGCTCCAAGAGGATCTCCTCCATCTCCTCTCATTCCCATGGCTGGTTCTCCCTATTGAGAGGAGGTGGGGAACCCTAGTGTTCATATAAATATGTGATTCATATTTATGACACTAGGTGGTGATTGCAATTGTGGTATTCTTATTACTCTTGATGATTGCTGTCACCTAACGGTTGAAGTTGGATTGATTGGTGAGGGGATTTGGTGATTGTGTCGACCCCCAATCAAGGTGATATTTGTGAGGGGTTGTTGTGCTTCTCCGGCGGAGGGCCAAATTGCAACTCTAGTGGATTGCTCGTGTCATTTAACTTTTCACCATTGGTAGGTTCTTGTGGTGCCGTGGAGAGGCTCGGTGTGTGATACTGATTAACCACCGAACCACGTGGTGTAGGGGGACACAACGGGGACTAGCTTGCCGGCAAACAAGTGAACCTCAGGAGAAAAATATTTGTGTCATCTCTTGTCTCCCGGTGAATTACATTGATTGATATATATATTATTGGAATTGATTATTTGGTGATTGGCATCATCCTCTACTCATCGACGTTGGTATAGAAGTCAATCCTTCTCTCTTTCATTCTTGCAACTTATCTTGTGTAGTTGTAGTTGCTTAGCTCTCTAGTGTTGCTTAGCTTTTTGCTTTATTCTCTTTTCCACTAGAAGTAAATTAGCAACCTAGGCTTGTTGGTGTGACTAGAGATCATAGCCTATTATGTTAGAATTATTTAGGTGGCTTTAATAATCTTAGTTGAGCTAGTGCTAGTATTGCTACGCCATCTTTTATACTAATACTTTGTCTTAGTGCTTTGCAAGGATTTTTTAATAGGCTAATCACCACCCTCTAGCCAATTTGGACCTTACACCCCGCCACTGCCTCTCTGCTGCCGAGCAGCTCTCCTTGCCACATCGTCGACTTGCCTCGGCCTCTTGCAATCCCGCGCAACGTGGCCAAGGTTGTGGCAGCGGAGGCATCGTCAAGGAAGGTTGCAGGTGGCGACGCGATGCCCCACTGCCAGGCATTTGAAGAAGCGGCCATCGGCGTGTGCCGGGAACTGCCGCGGCCTGCTATGCGCCCCGGTCGACGTCCCATGGCGCTGCCGCAGCGACGGCGGACGTGTCGGCTGGGGAGGACGCTGGGGGAGCACGCGCTGCCACCCGTCGTCATCCAGTGTGGTAGAGCGGCGTGTCAGCCCAAGCCGCTGGTGAACGGGGGGCCACACCGGGATAGCACCAGTGTCCGGTTTCTCGTCCCGCACCCGCCTGCCGAAGCACCATCGTGTAGGGACGCGACCCTCCACTGGCCGAGCAGGGATGCCACTCACCAGCGGGGGCGTGGTCGATCTTGTCTCCTTCGTCTTTGTTAGGGACCGCACCGCCCGCGATCCGCCCCGCCACGACCCGGAGCTATGACCGGCAAGCTTGCGGCTGCTCCCGAGGCGTAGTGACAGGCCTCGGCGCCCGACGGGCAGCATCCGAATAAGACAAGGGCTGCTTGTCGCTGGACGTGCCGCTGCTGTCGTCCGTCCATCGTCGTTGCTTTGAGCGTCCCTACATGCGGCTCCCGGGTGGAAAGGCGCCACGTTGGGGGACAGGGACGAGGACGAGCTCGGGGCGGGGATGGACCTGCTAACGAGGAAGGCGTCGAGGCCGAGGGCACATCCGCCCGCGCCCACATCGTCGTCCTCCGGGACATCCTCCACAACGACGATGGAGTAGTCGACTCTGGCCTACCCGGCCTCGACGCCATCCTCACCGGGCTGTGGTGCCGAGGGTGTGCTCGCTGGCGACGTGCGGAGGACCCCGTCCTCAACGCTGGCCACCGCAGCAGTGCAGTCCTCCATGCTGGGCACGGAGCAGAAGAGACTGGAGACTAGGAACCCTAACGGCTGCTGTTTGGCGTCCTCCGACGTGGGCCCTACCCCCATGGCCGGTGGCGACGAGGACGTCGGTTGCAGGTCGCTCGTCCCAGAGCCGGCGGCCAGCTCACCGTGGGTCGGGCGCCCCCCCGCCCTCCCCTGGGCTGGGGGCTTCGGGGCAGCAGTGGAGGTCGACGGCCCACCAGATCCACCCCCCTCGGGCTGCCTGGCGCTGGCGGCTGCCGCGGATTCCCGGAGGGAGGCTCGCAAGGTAGAGGAGGGAAGGGGGAAGGGGATGCTGGGGCATGAGAGAAGAAGGGGGAGGGGTGGGGGTGCAGCTGGGACTGGGGCTGCGGAGCGCCAGTACCCTGCCTGGCGGCCTCGGCGGACGTCGTGGCCGGCGGCGGTGGCGGCGGCCCGCCGGCCCATGTGCGCCTTGGTGGTCGAGGTGGGGAGAAGGTGAGGATGGCAGGGGTGGGGGGAAAGGTGGATCCAGGCCGTGAGGCTTGTGGGGAGGCGAGGGCGGGCGTCGGCGCTGGGCTGGCGGCCGGCAACGGCGGCGGCGGGGAGGGGGCTAGGGGCGGCTAGGTCAAGGACAAAAGAGAGTGGTTTTGAAGTTTCAATTTAGTATTAGAACTATATTTTCAACCATTCTCCCAACATCGGAGCAAATGAGGCATGAAATGAAGCAAGAACAACTGGAATGTACTCCACCGAATGAAACGAAGGGCTGGCCTGAATAGATCTGAGGATTTCGAAGCAGAGATCACCACCACAAGAAACGAAGGCACGGTGAGGCAATAGACACGAAGGATGGTGATGCGAAGGCATTGCACCGCAGCCCGAGGCATCCCACACGTGGATGTGTGGGAAGTGGGGACACAAGAGATGAACGGCAGAGCCGAAGACGGAGGCAGTAATAAGGTTGGCAGATCGAAGGAAGATGAGGCCAGCGAAGTGCCCGCCTCCGGAGCACACACCACTACTGCACGAGGCGAGATAACACACCCGTGCAGGCGTGACAGGCGACGACTGATAGTCGGAGGACAAGGCGGTGACCTGGATAGGCTAGCTGATTTCGAGGCGACGTGGCTGGGTTGGCCACGCGGGGAGAAATGTCAATTTCTAGAGGTCATTATTAATATTGATGCTTTAAAGGACAGAAAAAATAGTCATACAATGCTTTGCTTCAATTTTTTCTTATTTCAAAGGCAAGGAATATGAGATAAAAGTTTTATAGAAAAACAGTGTACGTATTATTTTATCTAGGTGACCCTCCTTTTATCGTCTTTCCCTTAATTAATTTATCATCGTCATCAACGCATTCTCAGAGTCGGCGGCACATGACGGAGGTGTTCACGTGAGATAAGTCGAAAGAGGTCGCCTCAAGCTTGTGACAGGGCGGCGTGGGGAAGACATAGCGGGCAGGAAAAAATGAACTAGTACGCAATATAATGAGTAATTTTGACAGGGGGCGCAAGTGCTATGAAATTTGTATTAGACAAAAGGACTTCTTTTGACTATGACTTCGAGTGGAAGCCAACCCTTCAGTTAGTTTTTGACCTTTTATAATAAGTAATAAAATAGGTTCAAACGCCTAACTAAATGAGGGTCTTAGGCTCGCCCTACGATTATACAACCAACTTATATAATCGAGCTATGATACCAACATGACTGATTATTATAATTAAATTAAAACCTCTTTTCTTGTGCAGTCGTGCTAGATCAGTTTCTGTATAGTATACACGTGTCTGCTCTTGCCACAGCCAGGAGCCCATGGAGATCGATCGATGGAGATTGAGAAGCTACTCCTGGCTTCAGCTAGCCATAGAAGCAGAGGCATGCTCTGCTGGATCTAACCTTCTCTGTCCTTCTCGGTAGTTGCTGGGTGCAGCAGCTCGCCAGTTGCTCCTATCGGTCACACACGGACCGGACGACGGACACCGGTGACCACATCCTCCTGTTGCCTTGTTTAGATATTAAAAATTTAAAGTGAAAAAATTTAGAATTAGAATTTAGAGTGTATATAGACAAGGCCTAGTACTACTACTGGTACGAGCAGTAGGCGCCGAATTTGGTGCGACACGACGGGACGGGATGGAGCGTGTGCCACAGTCCCGAAAAATGACCACGACGTGAAAGAACAAGTCCAGAGCAGCAGCGTGGCATTGCCAATGCAGGACGGTGGCAGTGGCACTCGCACACGCTGCTCTTGCGTGCCGCAGGGCATCGATCAGTCAAAGCAGTGGCAGTCAAAGGCATTCGCACAGTGTTCGTTTTATTGTCAAACAAAAATTTACTGACTTAACGTAAATCTATAAACATGGACACGTATATTTTCAAATTAAAATTAGCGGAAGGACGAGAAATCATTATTCTCGGTATATATATAGTCAAATGTAAACAGCCAAAAAGCAAACAGCTTTAACGCATTTTCTGAACAGTAAAACAGGATGTAATGTAAACATGGATTAAACCGGGGTAGAGAGTGAAGATGAACATAGAATGATGACGCCCCTTTTTATTTATTCCGATCCCAGATTGCATTCACACCTGCTTTCAAGTTCCATTCCTTTTCTCATCGAACCAACCCTTGCGCCGCCGTCGCCGCCGCCGCACCATGGCCGCCGCCGCCCAAGTCTACGCCGAGCTCGTTAAAGTAGCCGCCTTGGATGGCAACCTCTCCGTATTCAAGGGTAATACCAACATCCAGCACATAGGGCCCTCCGTCCTTTCTCTTCTCGACTGCTGTGCGTGCAATTTGATGATCCTCTTCTCTCCATAGCTTTTGGTAGAAGCTGAAGCGGCGAGCGGTATGGACTTGCAGCAAGTGCGTGGCATAAAGGGGCGGAACCTGCTCCACCTCGCGGTGATGGGATCCATCGCCACGGGGCGGCTGGACGTCTGCAGGTACCTGGTGGAGGAGAAGGGCTTCGACGCCAACTCCACCTCTGGGGAAGGTACGTGCGATGAGCTTGGCTTCTCGCCGGAGACGAGCTCCGCCCGCCGGGAGTCGTTCACGGCCGAACAAGTCAGCGAACGTCACTGAGGTGCTAGATCCACCTCCACTTGCAGGGGGGACTCCCATCCTCGCAGGGGCGACGCCACGTTCAACTTGCCTGGTGCCTAGGCACCAGGGTAAAAGAATGTTTTACTACTAAATAGATTCAAATTTATCATATATTTCAAGAGAGTTATATATAACATTTGAGCTTTGCACCAGGGTCATTTCATGATTGGCTTCGCCACTGCATCCTCGTCGCCACCGACATCGATTGGGTTCTGAGCACAGGGTCCGGTGCTCCCGGCGTGGTCCCTCTTCTGAACTAGTTCCTCGGGCGCGGCGTCGACCCGGCTGTGCCCGACGCCAGCGGTCGCACGCCGCTGCACAAAGCCGCTGGCTACGGTGCATTGATTTCTCGCCCTGCATTTTTATTCTGTTGAACATTATGTCGATCCGTGTAGTTAGTTGACGATGCTGTTTACATTTTGCTTCGATGTCCTTTTTTTCATTTTAATTTCTAATAGCATCTTAGAACATGTGAGTGTTTCTAAATTTTACCCTTAAGATAGGCATCCTCGAAATACAAAATACAAAATAAAAGATGTCTATATTTGGAAATCAAATTAAAGAAGCTGTTGGAGAGTTTTTTAAAGAAAACTCTATTCCTCTAAAGTAGGAAGGACATAACGAGTATCTTTATAATTATGAGTTAGATCATTCCATTTTTTTTCCTCTAATAGCATCTTGTATGTCTGCCCGATACACCCTATTTTCTCAATCTAGCTAGTCAATGATGCTATTTCTACTTTTTATTAATCAATCTAGTTCATCCACACGATACACCCTCTAATTAGCTAGTGTATGTTAATTAGTGCTTTATTTGTTTGCTCTTGCTGTTATCTTCCTTTATCACCTTTGTTCCTCTTATTATCATGATTTATTTTTTTGGCCTAAGAACTAGCTAAATTTATCCGTTGAAGGTTAGAGACCAACAAATTAATTTTGTTTCCTTTTTCTTTTGTATTATAATATAAACATTTATTTGGTTGTTATGTATACTCTTGCCTTGTATGTATTTTGTCATGCGTGATTGTTACAACAACAACAACATAGCCTTTTGTCCCAAGCAAGTTGGGGTAGGCTAGAGATGAAACCCAAAAGAGGCATGAAAATAAAGAACACATAAATGGTACAAGAACAAAGATTACGGTTCAGGCACGTTAATTGCTAGTCTCCAAACGCTCCTATCCATAGCTAAATCCTTAGGGATATTCCACTCTTTAAAGTCTCTTTTAACCGACTCGTTCCAAGTCAGTTTAGGTCGACCTCTACCCCTCTTTACATTATCGACCCGCTTTAGAACCCCACTACGCACCGGCGCCTCAGGAGGCCTCCGTTGGACATGGCCAAACCATCTCAAGCGTGATTGTTGTTGGTTTGAATAATCCATTTCAATTCTCCGTAATCTGTACTCCAGGGCACAATGAGGCTATAGTACTGCTGCTGTCTAGGGATATTTCTGTGGATCCTCTCAACCATAATGGAACACCGTTGCTCTTGGCTGCAAAGATGGGCCAAGCCGAGGCTGTCAAGATCCTGCTACAGCATGGTGCTGATGTAAACAATTAGAAAGATACCAGCTAAAAATTCTGTGTCCTAATGATGTTTGTTTTTGTATGTCCACGCTTAAGCAGTATTGATCCAGATATATTTTTCTCAAATACGCAGGAGAGGTGCGTATCATTGTATTATAGAGAAGATAAAGGTCCGAGTACATCACCAACTCATGCCGGATCCGAATATATTGTAACTACACTTCCCTTTGCAGCCCAATAGAGTTGGCAGTCGTGTTTATTCTCCACTTTTGATGGCATGCAGTCATGGCTCCTTGGAATGCGTTAAGCTATTGGTTGAGGTCCACCTTTTCACTTAAACTTGTTAATGCTGCCATGCTTATGTTCATGTTCACTGAAGCTAACTTGTACGTATTCTGCAATTCTGTAGGCTGGTGCTAATGTGAACTTCCAACCACCCGGGTCAACTATGTTATTAGCTGCACTTGGCAGTGGCTCGGCGGACATTGTCAATTTCATGCTAGAGGCCGGAACTGACCCTAATATTCATGATGGGGTATTATTATATATTAATGACTCTTTCCTTGTGTGGTAGCTGTTTTTTTGCTCTATAAATAATCTTAGGAAAAAAAAAGAACTTGAACAGTTGATATCTTTGCCAGCTTTCATGTTGGACTATATATATGATATATCCCCATTTCAACCTTTGCAATTGTCACGCAGTATGGGAGATACCCAATAACGCAAGTAGCTATAAATGAGCAACATGAGCTTGTAGAAATTCTGCTCCCCCGGACAAACCCCATTCCTTCCCTGCCAGACGGGAGCGCAGGTGGGATTATTGGTACCATGAAAACTCTACCCCGAGTATGTTACTACACTTTTCCACAGCTTTCAATTTCCTACTTATTATTTAATAGATGGAGGAAACATCTTATGATTCCATGATTTTAATGTAGGAACAAATTAAAAATTGTGCTAACTGCTTGCTTGCATCATTAATACTGCTGGAAGTCTTTGCTTGCTTCATGTGTCATGCATGGAACTCAACATGTGCTACATTTTCTTAGGAGTTGTATGTAGAACCAATTGCTAATGTCAAGTATGAAGGGAAGGAATTGTTCGCAAATGGTGACTACGGTTATGCACTGTACTGTTTTATGCGGTAAGTATATATATCTTTGAACATAGCATATATAATTAATATATTATGTGCTTTGGGTGATATGAAATGTTGCGTGATTTCATATCACATTATCCTAATTAAAGATATGTGAAGGATTGGATTGACCTCCATTTTGAGATTGCAGCAGAGCAATGAATTAAGCTAATGCTGATGGAACCAGCTGCTGAATAATCTTAATTTACTGACGTTCAAGCAAACCATGCACGCAAGTTGCATTGACCCGTCACCTGTCTGTTGTTCACGCAGGCAAGTTGCATTGACCTGGACGACGCCACTATACAGGCTAACCTGAGCCTATGCTGTCTGAAGCTGAGAGAGGGTATTGAAGCTGTGAAGCATGCTCAAGAATGCAAAAGGTCGTGTCCTCGTTGGGCCAAAGCGTGGTTCCGCGAGGGCGCGGCTCTCAGCTTGCTCCAGGTATATGTAGATTGCTACCTCTCACGTTACATCGAATAATCTGACATCTGCACTCGTAATGACTAATGATCACACTGCAAATCTGCAATACATATTTTGGATGCACAGAAGCACAGATCTCTGTGTCTGTAAAGATCCCACGTCACATAATCTGATCTCTGCAATCTGTAAAGATCTCACTGCAACAATTATCAATATCAATTTACAGAAGTCCTAAAGATCTCACTGCAATAGTTATCAATCTCGATTTGCAGAAGCACGGAGCAGCGGTTACTGCATTCCAGGAAGCGCTGAAACTTGACCCTGCCAACATCGAGATCAAAAACAAGTTGAGGTATTAACGCCATCTGTTTGCTGTTGCACATAAGTTCAGTCGTTAATTACCTTAAGGAGTCGTCAGTTCATCCTTGATTTGTATGCAGCTTTTGTGGTGTGAGTGGCAATTGATGATATTCTTTATGGAAAAACCTGCAGAGAGGCCAAGGAGGCATTGCGCAAGTGCCATTGAGCTAGCTGCTTTCCTTCAGATATCATCTCATCGCGCATTTGTAATCCTCCTCCTATCCTCATCAGCACTGTCCCTGACGATATGCTAGGTAAAGTTGTCACTGCGTTGTGGCAGCATATTTATCTGCTCATTGATCGCTTTAGATCATTTTGTGACTTCCGGTCAGCTAGCTTATCAGGCAGGAACTCTTTAGATCTATGTTGATGTAAGAAAAAGGCATGGACTTGGCATTGCCTGTTATGTTAATACTCGGTATTTCGTTCACTGAAATTAGCTGGTTGGGTTTGGTATCACACTTCACTTGCAAGCTTGTCGATCCATTATCCAAGCCTTGGTTTTGATGCCCATCCAACTATCATTTCTAGACTAGAGTATATGCACACTGCGGTAGTGCGGTAGTCCTTTTGTTTCCCCTCCGAGGACAGCAGAATCTGTTGTTTTTTGGGGGGAAGCATGAATCTGATGACTGTCATTGTATCTCGTCGGAGTTAAGCAGCTCATTCGCCGGCGAGCTTTACATGTCGACGACTGGGCCGTATTTGACTTGTTTGATCCAGCCCGGAGTGTCCGCGTGTACATGTCGGCCCACTTTTGCATTTGCACTTTCTGTTTCATTATACACAATCCCGTCATGAACTATACGTAAAAAAAAAAATTTACTTGCAAGTTGGATTCTGTGCGTTTCCTTGAATGAACTACGTACAAATGTTGGCGTTTTGAATTGCACGTTACCAAGCTAGGCCGCGTATATGATGCCGATGCTTGGTAGCTCCACTAGTCTTTGCAGTATAATAGAACCAAGTACATCGACAAATGTGTAAGACTCCTTTTGGTTTGGCCCCTTTGTCGAGCTTTTCAACATGCTTCGCTTCTTAAAACCCAAAAGCCAACCAAAGGGGTTGGTTGCTTAAGCCAAAGCCAAAAGCTAGTAGTAGAAATTTCGTAGCACCCTCTTCCTTGCTTTTCATCTACGGTGGCCACCAACTTCTTATGAAAATTACCTGCCTCGTACGGGTTCGTTTTTTTTCTTGATTCTTTTACCACCATCCCCGTGAAATCAATTCACTCGCAGGGTCATGGCTGCGATGCTTCTTCAACCGTGCTTGCCCCGCTCTGCCCACCGCCCAAGCTCCACCAAGTGCGGACAAGCGCACCCGGTCGCGTTTCAAAGCGAGTAGCGCCATTGCACAGGCGGGTGAGCACGGAACCCGTTCCCCGTCGCCCTCTTCTTCCCCGGCCGCAACGGTCCATTGTTGGATGCGACCACACCTCCAACATTGACCACCTCAATCCAAGATCGGCCGCAGCTATACATGACCGACGCCCGTATGCTGGTGGCTCCTTGAGCACGGCCCTCGGTGCCTCCTCCCCGTTCACGGACTAGAAGAAGGGAGAGGCAAGAGGCATCGTCAATGAGAGGGAGAGAGTTGAGCGAGGATGGCTTAGTTTTTCCCAAAAGCCACAACCGTGCAACCAAACGACTTATGATTTTCTCATAATACACACCCCATAACAAGTTGCTCACAACTATTTTTGCATAAAGCACGGTTCAACTAAATAGACCCTAGGTGTCAGTGTACATACTCCTGGCCGGAGGGGGCGACACAAGTAGAAGAGAGGAAGTAGAAGAACTCGGCCGGATGCGTCCAAATGGCTATGGCGAGTTGAACTAGTGTGTAACCCAGATTTGGTTCCTGACAAGGTAAACTATCCCCAAATCAAATAGAACTAGTATTGTAACAAATTCCTGCGCTGAACATTTGCATGTTTACGGTTTACCTATGGGTTGCCGTGGCCACCTCTTCGGCGGGCTGGGCATCTCAGCAACCGCGCCCGTCGTCGAAGGCATCGTCGGAACACGCGCCACGCGGTGGGAATCTACGTTGCCAGATGGAGGCGCTAGCGTGGCGTTTTGGCGAGGATCATCCATCCGTACCGTGAAAGAAAGGAACTTATTGCGGCGACTGGCGGGAACGCGAGGGGTTTGGACTGCCAATACATGTCCACGTAAATTTGCTTGGCTCGGCCCACTCCTCAGAGACGGCCTAGCCCAACACAACACAACGCGAGCTCTCAAAGGGTGGTGTGCTACCTTAGCCAATATGCAGCATACCCCCCGCCACCCCCCCCCACACCCCCCCCCCCCCCCCCCCCACCCAAAACCAATGCGAGACGATATGTACACGGAGCTCATCTATGCCAGAATAAAAGCTGACAAGCGTGTCAACGTTTCAAGTTCTTTTTCCTCTTTTAACAAAAAATATCTCTGTAAGCGAGGATGTGTTTCCTTTTTGTTATACATAGAATAGATGGCGTTGAGCTTTGTGTTGGCCCGTGCGTGTGGCTAGAAAGAGAATAGAGAGTCGTGGCACCCAGAGCCCCGTGCTCATGGTGATGGCCGATCGACAATGCCGGCCGGGCTGTATCAAACAAGTCAACTACGTCCCAGCCCTTGACATGCAAAACTCGTCGGCAACTGAGCTTCTCAACTCCGACCAGATACACAAACACGGTCATCATATTCCTGCCGTTCTCGAGTGGAGGGGAAACAAATTAAAAAGATGTACTACCGCGGTGTGCATATCCTCTGTGCCTAAATAGAAGATCCCTACTGTCCTATTTTGCTGGCCTTTCAGCGAGCCACGTCATCATCCAACTCATGCCAACAGGGCCGTGCCGTCAGATTTCTAGGCCCTATACAAAGCTCTAAGTGAGACCTCAATCAAAGTACCAAACATAGACAAAATAATGTATATATTGCATATTAAAATAACTCATATTTTCTAGATTGGTTTTGCAGAAGAAATGACTTCAAAAGATGAAAAGAAACAAATTAAAATCATATATAAGCAGTTCTAAACTTTCATACGAAGGACTTAATACAATAGGGCTGGATATGAACAAAACTAATGCCTGGACTCTTGTAGGGCCTCCGCCTCTCGCCATCACCGTGTTGCTGCCTTGCTAACTCGAGCTATAGGACGTGTTTGGTTGGCTGAATGAGACCCAGCCTGGCTCATAGGATGCAGCGTTTCGGTGTTTGGATGCCTATGTAGCAGTTTGGGCCTGGCTACGCGCATGCAAAATCAGCCCCTCGGCCTTGCTGGGGAGAAACGAAACTGAAGTCCGTTTCTTTCGGGCCAGGCTCATGCGGGCGCAACACATGCGTACGGGCATGCATTTTCTTCAGTAGGTGAGCCAAAAAGCTGCTTCATACATGCGTTGAAGAGACAGGCTAGATAGGTACGCGTCTGGCCGAGTTGCAACGAAGAACCAAACACGCCCATAGTACTTGAATACATGCCGCCCTCTCTGAAGTCACAAATACACGAGAGAAAGAGACGCCGAGATTACCAAGCGTGGCCACACACGCGAAGTCCATGCACTAACTCCAGCTATAGTACTTGTGGGACTGATTTTTTTGAGGCCCTGGAAATTGGGGGGCCCTGTTCAGTCGAACAGGTTGCACGCCCACGGGCACGGCCCTGACGCCAACAGAAACATCGCAGGATCACCACTACGCGTGCGCATGCGTGCCTCCTCGGCTCCCCCACTAGCAATCACACCCATGATTTCAAGGGCCAGCCCTTCCCAATAAAATGGATCGTTAATCCTCCACAACCTACATTGTCACGACTCGATATACTTCCTCTGTTTTAAATTATAGTTTATTTTTTATATATGTATTTTGTTATGTTTTTAGACATATTATTTATTTAGGTACATAGCAAAATGTATGTAAAAAAATCAAAATAAAATACAATTTAAAACGGAGAGAGTACCGATCTGCTCGATTCTCGCCTCGCGCCGCCGTCCTCTCAATTTGCGCTTGGTTACTCAGCACCCCCGCCCGCCGCTGCTGGTGCTGGGTGCGTAGCGCTGCGCTCCGTTCTTGCCCACGTCGCCGCAGTCGCCCAGCCGAATAGCATCGTCCAGGGCGCGCCCGGTGTTCATGTCGTGCTTGGAGATGCCACAACGGAGGCGCAACGCTCGGAATCTTCCTTCTCAACCCGATGTCCGCAGTATGCTTGCTGCCTCCCCACACATGGCGCCGCACGTAGCCCTCCTGCAGGCCGTCACCGATCGACGCCCTCCCCGCCTGCCACGACTGCCGCCTGCAACATCCCACGCCGTCTCCCTGTTCAGCCTGCTCAGGTTCTCATGTTGTTTTTTCTACCGCGTGAGAGATTTTTCTTTTCGATTTTTTATAGGATTGCCATCTCCAATTCGCCACCGTGAGATTAGGGCTATGGCTCTGGATCCTTTCGATCGGTGAAAGAAGCTTCGATGACGGCGGAGGAAAGACGATCCGTAAGTGAGGCCGTGGCCGTATTTATTTATTTTGGTACGCCGTTTTTTAGTTGGAGACTGATGGAGTCATGGGAATACTCCTCTGCAAATATGGATCATCGGTGAAGTATAGATAATGCTATTTAGATTCTCTTTCATATTTTTTGTGGTGTCGTATTGTGTAAACTTCATTGCATCAAAGTTTATCCATCACACATCACCTTATGTATAAGAAACATAATCTTAATATTTCCCGCAGCAATGCGCGGGGTATCATCTAATACAAAAAATTGCTGTGCCAACAGAAGGGCGACATCAAAACTAAAGCTTGGACTTGCATGGATCGGCAAGCTTGCAAGTGAAATGTGTGATACCCAACCAGCTAATTAATTTCAATGAGCGAAATTAACGACCGTTCACATAATCACCAACGCCAAGTCCATACCTTTTTTTGTACATCAATATAAAGTTCATTCCTGCCTGATAAGCTTACTGGAAGACACAAAATAATGTAAAGAGAGTTCGTGGAGCAAATCATAAAAACTAGTCTTTAATTAATATATGCTGCCATAGCAAATTTTCACAAATTTACTTAGCATATATATCATCCAACAGGACCATATAGTGATGATGAGGATCGGAGGAAGAATATATGAGATGATGTGAAGGAAAGCAGCAGCTAGCTCAATGGTACCTGCTCGATGCCTCCTTGGCCTCCCTGCAGTTTTTTTTTTCACAAAGAATCAAAATTCGTTCAAACACCACAAAAAGGTGTATATACGCAAAGAGCTAGGTAGCTGTGGTTCAGATGTCAATGCACCCATATGTATCCCCCCCCCCCCCCCCCCATAAAAAAAAAGACAATTCACAGAGAATTAACCACTGAAATTATGCAGCAACTAACAGATGGTGCTAATACCTCAGCTTGTTCTTGATCTCGACGTTGGCAGGGTCAAGTTTCAGCGCTTCCTCGAATGCAGTAACCGCCTCTCCATGCTTCTGTAAATCAGAGATTGATAATTATTACAGTTCTTTATAGATTGCAGAGATCAGATTATGTAACGTGGGATCTTTACAGACGCAGAGGTCCATGCTTCTGTACCGCAAGATTATATGTATATTGGAGTTTTGCAGTGTGATCACAAGAAGTGCAGAGGTCAGATTATCTGATGTAACATAAAAGGTAGCTATATAAACCTGGAGAAAGCTGAGAGCCTCGCCCTCGCGGAACGATGCTTTGGCCCAACGAGAACGCAACCTTTGGCATATTTTAGCATGGCGCACAGCTTGCTTCCCGTCCCTCAGCTTCAGTAAGCATAGGCTCAGGTTAGCATGTAGGATGGCGTCATCCTTGTCAAAGGCACTTGCCTGCACGAACAGATGATGATCAATGGCAAATAATTAAGATTATTCAGTAGCAGCTGGTTCCATCACCACTAGCTAAATTGATTGCTCTGCTTGCTGGTGGTTGATAAAATCCTTCAGATCTCTTTACTTAGCATTATGTGATATGGAAAACCAAACATCTATCGCCCAACATATCGTATCACCCAAAGCACATAAAATGGTACGTTCAAAGATCTATAAAAACTTACCCGCGCATAACAGTACATTGCATAACCGTAGTCACCATTTGCAAACGCTTCCTTCCCTTCTAACTTGGCATTAGCAATATTTTCAGCATACAACTCCTAAGAGAAGGTAGCACATTTAGTTCCATGCATGGCATAGGAAGCATCCAAAGAGTTCCGACAGTAGTAAATGATACAAGCACACAGTTAGCACAATTTTAATTTGTTCGTACACTGAAATCATGGAATCATAAGATGTTTCCTGTATCTATTAGATAAGAAGAAATTAAAAGTTTAGGAAAACTGTGCTAACATACCCGAGACAGAGTTTTCATGGTACCAATAATCCCACCTGCGCTCCAGTCTGGTAGGGAAGGAATGCGGTTTGTCCGGGGGAGCAGAATTTCTACAAGGTCATGTCGCTCATTTTTAGCAGCTTGCATGAGTGGATATCTCCCATACTGCATGACAATTGCAATGATTGAAATGGGGATATATCATATATATAGTTCAAGCATGAAAGCTAACAAGGATATTGTTGATGCAAAAAAAACGTTGGATCTGCAAACACACCGGGCTAATACCCAAGTTCGATATCAAGGCGTGCCAGTCGATTTGACCTGTTAATCGACAAGGATAATAAATTTGAATAAAACCCGAACGAGACGACAGCGATACGCCCGGACGTCAAAGCTCAGAAGGTATTCGATAACTGTTGAACAGATCAGACGAGACGATAGCGATACACCCGGACGTCAAAGCCTGAATCGTGCTCGGTAGACGCGGAACCTGCAAGGTCGCCGGAGATCAAGTTGATGCAGCCCGTCGATTCTTGAAAGAACTCGTTGAAAAGGAAAAGGTACTGGTGACGAAGTCGTCGAAAAGTAGATTGCTTGAAAAGTAAATAAAGGTAATAGATTTATTGTATTTGATTGATTGACCTTTCTACATTGCCTCTCGGTACATATTTATACCCTGGTACTATGAGTTCTAAACAGACACGATAAAGTATTACCTAAACAAGTCTTATCTCTAAGGAATAAAAAATAATGACTCGTATCAAAGTCACACTCAAAAGTAAACTATTAAAATATTGGCATAAATATTGCCAGTTTCCTTATCCATTGCTTACGATGAAACCTCTATCGGCACGCTCCTCATCTCTGTAGATTCCATCGGCAAAACCATCGATAATGATTCAGCTCTGCTTTCCATGTTCTTCAGCTCTGTTTTCCATCGGCAACCATGCCTCTCTCTTCATCGGCAATAGCCTTCTGCTCTCATCGGCAAGATCATATTAACCTTCATCGGCAACCATCTGTTAGCCATACTTCAAAGCAAAGTAGGCTTAAAAGCACAACCACTCCCTTGCCGATCGGCACAGTTTTTGGCCTATATTGACACGTGTCAAAAAACGGTGTCAACACATGCCCCCCAATTTCGGAGTATAAAATATTTTATGCGCCGAAATTTCCTCCAGGTCATAATTGCCCAAACCGCTTGAACTTCTCCTCGAGAGTTGCACGCGCGGTAGTGGAAATCCTGTACCAACAGGCCCATATAATGCTTTCTCCGCCGCGGCCCATTTTTTATCTGCGATTCGAACCCTAGCTTTTCTCTCTCCAGCGGCGACATCAATAGGCGATCCTTTAACGATCCTGATCGGCAGCACTCTTGACGGCGATTCTTAGCCTCCATTAGCATTCTTTGTTTTCTTCATCTTTGTTGCGGCCATGGCTATCCATTTTGATGTCCCCAAGGTTAATCTTCTTCTTTACCCGTCCTCCGACGTTTCTTTTCTCCTTTTCTGCACAGTTCATGACTCCTCTTTATTTTAATCTTTAATCTCAGGAACTTTGCAATAATCTCCTTATCCCAACGCATCAAAATCAATTTGTTTGCCTAGGCCCAATGGGAAATCCAGACCCAATCGACATTATAAACGCAGAAACCAATCGAATCCCTTTTAGAGCTCAGAATTTTGATTTGGGATTCTGGACTGATACCTTTCGATCTTGGCCGAAAACCACCAAGGGATGGAAAGACTGGGATTTGAGGATCGCAAGGCCAATGGAGCTATATTGGGAGGAACGTAGATTAGAACAGTGCATTAGATTATCTATTGCCGATATGGAGAGGAATGAGTCACTGTTAATCGTCGCCTCCTATTTCTGGTCTGATACTCTGAATGCCTTCATCTTCAAACATGGACCAGCTTCTCCAACCCTTGCCGATGTGTATATGCTCACTGGTTTGGACATCTCATCTGCCGATGACAATGCATTGTTTCAGAGAAAACCTGAGCATCGGTTGACTACCAGGAACATTGGCGGCTGGACTGGTTATATCAACGAGTATAAGAAATCTGGTTCAGTCAGTCACAGGGAGCATTCAGCTTTTTTGAATATGTGGCTTGAGAAATTTATTTTCTGTGGCAGAACAGTTGGACCGACCAACATGCACCTTCCTGCAGCAGAGATGTTGGCTAGCGGCGTCAGACTCCCACTGGGCCGGTACCTCCTTGGCTCAGTTTACCATCTCCTTCACCAAGTATCACAAAGGCTGCTGCAAGGCAAATCCATCGGCAATCTGGGGGGCCCTTGGTGGTTCATCAATATGTGGTTGAACGCCCATATGCACAAGTATTTCCACATTGATCTGTTCGCCCAGCGATTCCCTCAAAGTCTTCTTGAAGATTATCAACTCGGGGAAGAAGAATCGTGGGCGATTCCCTCGAAGTCTTCCTGAAGATTATCAATTCGGGGAAGAAGAATCGGCAACGCGCCCCCCTATCAACTTTGGAGAAGCACTGGCAGTATTACCAGGGGCAGAGGCAAACAGAGTCCAGATCGGCAATCTCTTCCACAGATTCTACATCGGCATCTCTTCTGAGCTTCGGTCCTGGGTCCCGTATGTTGATGAAGCAGCAAGATTTCCTCTTTCCTTTAACCTTACCGATGAGGCTTTGAACAAAGATGCCGACATTCTTAGTGCAATAATCACCCCTCGGGCCATCCCGGTCAACATATTTGGAAGCGGGAAGAACATTAATCCCACATACGAGTTCTATTATCCATCGGTAGCAGCTAGACAACTAGCTTTTGGGCAACTGCCCATCAACCTCTGCTTTGCCGATGTGATTAAACTGAGAGAGACTATTGCGAACCGTGTGGATTGGCACAAGATTGTTACTCTCCTTCCCGATGCTGATACCTCTAATGTCGATCAAACCGATTGGGTACCGGCTTCTTTTATCACTGAGTCCTTCAAATTATGGTGGCAAGAATGGAAAGAGCAACTATTCTTTGCATCTCCTCATCTTTACTGGAATCTCATTGATTCCGATCACGCCATCCCTGCCGATGCGGTAAGTCTGACCCTCTGTACTTCTTTCAACTCCTTTTTAATCCATCGGCAACTAATCCCTTTTTAACAGGTCGATGACCCAGTTCCAACACTAAGAGCGGCAAGGTCATCCGGCTGCAGCCTATCTCCCTAGTATCCATCATTGGCTACAAAACTCCTTCGCTAGACACTGTGATGGGTCATGGTCGTTCCAAGAAGAGCACCAAATCAATCGCATCCTCAGCACAGACATCTAAGGTAATCAATTCATTTTCTTTTGTAGATGTCGATTGCTGTGATTTACCGATTTCACATTTCAGGACGCAAGTTCTACACCAATGGAATCTTCATCGGTAACCCGACCTTCGTCTCCACCTGCAGCACCTTCATCGCTACACCTCGTCATCCTTGATGATTCTCCAGAGGTATTCTTTATTTAAACCTTGATCATTAGATCGGCACTTTTACTCATCTGTCTCTCTTGCAGCACCAAGTGATTGCATCGGCAACCGTCCCAAGTGTACCGATTCCTCAGCCTTCCATTGTCGATGCCCCTCAGCCATCCGATGCCGATATTTTACAGCACAAGCGTAAGGCGTCATCAGGCGAAGAATCACAATCGAAGCGGGCAAGACTTACATCATCTCCATCGGCGTCCTCGCCTCACCCGACATCACCTGATGTATCTATGTAGACTTCTCCATCGGCAACTGCTCTTCCATCGGCCATTGTACCCATACAAGGATCTTCATCGGCACCGGTGTCGCAGCAGCAACCAATCGAGGTACCAACACAAGAAACTCATTGGCAATTGTACCTGAGGTTGCTTCTTTGAGCCAAAGGCGAGAGATTGCCTTGAAACAAGTAAGTTAACTCCCTTAGATAACCTTTAACACTTTGGGTTCTTCTGCTGACATCACCTTTTCCTTTTTAGGAGCAAGATTCCCCCGATAGTCTGTTTTCCTTCTCTATCAGTGGGATTGTTCCCGATGATGAAGATTCTGAAGAAAGCTCTGCTCTAGCCCTTGGAGTTCTATCACCTGAAACCAAGTCAAAGCTGGAGACGCTATTATCCTTGCTGCAACAGGAGACCTCTTTACTGATCTAGGATTCTGATTCTGCAAGAGCAACTTTTAAAGGAATTTGAGGTCATATTCCTGTCGATGTTGAGGAAGCACTCTTCCAAGCTGCACATCTGGAGAGCCGGCAGTTGCAGTATCAAAGGGCTGCCCAGCGGATTGCCGATAGAGCCACTCAGGCAAAACTCCAGGAGGACATGATGAAGCATAAGCAATTTGCCGATGAGAAGCACAAAGACATCGGTAAACTAGAAACCTCCCGTGCAGATCTGGAAGACAAGATTGCTCAACTATCGGCAAAAAGAGAGGCCCTGCTAGCGGAGCTGAGACGATTGAAGGAGCCTTGGACGCAGCAAATCAGGAGAAGGCCCAAATGCCCGAAGCTATCAAGAATCTTCAGCAAGAAAGGGACAACCAAGTCCTCAAGACGTTGACGCTTAAGAAGAAGATCAAGCCAATTGAGGGCAGTGCCGATGAAGACGCAAAGATACTGGAGGAAGCCGACCAAATTCGCCTGCGTGCGATATCAACCATCCGTTCATTGTTGAACTTGTGAACCTTCTTCCTCATCGGCAATGTAATGTATCGGCAATTTGTAAAACTTCACATTAACGTAGCGCCGATACACTCTTTTTGAACGAGCACTTTATCTATTTTCTTCTTTTTATTGGCAAGTGCTAAGAATCTCATCGGCAATAGGAAAACCATGTTGATATATGCCGATGGACTTTCACTTTTGCGCTTCAGCTGTCATACTTGAGTTTTTGCTCCATGGGAATTTTTCTCTTTGTGCTCACGTTGCATCTTCCTCTTTTGAGTCTTCGTTAGACCTTTAGGACACCATTGAGGAAGCTTCGTCTTCCAGACGGGTTGATAAATTTTTGCACTTGAACCTGGGCAATTTGTATTGGGATCTCTATGAAGAATCATTTCATCAGGGACTCTCGTATTGGCCATCTCTCTGAGCTCCTCTCGGTTCATCGGCAAACGGTCGTCATGCCTGCCCAGCCTTTCATGTACACTGATCCTGCCCCCCAGCCGATCATGTACTGATGCCCTCTCTCTGATCGGCTTACCGATGCATCTGCTCTGATCTCCATAGCGCGGTCTTCTTTCTGCCCGATCGGTTCGATCATAACCATTGCACTCGGGGCAACTATCAACAGTAGGCAATTTAATGCCTTCTTCCCAACAATAGATGAAGAAAGGGCATCTCCAATGGTCTTCGTGCCGATGCCACGCTTCCTAACGCAACTCCTCTTGCCGATGCCGATAGCGGTCAATTGGAATTCTGTACGGAGCTGGTCTAGGAGGCCTTCTTGAACTATTGCTTTCTTCAACTATTTCTTTCCCCTTCAAGTCATCGGTAGTTGCTTGATTTCTAGGATCCACCGATGCTCTCCTCTTAGCGCTTACCGATGTCAACACTTTGGTCTTGTTTACGGCCTCCACTATGTTTGCTGGGAAAGGATGTTGATCAATCTTCATCGGCCTCTGAGCTTTAGAGTTGTCAAACTTGATCCTCCCAGATTCAATTGCCAATTGCAACTGCTGTCTAAAAACCTTGCAGTCATTGGTACTGTACGAAGTTGCATTATGAAATTTATAGTACCTTATCTTCTTCAGCTCATCTGCCGATGGAATCATATGATTGGGTGACAGCTTGATTTGGCCCTCTTGAAGCAGCAGATCAAATATTCTATCGGCCTTTGTGACGTCAAACGTGAATTTCTCTGGCTCTTTCTGACCAAAAGGACAAGATAAAGGTTTTTTACCTTTTACCCACTCAGCCAGGTCGATAGTTGGTTCTTGATCTGAATCTGATTCCTCTGCCTCTTCTACAAAGGACATCTTCTTGTTCCAGCTCTTCCTATATTCTGGGGCTTGAGCACCTTGATCAGAGATCCACTGCACAATATGGCTTAAGCTTTCAAACTCCTGAGAATCGTATTTATCCCTGAGATGCGGCAACAAACCTTGAAACGCCAAACCAGCTAACTGGCGGTCATCAAGCACTAGGTTGTAGCACTTGTTCTTCATGTCTCGTACCCTTTGCACAAAACTCTCTACCGATTCGTCTCTTCGCTGTCTTAATTTCATCAAATCGGTAAGCTTCTTTTCATGGACACCAGCAAAGAAGTACTTATGAAATTGTCTTTCTAGATTGGTCCAAGTAAGAATAGAGTTCGGTGGCAATGATATAAACCACGCGAATGCTGATCCAGACAAAGAGGACGAGAATAAACGGATCCTCAGCTCATCCCTGTTCGCTGCTTCCCCGCACTGGATGATGAATCGGTTGATGTGCTCCATCGTTGACGTATCATCTTGCCCAGAAAACTTAGTGAAATCTGGCACCTTGTACCGATTCGGAAAAGGAATTGAATCATAAGATGAAGGGTATGGAGTCCGATAAGAGTAAGTATTGATCTTGGGCTGAATCCTAAATTGTTCTTTCATCACTTCTGCAATTTTATCGGTCAAGAGTGCATCCTGATCTTGCTGATGCACTGGCTGGATCTCTACTGGAGGCGTTGGCTAATATGCTTCTATATACCCCTGTGGCATTTGGCTTGTATGAATAGGAATATTCACAGCATCAATCTGCGGAGTAAAGTTCATCGGCTGTTTTGTCGATGCTTGTTCCTGGAAAGTTATCTGTGGACTATACCGTTGAGTCCCCATTGCTTGGTAGCTTGGCTGAATAGCAGATTGCTGAACTGGCGCTTGCCCTGACCAATTATAACTCATCGGCACCTGACTTGCCGATGGCTGATAGTTTGCGGACAGTTGATGCTCTTGTATAGATGGATGATAGCCAGCACAATTGCCTTGAATTGCAGATAACCCAGATTGAGATGTGAATGGTACTACGGGTTGTCCTGCAGTGAAAGCCCTCTGTTGAACTGGTAGAGGATTATTCAATGGATTCGCATAAGATATCTGTTGCGGAGGTGCGTAGAATCCCATTGACAATGGCTGTATAGCAGGAGATGTAGTAGAATAATGTAACACTTGAACCACCGGATGAATTGGAGTAGCCGATGTCATTGGACCCTTCCCTGCTACATCATGTATTTGAGGCAGTCCAAAATTGACAGTAGATGGACCTGGAGGCATACCGTATCCCCACCAATTAGCAGCAGTTTGACTATGTTGACCTGAAGGACCTGATATTGCCGATGCCGATAGATCTGTGCTCAACTGAGTACTAGGCCTCTCTTGAGACGTTAGATCTGATCCTATCGGCGTGGTTTCAATGATGGATGGTCCTGATATAGCTGGAGTAGGCGCTTCCATACTCTCAACGGCTGGAGTTGTCGATGGAGTACTGACAGATGCCGATCCCGGCTGATGATATGCCGGCCCGACATACCCTGGTGCTTGTCCTTCTCTTAATGTTTGCACAACAGCATTGTAAACAGTATTGGACAGCACGGTGGAGTGGTTGATCAAAGCTTGATTTAATGCAGAATTAACCATCTCCTGTAATTTACCAGGGTTGGAGTCAAAAGTTACCTGCCGAGGCAACGGCAGATCTTGCTTCTGGATGACTTCTCCTCCCCTATTCATGCTGAAAGACTTCAAGTAGAGCTGCCTGTAATCCTCCATAGCTTTTTCCATGGCTTGCCTCTGATCCTCCTTGAGATCTGATTCTGATATCTCGATGATGTTTTCTGGAGTAATATTAGTAGTATTCTTCATGATAAATCTGTTGACTTGGTCCCACCGGGCGTGCCAAAAGATGTGTTGATGCAAAAAAGACGTTGGATCTGCAAACACACCGGGCTAATACCTAAGTTTGATATCAAGGCGTGCCAGTCGATTTGACCTGTTAATCGACAAGGATGATAAATTTGAATAAAACCCGAACGAGACGACAGCGATACGCCCGGATGTCAAAGCTCAGAAGGTATTCGATAACTGTTGAACAGATCAGACGAGACGACAGCGATACGCCCAGACATCAAAGCCTGAATCATGCTCGGTAGACACGGAACCTGCAAGGTCGCCGGAGATCAAGTTGATGCAGCCCGTCGATTCTTGAAAGAATTCGTTGGAAAGGAAAAGGTACTGGTGACGAAGTCGTCGAAAAGTAGATTGCTTGAAAAGTAAATAAAGGTAATAGATTTGTTGTATTTGATTGATTGACCTTTTCTACATTGCCTCTCGGTACATATTTATACCCTGGTACTATGAGTCCTAAACAGACACGATAAAGTATTACCTAAACAAGTCTTATCTCTAAGGAATAAAAAATAATGACTCGTACCAAGGTCGGACTCAAAAGTAAACTATTAAAATATTGGCATAAATATTGCCAGTTTCCTTATCCATTGCTTACGATGAAACCTCTATCGACACGCTCCTCATCTCTGTAGATTCCATTGGCAAAACCCATCGATAATGATTCAGCTCTGCTTTCCACGTTCTTCAGCTCTGTTTTCCATCGGCAACCATGCCTCTCTCTTCATCGGCAACAGCCTTCTGCTCTCATCGGCAAGATCATATTAACCTTCATCGGCAACCATCTGTTCGCCATACTTCAAAGCAAAGTAGGCTTAAAAGCACAACCACTCCCTTGCCGATCGGCACAGTTTTCGGCCTATATTGACACGTGTAAAAAAACGGTGTCAACAGATATCAACGGTTCAAGTTCTTGTTATTTCCTCAAATTATTTATAGAGCAAATAAATAGCTAGCACACACAAGGAAAGAGTCACTGATATATATACCCCATCATGAATATTAGGGTCTGTTGAGAAATCGGCGCCTCTAACCTTGACGCCGACTTTCTAGAAGTGATACCAAACTGGAGTGATACCACTTTTTCTGTGGACCCTTAAACCCACACTACTATGAGGAGACCTTCACACCGACACTAACACGGGAGACCGACTCTCTACAAGGGAACTCAAACCTTCATTCACTTGCTCATAACTTGATACAAGACTCCCTACACTCTTTATGTGGCTATCCTAGATACCTCCACACTATCATGGCAACCTCTCCATCTTCTACCTTATGCCTATGTCATGGTATGTCCTTTTTGGTGGTAGTATATTGGGAGGGAGGGGAGCAACTCTATTAATAGGTGCTCATGGACCTTGTGGTGTTGCCATGTGACAACTTTCACACTCTTCCTTATAAATATCTATCTCTAGAATTTTTCTACCATACAAAATATCCAAACTTCTAGAGTATTCCTAAATTGCCATAAAGCATGGCAACTCTCTGCTCTCCACATCTCTAAAGTATTCTAGAAGCTTCTCATCTTGCCATGATATTATCCTTATATATAGAAAAGTCTCTTGTTATTTCCAAAACCTTCTAGAACCTTCCAAGTATGCATTGCATATTTCAATACTCCCCTCAATGCATACTTGTCTTGGGCGGTCGAACCAATACGTGTTGCTTCGCTTGAATCTTCTGCGCTCTACCGTTATGAGACTTCTTCTTCTCTTGTCCTTGTGCCTTTTCTTCCTTCAACTCATGTGTCTGTGTCGTGAGCTTCCTTTCAGACTTGATGGATCCACGCATCTCTTTTTTCTTCTTCATCCTTCTAGTTGTCTGTCCTCTAGATGCTTCCTTGTATGAAGGCAAAATAACTTTAGCTGGTGAAGTATTGTCATACCTGAGATCTTCACCACTGCATCCTCTTGGAATTTTCTTTGCCTTCTCATGCTCCTTCAAATCTTCATGGATCACCAATACTCCATACTTGTCTTCACTATGCTGTTGTGGCTCCTCATGTTCATGAAGACTAGGCTCTATCTTCACATTTTTAATATCTTCCTCCTCACCGTTTAGAGCGTCCCAATCTTCATCACTATCATATCCAAATACTATGAATCCACTAGAAGCATCTGGATCTCTCACCTTCATGGAGAAGCCACCTTCTACATCCCACTCTTCTTCTTCATCTTCGGTTGATGGAGTTTCACCCTTTGTCAAGTCTTTCACGAAGTAAGTGCCATCATCTTCAATTTTGGTTTCTGCCACAGCATCCCACTCTTCTTCACTTGGGCATGTACTCAAGACAACTTCTTTTGTTGTAGCCACATTTCCTTCTGAGTGCCTCCGTGGACTTCAACAGTCCCGTGGAGATGTCCTTTCTTGCCGCAATTAAAGCACTCACCTCTTCTTCTCCTCTCATTCTTGACCAACTCCTGGTCATCTTCATCGCTGCTCCCTTGTTGAGCTCCCCCTGAATAGCTGCTCTTCTTTGGACAACGTCTGTCACCTCTTGTCCACTCCTTCGCCTCTCCTCGGCCTCTTAGTGGACCCTTCTTCCTGATGAAGAGCGCCTCCTCCTCATCATTTTCTTCCAAAGTGATGTTGCCCATCTGCTTGGCTAATGCCTCCTGATTAGCCAACAGATTCTCCAACTCCACCAAGGACGACTGTACTGGCCATCCACTTACTGCAGCCATAAACCCACTATACTCGGGTCTTAGGCCATTTATGATGATCCTTCTCATCCGAGCTTCGCTGACCTTCTTCTCCGGGTCAAGTTGAGATATCTCCTAGCATATATACTTCACCTTAGTAAAATACTTGTTGATGCTCAGAGTGCCTTGTGAGATACCTGCAAGCTCTTTCTCTAGGAGTTGGAGTCGCGCCTCATTCTTCTTTGAGAACATCTTCACCAATGTCTCCCAAGCCTCATTTGGTGTCTCTGCATCTCTGATGTGCTCCACCAGGTCTTCTTCGATCGTTGTCTTCAATACAAACATAGCGTTGCCTGCTTTGATTCTCCACTTTCGCAAGGCTTCTGCATTCTCCTTCGGTGGAAGAGTCTTCTCGATACCCGCTACGACCTTCCGTAGGTCTTGACCCATCAAGTAGGACTCTATGCAAGTTTGCCAATAGCCATAGTTGTGGCTATTGAGCCTTCTCATACCTCCTGCACTCAAGAGATCCGCCATCTCAACTGACGCCCAGCGTCACCTACGCTTGGTCCCGGACCAGTGTTTCTTCACAGTCCCAGACTGTGATCTCCGGCAGAGTCTCCCCTTAGCGCCTCTCGGTGCCACACCGAGCAATGTAAGCACCCTGCGCCTACCAACAACTGCACCAACCACTATGAGTGCCCTGCACTCACCTCAGACTGCTTCCACTACGGTCCCTGACTGACCAGCTCTGATACCAATTGTTGAGAAATCGCGCCTCTAGCATTGACGCTGACTTTCTAGAAGTGATACCAAACCAGACTGATACCACTTGTTGAGAAATCGGCGCCTCTAACCTTGACGCCGACTTTCTAGAAGTGATACAAAACTGGAGTGATACCACTTCTTCTATGGACCCTTAAACCCACACTACTATGAGGAGACCTTCACACCGACACTAACACGAGAGACCGACTCTCTACAAGGGAACTCAAACATTTATTCATTTGCTCATAACATGATACAAGACTCCCTACACTCTTTATGTGGATATCCTAGACACCTTCACACTATCATGGCAACCTCTCCATCTTCTACCTTATGCCTATGCCATGGTATGTCCTTTTTGGTGGTATTATATTGGGAGGGAGGGGAGCACCTCTATTTATAGGTGCTCATGGCCCTTGTGGTGTTGCCATGTGGCAACTTCCACACTCTTCCTTATAAATATCTATCTCTAGAATTTTCCTACCATACAAAATATCTAAGTTTCTAGAGTATTTCTAAGTTGCCATGAAACATGGCAACTCTATGCTCTTCATATCTCCAAAGTCTTCTAGAAGCTTCTCATCTTGCCATGATATTATCCTTATATATGGAAAAGTCTCTTGTTATTTCCAAAACCTTCTATAACCTTCCAAGTATGCATTGCATATTTCAACAGGGTCAGCTCCTGCCTCTAGCATGAAATTGAGAATGTCTGCTGAGCCATTACCGCCAACTACCGCTAATAACATAGTGGACCCAGGTGGTCGGAAGTTCACATCAGCCCCAGCCTACAGAATTTTAGAATATGTGCAAGTTAGCTTCAGTGGAGCTGAACATAAGCATGGCATCTTTAACAAGTTTAAGTGAAAAAGTGGACCTCAACCAATAGCTTAACGCATTCCAAGGAGCCGTCACGAGTGCATGCCATCAGGAGTGGAGAATAAACACGATTGACAACTCTATTGGGCTAAAAATTAAGGGAAATGAATGATACAATTACAATTGCTGATCAATACTGCTTAAGCAGTGACCGAAAAAACAATGCATCATTCAAAGTGCACACAATTTTTAACTGGAGTGTTTCAAATTGCGTACATCAGCACCATGATCTAGCAGGATCTTGAGAGCCTGGGCGTGGCCTTTCTTTGCAGCCAAGAGCAGCGGCGTCCCATTATGGTTGAGAGGATCCACGGGAACACCCTTGACAGCAGCAGTACTATAGCCTCGTTGTTCCCTGGAATGTAGGTTAAAGAGGATTGAAAGAGAGGATTCAAACTGAGAACCTGCTTGACAAAATAAATACATGACAAGAGTATGGCATAACAATGCAAGCATATTGTAGGCGCGGTAGCTCCCCAAATCGCCAGGGAATGCCAGACGAAATAAGTGCCAGAGTGTGGAGATTGGGCGCTTCAATCACACAGTCGATATCATGGGCGTCCACCTCGTCAAGCACAAGGACACGAAGCATGGGTGAAGCACAAATAATGGCCCGCAAGGAGCTCTCCCTGTTGTCTGCAAGCTCAAACTCGACATACGTGAGGTATAGCTCCTTGAGCATGGGGAAGTCGGCGAATCCTCCACCAGAATGAGGCTGAGGGAGGGGTGGAATGCCGCAACCCTCCAGGTTGAGGGACACGAGACGGTCGCAGGAGAAGATGGAGTAGACGGTGAAGTATCCTGCACGCTTTTTGAAGATGGACATGGACTCGACGCCGTGGCGGGAAAGCGCCACGATCCAGTCATAGACATGGGAGGCGGATGCGTCCTTGTCGTCCTCGTTGCCGTCGACGTAGGAGACGAACCAGGAGACGCTGGGACCTGCGTAGCGGAGGAGTACGCGGTCGACGGCAGATGGGGGCGTGCCGTCGGGGAAGGAAAGGGCGAGCCCCGGGACGGTCTCCCAGTGGCGGCACCAGTAGCGGCTGAGCGCGGAGGTGCGCACGGCACCGCGGAGGTCGAGGCGTGTCAGGATATCGTCCTGTAGGTGCTCCGGGAGGGAGGACAGCAGGTCCACCGCCGGCGGATCACGGCGGCGGCGGCGCCGGCGGGGGCGAGGGTAGCACACTGACGCTGGAAGGGACGAAGGGTTTGCGGAATGCGGACTTGTGGCCTTGTGGCTGGGGCTCAACTTGGGCTGGGCCGGGGTGCCAGATTATTCTCTCTTTTTTTAAGAAAAAATTATTGTTCTCCCAATTCTAGAATTTGGCACCATGTAAAAAAAAACTTCCCGTCATATCAAAATGCCGGCACATGTATGAAGTATTAAATATAGATGAAATCAAAACTAATTACACAATTTGATTGTACTTTACGAGATGAATATTTTAAGCCTAATTAGTTAATGTTTGGATAATTTTTCACAGATACAAACAAAATGTTACAGTGCGCTACAGAAATTCTGTCATCTCCCAATTCAAGGAACTAAACAAGACCTAGAAGAATAGAATGTACTTTAACTTTATTGGAGAAGGTTCGATTTGGCCCTGAACTATAAAATCAGTTTATTTTCTCCCTCTCTCCCTGAACTATAAAATTAGTTTTTTTAATCTTCCTCAACTTTTATTTGAACCTTCTCAATGTTCGTTTATTTGACCTGCAAAATTATGTTGATGCAAGGAGATTATTTGAACTATATAATGTGAGGATTTTTTTCTCTGTATTTTTCCGATGAAATTGAACTAATTCCTGCATTCCGGTTATCCAGACATGACTCTCACACCCATGCCATGAGCCATCTTTTTTTTTTTCAATTATTACACGTGCACCTACTAGACCAAAGGTGGCATGGCAACTGGTCACGGACTTGTCAAATCAACATAAGTTGCTCACGACGAACATACATCGATCACAATTTCACAATGGTCTCATAACATACTTGTGCACAGTATAGAAAGGGGAAAAAAAGAACGGGCAAAAAAATAACATTGCAGACACAAGATCTGGAAGATTATCATCAATATCGCTCTAAGATCTGAAAAGGACAATCCGAAACAAGCAACAACTCATTGCTGAGGCCATCGATGGCCTAAAATCAATGACAACACAGATTGGATGCTAAGCCGACAAGTGTTCATTTTCCCGGAATAGCCTCAAATCAATGACAACACAGATTGGATGCTAAGCCGGAAGTGTGCATTTTACCGGAAGGCATCTCAGGTTACAGTGCTAGTTCAATCCAGTGCATTGCTATGGTTTCTGCCCAAGCTTATCGGCAGCCACAAAACATGTTACAGTTCATCACAAAAGAGCCAATATTCCACCTACATACTCCAAATTTAGTATCCACGGCAGTATGTTATGGCTACGTATTATGCGATGCACTACCCCACAGCGTTATAGAGAATTATCGACACCAACATAGCAGACATATCAAGGGTTTCATTATCCTGAGTGAGCGGCGCTCCTCATAGCCTCCATGGTCTCTCTGCAAATTTAAGGAATGAAAGGCCTAAGGATTACCATACATGGAGAACAAAGATTATGAAAAGAGTGAAGATTTGGATGTTCATGTTCTTATGCATAATGGACATAACTATGGTAATAACTGTATGTACCAAACAAGCAAGTGCTCGGGAAGAAGAGATTTACCTTAATGCTTTCTTTATTTCATCATTTGAAGGGTCAAGTTTCAGTGCCTGCCTGAATGCGTCAACTGCTCCTATGTAGTTCTGTTTGCATAGTGAAACACCACGGCAGTAAGATACAGGCGGGTATTGGATTAGGTTGCAACTTGCAAGACTACATTATTGATGCAGCTGCCAGCTGCCTCGCATACCTATAGAAAGCTGAGCGCCGCACCCTCACGATACCATGCTTTCGACCAACCAGGACGCATCCTCTTGCATTTCCGAGCATCTGACAGAGCTTCCTCCCCTTCTCGCCGCAATCAGCATATGTGTTAGATATAATCTACTGCAATCCCATCCACTTTTCTTAGCATGGGCAAGGACAGGGGAGGTTAGGTCGAAGCCAACCTTGTCCTGGTCCTATAGCAGCATGACGATAGGTCGTGCAACAGTGGAGGCTCCATCAGCCACGTCTTGGGCTGATGTAAGCATAATACTAGGAGTAGTTGAGTACTGTAGCCATGCATCGTGTACCTGGTAGTGGGTGGAGGATTATATATATATATGTTATGCAATGCAATGCAATGGAAAGCGAAGCTTCTTTGCCACCAACTCAGTGTGTGAAGTTTCAGCCAACGCTGAAACTCGGTGTGTGCTGTGTGCGTGGGTACAGAGTGAGCTCAAGCTTGTCTTCTTCCTTGGTTCAGGGGAGGAGCTCGAGGGGGGGTCAAGCAGGTGCTGCTCGCATCATCGGTGCTAGGTTCCAGCGCCAACACATGGTATCGGAGCCGTACGCATCGTTAGGCTTCACCGCCGGCGATGTCGGAGACCCGTACGGGCACCGCGGAGAGGCAGCTCCAGCCCGTGGTGTAGCCGATGGAGGTGTGCGTGGTGAGGGAGTACGGCGGGAGCAATTCCTGGCCGATGCTCACCCGCACCAACCACCGGGAGTGGGCTGTCCAGATAAAGTGGAAGTTCCGCGCCCGGAGGTGGTGGGAGGCCGTGGAGGTTGGCAATGCCGGCGAGGAGGCGGAGGTGGGCGTCAAGGAGGCGCTCATGGCTTCCACGCCGGGCGAGTTACATGAGGCGCTCGGCCAGAAGAAGACGGCGAAGGAGGCGTGAGATGCTGGAGTCGCTCCGCGTAGGCTCGGATCGAGCCAAGCGGGCCTAGGTTCAGCAGCTGCGCCGGGAGCTCAACGACATCCGATTCAAGTCCGGGGAGTCGGTGGAGGACTTCGTGCTTCGTCTTCAGTCGCTGACGAGCCAGCTCGCCACCTATGGCATGCCGGTGGAGGACGAGGATCTCGTCAGCAAACTGCTCTGCGTTGTGCCTCTGAAGTACTCACAGCTCGCCATGCCCATTGAGATGATGTTGGACATCTCCACATTGTCTCTGGAGGATGTGGCAGGGCGGCTGCGGGTTGTGGAGAGTCGCGATGCAGCGCCGCCGGAGAAGGAGAAGCCCAAGCTGATGCTGACCGAGGAGGAGTGGACGGCGCGGATGAAGGAGAAGCGCCGGTCCGGGGAAGTCTCCAGCCGCGGAAACGGCAACGGCGGTAACAGCGGTAAAAAGCAGGGGAAGGCTCCTGCGGAAAAAAAGAAGGGAAAGAAGAAGACCGTCGCCCCCAACGCTTGCAAGGAGTGCGGCAAGGTGGGGCACTGGGCACGCGAGTGCCCGGAGAGGAAGGAGAAGGAGGAGGCGCACCTAGCTCAGGACGACAACGACGACGAGCAGGCGCTCTTGATGGGTGAGTATTACGCTCTGCAGGAAGGCGAAACAGGGGAGACGGAGACGGAGCAGGGGACTGCGCCGCAGGCCATCGAACTTAACGAGCCGCAGGCACACCTGGGCGCAGTCGGTGATGAGAAGGAGCAGCAGTGGTACCTCGACTCCGGTGCGAGCAACCACATGACTGGCTATCGTGCCGCCTTCACCGACCTCGACGCGAACAAGACCGGCACGGTCAAGTTCGGGAATGGCTCGCGGGTGGACATCCGCGGCCAAGGCACGGTCGTCTTCCGGTGCCGAAATGGGGAGCAGCGCGCGTTGACGGACGTGTACTTCATCCTCCAGCTCCGCGCGAGCATCGTCAGTCTAGGCCAGCTTAACGAGCGCGGGGCAGAGGTGCTGATCTGCGACAGCGTGCTGCGGATCAGGGACAAGGAGCGGCGTCTTGTCGCCAAGGTAACGCCCTCCAAGAATCATCTCTGTCTCCTTGATTTGAAGGTGGAGCATCCTGTGTGCTTGGCGGCGGCGTGCACGCAGGAGCCGTGGCTGTAGCATGGTCGGTTCGGCCACCTAAGCTTCGACGCTCTGGGCCGGCTCGGGAAGATGGTGACAAGGCTGCCACGGATCGAGCATGCTGGGGAGCTGTGCGACAGTTGCCTGGCGGGGAAGCAGAGGCGGTTGCTGTTCCCAAAGACGGCAAGGTACCGCGCGGCGGATCCCCTCGAGCTGGTCCATGGGGACCTCTGCGGGCCAATCACGCCTTAGCGACGCATGGCGGACGGAGGTACTTCCTCCTGCTTGTGGATGACTGCAGCCGCTACATGTGATTGCAGCTCCTGACGAGCAAGAGTGACGCGGCGGACGCCATCAAGCGCTTCAAGGCACGGGCGGAGGCAGAGTGCAGCAACCGGCTGCGGGTGCTGCGGACCGACCGCGACGGCGAGTTCACGGCGCTCGAGTTCACTGAGTACTGCATCGTGGAGGGGGTGGGTCGACATCTCACGGCACCCTACTCGCCGCAGCAGAACGGCGTCATGGAGCATCGAAATCAGACCATCGTCAGCACGGCACGCTCGATGATGAAGGCCAAGAGGATGCCGGCGGTGTTCTGGGGATAGGCGGTTACCACCGCCGTGTACATCCTAAACCGGTCGCCGACCAAAGCCCTCGAGGGGAAGACGACGTACGAGGCGTGGCACGGGCGCAAGCCTAATGTCTCGCACCTACGCACATTCGGCTGCATCGATCATGTGAAGACCGTGAAGCCGGGCCTCAAGAAGCTGGAGGACAGGAGCACGCGCATGGTGTTCCTCGGCTACGAGGAGAGGTCGAAGGCCTATCGGCTATACGACCCGGTCGGTGGCAAGGTCGTGGTGTCCCGGGATGTGTTTTTCGACAACGCAGCGTCGTGGACCTAGGATAGGCCGGACGAGGAGGGCCTCGAGCAAGGTGGCGGCGACTCTGCGACACGTTCGTCATCGAGCAGATGGTGATCCACGGCCATAGCGAGGCTGGGGATGCGCCAAGCGCCGGGGAAGCTGGAGCTACGGAATCCGTGGGGGGGGAGGCAGAAGAACCAACGGCGGCCGAGGCGGCGGAGCTATCCGGTCCGACCGGAGCAGGGGCTTGAGTGCGTGACTTCGCCCCAAGCCAGGCGGCCTCAACTCCGACCTCGAGCCGAGGTGTTTTCAGGTGTTTTCAAGCACCGGCCGGGAGGCCTCGACCATGGGTCAGGCGGCCTCGAGTGAGCATCGGAGAGCCTTGACCGTCCAACGGGAGACCTCGACTGCGACTGCAACGCAGGAGGCCTCGATCGCGGAACGAGCGGAGTTCTTCGCGGGAAAAGGGCGTCGAGTGCGAGCAGAGGGGCCGCGATCGCGGCGCGCAGGGACTCGCCCGCGGGCCCGGGAGCCTCGCCCGCGACTGAGGGTCGGGCGGCCTCGATCAAGTCGCGCGGGTCCAGCCACGACCGCGCGACGGGCAGGACGGGCAGGCTCGACCGCGTACAGGGGGCATCGACCAAGGGCGGAGTGTCCACGTCCGCACAGCGGGGGCCCTCGACCACGGGGCCGGGGGTCTCGATCGCTGACCCAGGAACCTCGACTGGTGGAGAATCTTCGCTGCGAACGACCCCGCCTCGAGGAACAGTGGCAGCCACCATCGAGTATGCAACCCCACCGGCGGATGTCACCGAATTCGTGGACGCATAGCACGAGGGTGAGAAGGTACGGTTCCGCCGCTTGGACGACGACGTGGCGGATACTATGGTCCCCGGGCTGGCAGCGCGGACCCTCGACGACGACCATACTCTGCTTCTAATGAGTGCAGAGGAGCCGACCACGTTCGCTGTTGCGGAGCGCGACACGGCGTGGCGGAAGGCGATGCTGGAGGAGATGAAGGCCATCGAGGAGAACAAGACCTGGGAGCTGGTCAATCTGCCGGCGGGTTGCCGGCTAATTGGACTCAAGTGGGTCTTCAAGGTGAAGCGGGACGAGCGCGGCGCAATGGTGAAGCACAAAGCGAGGCTCGTGGCTCGCGGCTTCTTGCAGCGTGAGGGGATCGACTTTGAGGAGGTCTTTGCCCCCATCGCGCGCATGGAGTCCGTGCGGCTCTTGCTCGCTCTCGCCGCTGCCAAGGAGTGGCAGGTTCACCACCTCGACGTTCCTCAACGGGGACCTGGCTGAGACGGTCTACGTCAAGTAGGCGCCGGGGTTCGTCGCCAAGGGTGCGGAGAAGAAAGTTCTGCGGCTGCGCAAGGCCCTCTACGGCCTGCGTCAGGCACCACGGGCGTGGAATGCCAAGCTCGATGCCACCATGGCTGAGCTCGGGTTCGGGAGATGCGCCACGGATCACGCACTATACACCCTTCAACGGGGGAAGGAGCATCTCATCGTCGGGGTGTACGTGGACGACCTCATCGTCACCGGCGCGCAGGCTCAGGACATAGCAAATTTTAAGGAGGAGATGGCCGCGCGATACCGGATGAGCGATTTGGGTGCCTTGTCTTACTACCTCGGCATCGAGGTGAGGCAGGGGTAGGACGCCATCAGGCTGGGGCAGCGCGCCTACGCGTAGAAGCTGCTTGAGCGGGCGGGCATGGCGAGCTGCAAGGCTGTGGCCACGCCAATGGAGGAGCGCATCAAGCCTCTAGGTAGAGCACCGCGGCGAAGGTGGATGCTACGCTCTACCGGAGCATCGTCGGCGGGTTGCGCTGGCTGACACACGCGGCCAGACATCGCTTTTGCGGTGGGCTATGTGAGCAGGTTCATGGAGGATCCGCGTGAGGATCACTGGACGGCGGTCAAGCGCTTGTTGCGCTACGTCCAGGGCACGGCGGAGTGGGGAATTGTCTTCCCCAAGCGCGGCGGGCGCCGCCCGAGGCCAAGGAGGGCTCGCCGGGAATCACGGCATTCAGCGACACGGACATGGCGGGTGATGTGGACGGGCGACGGAGCACCTCCGGCGTGCTTGTTTTTCTCGGCGGAGCACCGATCGCCTGGCAGTCGCTAAAACAGAAGATGGTGGCTCTATCCACATGTGAGGCAGAGTATGTGGCTGCGGCCACGGCGGCGTGCCAGGTGGTCTGGCTGCGCCGGCTGCTGACGGAGCTCACTGAGTTCAAGCTCAGCCACCGGCGCTCAAGGTGGACAACCAGCCAGCAATTGTGCTGGCAAAGAATCCCGTCCTCCACGACAGGAGCAAGCACGTCGATGTGAAGTTCCACTTCCTTCGAGACTGCGTCGATGGAGGACAAATCGTCATCGAGTTCGTCGACACTGGTCGGCAGCTTGCTGACATCGTCACCAAGTCGTTGAGTCGTCTTCGGTTCCAGGAGCTGAGGAGGATGATCGGCATGGTGAAGGTCAAGGGCTAACAGCAGGATTAGGGAAAGATTGTTAGATATAATCTGCTGCAATCCCATCCACTTTTCCTAGCATGGGCAAGGACAAGGAAAGTCAGGTCGAGGCCAACCATGTCCTGATCCTGTAGCAACATGGCGATAGATCGTGCAACAGTGGATGCTCCATCAGCCACGTCTTGGGCAGATGTAAGCATAGTACTAGGAGTAGTTGAGTACTGTAGCCATGCCTCGTGTATCCGGTAGTGGGTGGAGGATTGTATATATATGTTATGCAATACAATGGAAAGGGAAGCTTCTTTGCCACCAACTCAGTGTGTGAAGTTTTAGCCAACGCTGAAACTCGATGTGTGTTGTGTGCGTGGGTACAGAGTGAGCTCAAGTTCGTCTTCTTCCTTGGTTCAGGGGAGGAGCTCGAGGGGGGTCGAGTAGGTGCTGCTCGCCTCATCGGTGTTAGGTTTCAGCGCCAACAATATGCTCAGGTTGGCATATAAGGTGGCATCAAGAGGGCCTTTCTGTGCTGCCTGCATTAACCATCAGAGAGCTCAATATCTTTGGATTTCCCTGGGTTGATTTAACTGGTTGAGTGGAGCATAACACTATCATATTGCATTAGGTTCAGTGAAACATTAACTTATCTTGTTAGAAAGAGTGAGTTTTTGTTGGTTGGTTGGTTATATACATGAGGAATTTCTGTGAACTGAACTGTGTATGCATGTGTATGGAGTATATTCTCTATGGACAATTGTGCTTATTGGTTTCTACAAGTCTTACTGAATAATTAGAAATTTGAAAAATTGTGACCAATGGCTATTTATTCAAGTTTATACTTCACTAAGGTCTGTTGTAGGAGTAATGAACCTAAAAAACTTTTGCTAGTACTTACAATATATTCTCAATTTAGTCCAGTTTATTTACTCAGACTTCAAAACCCTTTGCTTCAGTAACAGCTCAAATCTGGTCCAAAACTGCCACGAGGATAGTCTTAGCTTACAATGCACATAATTATTACAGATTAATATTTCCAAATTTGGAAGCATTCCATTTTTGTCATACTTCTAAAACTTTGCTTGAAATTTTCATTACTAGAGATGAGTTCAGCATTCACCCAAAAAAAGTTAGAAGTAAATTCATGCCACATTGAACAAAACTGCCCCTGCACCTTATTTGAACTGGTGTTCATGCTGGTCGCCCATCGCCATCCCCATTTAGTTTTTTTTGTTACATATGTGCCAGCGCCACTAAATATAGAAAGCAACAACCCCCACCACATAGATACTAAGAGGATGTCTAGGACAGCAACTGCAAACTATTAGTGCATAAAGGTAAATCAGATCAAATCAAAAGTACACATACGGAAAGTTAACTATTATTCCCTTAGTTTAACACTAGTGTGAGCGAACCACAATATTTGGCATCTGATCTATGCAAACAGACATAATCCAGGAAATCTAGGATAACCTATACATCAGTCATAAAGAATGCAGCGAAATTGCTCCACCATTCTGATGTAAGGGACTACAGATATGTCAATATAATCTGCTGGCCTCCGTCAATCAGAAAACAACTTCAAGGCTGCTCATGCTACATCATGATATTATCCCAAACAAGTATGGTTTTAAGCTTTTACCAGACCATAGAGGTAAAGTGCTTCAAAGTAGTTCCCATTTGCAAAAGCTTCCTTTGCTCTTGACTTTGGATCAGCCAACAGTTCTTTATCCAGAAATGCACCCTACATGAGTAGCATGTGCATTACAGAAAAATGACATGCATTCAACGGGGTTTCCCAACATGATAATTGAAAAAAAATACAGTGAACGAAATTGAGCTACTGCAGTCTGGTCTGAGAGCACGGTGCCCATAAGGAACTAATTAGATTACATACCTGAGATACCTTAGCATCGAAACTCAGAAATTTTATACTTCTAATTATCCCATCAACACTCCAGTCTGGCATATGTGGAATTGGTTTTGTCCTAGGAAATAGAAGTTCAACAAGCTGACGTCGCCCGTGAACTGCTGCCCATGTGATTGGGAGTCTCCCATCCTGCATTGCAAAGAAAAACACAGCAGAAATACAATAAATTATGCAGGGACAGCGTTGGAACTAAAAGACTAGGGGGCCCAGGAAAGTAAATTTATGTTGTTCTCCATGATAATATAGACCAAATACTAGACTTTCCCTTGATCCATCCCAATGGCAGTAATAGATCTAAATATTAATAGGCTGCCCACACAGATTTTGTAGGAAAGCTAGAAAATTACAACGGTTTGCCCTAGACAATCAGGTACAATGTGGGATGCAGAACCTGTTCTAAATGAATTTATGGAAATATGATTGTTGACCAAATCACTGCACTATGAAGCAAATGCAAACAACAAACTTGAATACAGACATACTGTACCAAACTTCTTGGCATACAAACAATCTAAATTTCATAAAATATGCTCATAATTTGTATTAACACCTAGTCATCTGATATGCAAGAAGCCATGAGATTCTAACACTCAAAGTATGAACTAAATAGACAGCAGGGGTAAAGGGATAGCAATAATTACCTTGTCAGGAATGTTAGGGTCAGCTCCAGCCTCTAACAAGAACTTGACAATGTCAGTTAAGCCATGCTTAACAGCCTCCATCAAAATGATTGGACCACCGGGACTTATAAAGTTCACATCAGCGCCAGCCTATAGAATTGGCAATACAAAGCTTAGGTTAGCTCTGGAGAGAACAGTCAAATGAAATCATGATGAAAAATTCAATGGAAATGACAAGGCTATTTAGTTAGCCCAGATTCTACTCTCTACAGATTTCTTTGAACAGTAAGGACTAATTGAGTTAAGTCAAGAAATAACTGGACCTCAACCAGTAGCTCCATGATTTTAAGGAACGCCCACGCCATGCCATGAGGAGTGGTGGAAAACACTCAAGGACGACTTTGTTGGGCTACAGGGCAAGTGAACATTTTTGATAGCTAGTCAGATCATGGGAAATAATCTAGAAAAGTGATACCATCAAGTATTCTGCTGCACCTCATAAACACAAGCAATTTCACATCCAAGCGAAATAGAATTGAATTTGGCACGGATGCAATTCTAATTCATAAGCACAGGTGTAATGAGAAACTGATGAACCAAAGAACTTACATCAGCACCATGCTCTAGTAGGATCTTCAGAGTCTGATCCTGGTCCCTGGAGGCAGCCATGTGCAGGGGTGTCCCACAAGAACTGATTGCATCCACATCAAGACCCTTGGACAGAGAAAGTCTCCCAGCCTCACAATGCCCTGGAGGCACAACGAAATGACAGAACACTTCAAATCAAACATAATATCAGGACGAACAAGTGATCTCCTCTAAGCCCTTGAGGGTTGAGGAACATCACCTTCGTCTGTTGTATCATGTGGAGGTGTTGAGTCCATGGAGTCGGGCATCACTGGATTGCCACCATGATCGAAAAGGCCATGGACTGCTACCCACATGATTGGGATTCTCCCATCCTGTATTGTATAGAAAAACACAGCAGGAAAACAATAAATTCTGCAGGGACAACACTACAATTAATAGATTAGGGGTGCCAGGAATGTTAACTTATGTTGTTCTCCATGATAATAGAGACAAAATACTAGACTTTTCCTTAATCCATCCCAGTGGAAGTAATAGGTCCAAACATTAATAGATCAGCAAAGCAGATTTTGAAGGAAAGCTAGGAAAATTACTCCTGGTTAGTGATCAATCGCGAGAAATCATAGGTGTTTCTAGACTAATATGTCACCAGTGGAATTTCAATGATCTTCCCAAGACAGTCTAGTACTATGGGATGCAGAACCTGATCTAAATGAATTACGGAAATATTATTGCAGATGCATACAACTTCACTAGAGCAACAAATCATGGGATAGTTGACCAAATCACTGCACTATGAAGCAAATGCAAAACAATAAACTTGAATACAGACCTACAATACCAAACATGTTTGACATACGAACAATCTGAAGCCATAAAATAGGCTCAGAATTTGTATTAACAGCAAGTCATGTGATATGCAAGAGGCCACCAGTTTCTAACCGTCAAATTATGAACTAAATAGACTGTAGGAGCAAAGTGATAGCAATAATTACATCGTCAGGAATGTTAGGGTCAACTCCAGCCTCTAATAAGAACTTGACAATGTCAGTTACGGCATGATTAACAGCACACATTAAAATGATTGGACCATAATGGTTCACATCAGCACCAGCCTACAGAATTCAATGGAAATAGCAAGGGTATTTAGATAGCCCAGATTCTACTCTATACCGATTTCTTTGAACAGTAAGAACAAATTGAGTTAAGTCAAGAAATGACTGGACCTCAACCAGTAGCTTCATGCATTTTAAGGAACGCGCACAGCATGAAATGAGGAGTGATGTAAACAACTGACAGACAGCTTTGTTGGGCTGCAAGGCAAATTGTACAGTTTTGATGGCTAGTCAGATCACGGGAAATTGTTTAGAAATGTGATACCATCAGTATTCTGCTGCAACTCAAAAGCACAAGCAACTTCACATCCAAGCGACACATAACTTGGCACGGACGCAATTCTAATTCAATTCATAAACACAGGTGTAACGTGGAACTGATGAAACTAACAACTTACATCAGCGCCATGCTCCAGCAGGATCTTCAGAGTCTGATCCTGGTCCTTGTAGGCAGCTATGTGCAGGGGTGTCCCACAATAACTGAGTACATTCACATCGATACTCTTGGACTGCAGAATGTTTACAGCCCGACAGTGCCCTGGAGGCACAACGGAATAACCAAACACTCCAGATCAAACACAGCATCAGGAACAAGTGATCTCTTAAATGATAGAATCTCACTGGACATAGTTCCTAGAAGATGAGAATCTTCAGCTAGTCACACGCACCATGCGCGGGGACGGAGTCGACATAGAGCCCGGATTCCTCCACCAGGAACCTGCACACCTCTAGGTGGCCCTTCTCCGCGGCCAAGTGGAGCGCGTTCCTCCCCTTCTCGTCCTTGGCTTCCCGTAGGTTCGCCTTGCTCGCCATCACTAACCAGGAGAAAATGCAGTAACAACAATCAGAACCCGATTGTTTGCATCCGGGGAACAACAATCGGAATCGAAAAGCACGATCGACAATCGCTGCGATTAAAACCACGACACCCTGACAGACCAACTGGTGCTGAAATGGAGCACCCATGCCCAAACTAATGAAAAAAATCGAAGGACAATAAAATAAGCGCAGGAATAGAACGGCGGGTCCTCGTGAGTAAACTTGGCGCCCGCTAAACTTTGCAAAATTGGAGACGCAGCGGTGGAATCATCCGAGACGAGAGCGAGAGAGATGAGGGGTTGTTGGTTACTCTTGAGGAGGCGGAAGTTGCCGTCCATGGCGGCCTGGAGCGCGACGTCGGAGGCCGACGCCGAGGCCATCGCGGCGGCAGTGTCGCCGACGGACGCAAGGAGGTCCAAGTGCCGTGGAAGATTCAGGGAGCGTGCGCTCTGCGCTGGTTGGAGTTCTCGGCTTTGGAAGGTGAAGAGGGAGAGGGGAGGGGATTCTGGGATTGATTGAAGAGGCTTCGCGAGGAAGGAAGCGAAAATTAATGGCGGGAAACTCGAGGGCCAGTGGACGGAACGTGACGAGTGACGATGTCGACGACGTGGCACAGTGACGCTCACACAGACACAGACAGATGGACCAGGACGTGTTTCACTGGTTAGCCTCCTGCCGTTGGCAAACTCGAACTGTATTGTATAAGCTGATTTTGTTCTTAAACTTGTTGGTCAATTTTTTTGAGTTTGACTAGTTCTGTAAAAAAAATATTAACAGTATTTATACTAGTAAATAAATTTATTATAGAAATTATTTTGCAATCTATCTATCTATCTTATTCTTATATTACATACGTTCTACTACAAAATAGGGAAGTAAGAAGCTCGACTATGTGTGTCCCCCAGCTTCGCTCTGCCCAGCGCTCCCACAATGTTCCCCTGCATGGTCTCCTCTCCAAAAATACGAATCGTTGTTAAAAAATGCCACTCGGTTGATTTGCACTCGCATACAAACGCTCCACCAATTAAAAGCTGGAAACTATTTCCATCAAGCAGTTATGATTTTCCTTGGATGTAAAATAACCTTCCATCATTATCTTGCATATGTGTAAACCTATCTTCATGCAAGACGGTTATGTTATCGGAAGGCAGTGCTGGTAGCACGTCATAATTTTCGGAAGCAAAAGAAACCGTGAAAAAAAGATGGCACGAAAGGAAAGATATCAAATGACACATGCATTTAGGGGAAGGGAAAATTAAAAAATTATCCATATGTAAGAAAATATATCAATCAAACGATACATATATAATTGGGAAAAGAAAATTAGTCCTGCCTCGGTTGGTGTGTCCCCTATTCGGTTTTGCATGCCCTGCATGCAAGAAATTAAATCTAGAAGTCACTTTACTCCTTGATTTACATAAGAGAAAATCCATTCATCTCCTTTCCTTGGTAACCAACCAATGCAATCCCTGTTCCCCATTCTCCTCTCCTTTCCAGTGGTATTACTAATGAGGTTTGAACAATAGGCAATGGCATGTATAACTAAGACCTGATGTTGGTTAAAATGTGACCTTGCAACTTTTGACACCTCTAATTTCTTGTTTTGCGCATATTTGCGAGAGCTCGAGAAGAAAAATTGTGACAACATATATAGGGGCAGCATAATAGTCTGAATTAGCAGACTAATTTTTTAATTTATTATAAATTTATGAAGCTACAATCTAACCAAACCTTTCAATAACAATATACTTACATCAATTATCCCACTAACACATCAAAGAACACACATTTGTGTCCTATGCCAACACATCCATACAAGCAACCAGTGGAACCTCTTGCAGGGAAAACCACATGCAAGGGTGTAGGTTCCACTGTGAAGAAGCAAGTACAAGGAGAGCCAAAATGGGATTATTTTTAAGATGAAAATATGTTATCAAGGTATTATGTTTCGCGTTACAACACAAGCACTCACCTAGTCTAAGGATAATTATATATTAATATTAATAATCTATAGAAATTTGCTAAACATAAAAAATGTTTGACTTCTTGAAAAAATGAGAATTATATTCTTTTTAGTATAAGGGAGTATATTTTTTTATCTAAAATGGTCAATTAAGGTTCTAACAGTTATGTGGATCTTCTTTCTCCAAATAACGTCTCAAATGCTCTCTTTGTCCCATGTTCTTGCTTTAAAAAAAATAACTTTGACTAAATTTATATAAAAAAAATTAATATTTATTCTATATGATTAATGTCATTAGATAGTCCGTTAAATTTTTCTTAATAATTTATTTAAAGGTATAAATATTGCTAATATTTTTATAAATCTAGTCACACTAATAACACATAAACAAACAACGATAAATATTTAGCGTAGCATTGGCGTCTAATCAACACAGCTCACAACGACATACCACAACGCTCACAACGAATACGGAGTACCTGAAAGCTAGAGACTCCCAAGGATCGGTTGGACGCCAATGCTACGCTCTGATGGCGAGGACATCTCGCTTCACTATACTACTGAAATCGTCATCCATGCATATGACCCAGAACATCTGAAAGGGACCACAATCAATCCACATCCCTCTCCAGGGAAAACAAAAGGACAAATAAGTGGCTACATATACATACATCGATCACAATTTCGCAATGACCTTATACGGTTATACCATACATTTGCACAGTATGGAAGGGAAAGGAAACAACGGAGGCAAAAATAACATTGTGGAAATAAGATCTGCAAAACTATCATCAATAACCCTGTGAGAAGATTTGCTTCCCTCGAAATGGACAATCCAAAACAACCAACAAATGATTGCATTGGCCGTCGATGGCTTCAAATCAATGACAGCACAGCTTGGATGCAAGCCAGCAAGTGTGCATTTTCTTGAAAAGCATCTAAGGTTATGTACAGTGCTAGTTCAATCCAGTGCATTGCTACGATTCCTGCCTAAGCTTATCAGCAACCACTAAACATCATCTTACAGTTCATAACAAAAGAGCCAATATTCCATCTACAGAGTTCAACTTTATAGTCTCTGCAGCAGTAGCATTAGAGAATTATCAACACCAACATAGCAGACGCAGCAGGTCAAGGTTTCATTATCCTGAGCGAGCAGCGCTCCTCATAGCCTCAGTGGCCTCCCTGCAAATTTAAGGAATGAAAGGCGAAAAGAGTGAAGATTTAGAAGTTCATGTTCCTATGCAAGTATACATAATGGACATAAGTATGGTAATAACTGTATGTACCAAACAAGCAAGTGATGACGAAGAAGAGATTTACCTTAACGCTTTCTTTATTTCATCATTTGAAGGGTCAAGTTTCAGTGCTTGGGTGAATGCGTCAACTGCTCCTTTGTAGTTCTGTTTTCATAGTGAAACACCACGTGGCAAGATACAGGCGGGAGCTATTAGATTATATTGCAACTTGCAAGACTACATGATTGATGTAGCTGCCAGCTGCCTAGCATACCTTTAGAAAGTTGAGAGCAGCACCCTCACGGTACCATGCTTTCGACCAACCAGGACGCATCATCTTGCATTTCCGAGCATCTGACAGAGCTTCCTCCCCTTCTCCCAGCCGCAACCAGCATATGCTCAGGTTGGCATATAAGATGGCATCAAGGGGACCTTTCTGTGCTGCCTGCATTGAACATTAGAGAGAGCTCAATATCTTTGGATTTCCTGGGGTTGATTTAACTGGTTGTGGAGCATGACACTATCATCTTGCATTAGCTTAAGTGAAACATTAGCTTTTTTCCTAGAAAGAGTGAGTTGTTGGTTGGTTGGTTCTATACATGAGGAATTTCTGTGAACTGAACTGTGTATGCATGTGTATGGAGCATATTCTCTATGGACAGTTGTTCTTATTGGTACTGGATAATTAGAAAATTGTAAAATTGTGAAGAAATGGCTATTTGTTCAAGTATATACTTCACTATCTAAGGTCTGCTGTAATGAAAAAAACCTTTTGCTATACTTATAATATACTCTCAAGTTATTCCAGTTTACTCAGACTTAAAAACCTTTTATTTCAGTAACAGCTCAAATCTGTGGTCCAAAACTGCCACGAGGATGGTCTTAGCTTATAATGCCCAGAATTATTACAAATTAATGTTTACAAATTTTGGAAGCATTCCACTTTTGTCATACTTCTGAATTTTTGCTTGAAATTTTCATTACTAGAGATGAGTTCAGCATTCTCCCAAAAAAGTTAGACGTAAATCCATGCCACATTAGCCAAAACTGCCCCTGAATCTTATTTGAACCGGTAATGTACGAGGCTCCAAAAACTACCCCTTTTCCCCTGGAATGCACAGGAAAGCCGGTCGCCCATCGCCATCCCTAGTTTTTTTTTGTGTGTGTTACATATGTGCCGACACCACTAAATATAGAAAGCAACAACCCCCGCCACATAGCTACTAAGAGGATATCTGAGATAGCAACTGCAAACCATTACAGTGCAGCTAAATAACTGCTTTAGTACATAAAGTTAAACTAGATCAAATCAAAAGTACAAATACGGAAAATTAACTATTATTCCCTTAGTTTAACACTAGTGTGAGCGAACCACATCATCTGGCATCTGATCTATGCAAACAGACATAGTCCAGGAAATCTAGGATAACCTATACATCCGTCATAAAGAATGCAGTGCAATTGCTCCACCATCTGATGTAAGGGACTACAGATATGTCAATATAATCTGCTGGCCTCCGTCATTCAGAAAACAACTTCAAGGCTGCTCATGCTACATCGTTATATATATTATAACAAAGAAGTATAGGTTCAAGCTTTTACCAGGCCATAGAGGTAAAGTGCTTCAAAGCAGTTCCCATCTGCAAAAGCTTCCTTTGCTCTTGATTTTGGATCAGCCAACAGTTCTTTCTCAGGAAATGCACCCTACATGAGTAGCATGTGCATTACAGAAAAATGACATGCGTTCAAGGGGGTTTCCCAACATGATAATTGAAAAAAAAAATGTTACAGTTAACGAAATTGAGCTACGGCAGTCTGGTCTGAGAGCATGGTGCCCATAAGGAACTACCTAGATTACATACCCGAGATACCTTGGCATCAAAACTCAGAAATTTCATACTTCTAATTATCCCATCAACACTCCAGTCTGGCATATGTGGAATTGGTTTTGTCCTAGGAAACAGAAGTTCAACAAGATCACGTTGCCCATGCAGTGCCGCCCATGTGATTGGGATTCTCCCATCCTTCATTGCAAAGAAAAAACACAGTAGGAATACAATAAATTATGCAGGAACAGCACTAGAATTAAAAGATTAGGGGGCCCAGTAAAGTAAACTTATGTAGTTCTCCATGATAACAGAGACCAAATACTAGACCTTCCCTTGATCCATCCCTATGGCAGTAATAGGTCTAAATATTAATAGGCCCGTGGCACAGATTTTGTAGGAACAGTTTGCCCCAGACAATCCGGTACAATGTGGGATGCAGAACCTGATCTAAATGAATTATGCAAATATTAATTATTCCAGATGCATACAAGCTATCACTACAGCAACAAATTATGAGATTGTTGACCAAATCACTGCACTATGAAGCAAATGCAAACAACTTGAATACAGACATACAGTACACCAAACTTCTTGCCATATGAACAATCTAAATTCCATAAAATTGGTTCAGAATTTGTATTAACACCTGGTCATATGATATGCAAGAAGCCATGAGATTCTAACCCTCAAAGTATGAACTAAATAGACAACAAGGGCAAAGGGATAGCAATAATTACCTTGTCGGGAATGTGGGTCAGCTCCAGCCTCTAACAAGAACTTGACAATGTCAGTTAAGCCATCATCAATAGCCCCCATTAAAATCCCGGGACTCATAAAGTTCACATCAGCACCAGCCTATAGAATTGGCAATACAAAGCTTAGGTAGCTCCAGAGAGAACAGCCAAATGAAATCATGATGACAAATTCAATGAAATTAGCAAGGCTATTTAGTGAGCCCAGATTCTACTCTACAGATTTCTTCAAACAATAAGGAGAAACTGAGTAAGTCAAGAAATAACTGGATCTCACCTCAACCAGTAGCTTTGTGCATTTTAAGGAATGCGCACCACAGGATGCCAGGAGCAGTGGTGTAACGGACTGATTGAAAACTTTGTTGGGCTGCACATGCAGGCGAACAGTTATGACTTATGAGAGATTATCAGATCACGGGAAATAATCTAGGAAAGTGGGACCATCAAGTATTGGGATATTCTGCTGCACCTCCTATACACAGGCAATTTCACATCCAAGTGAAACAAAATTTGTCACAGATGTAATGCTAGTTCATAGGCACCGGTGTAATAGGGAACTAATAAAAGTAACAACTTACATCAGCACCATGGTCCAGCAGGATCTTCAGAGCCTGATCCTGGTCCTTGGAGGAAGCCATGTGCAGGGGTGTCCCAGAAGAACTGATTGCATCCACATCAGCACCCTTGGACAGCAGAAGTCTTACAGCCTCGCAATGCCCTGGAGGCACAACCAAATGACCGAAAACTCCAAATCAAACACAAGCTCTGAAGCTCAGGACACACAGGTGATCTGAGCATCCTTAAAGTTGAGGAACAGCGCATCTTCCTCTGCTGCAACATGCAGAGGCGTTAAGCCCTTGGAGTCGGGCAGCTCGCACTGGGTCGCCACCACGGTTGAGTACCTCAGACGCTCTCGCTTCCCCCGGCAGCAGTCCGACACAGCTCATACGACAGGAGAATCTCAGATTTACAGATAGGCCTTGTTTAGATATCAAAGTTGATAGTTGGTGTATCAACTTTGTATAGTAAATTCTGTTAAACACTGTAGTAATTTTGTTTTTATTTGGTAATAATTATTAAAACATTGATTAATTAGGTTTAAAATGTTCGTCTCGCAAAGTATAATAAAATTGTATAATTAGTTTTTTATTTCATCTATATTTAGTATTCCACACATGTGCCGGCATTTTGATGTGACGAGAAATCTTCTGTTTACATAGTGAATAGTGAAATTTAGATATGAAATCTGACACACCTTCCGCAGAGACAGAGTCGACACCGAGACCCGATTCCTCCTCCAGGAACCTGCAGACCTCCAGGTGGCCCTTCTCCGCGGCCAAGTGGAGCGCGTTCCTCCCCCTTACCGTCAGAGGTTTTCTTTGGAGTGGGCAGAGGAGGAGTGCAATGGATTGAAGGAGAGCGGCTTCGAGAGGTAGGAAGCGAAAAGGGGTGGCGGGAATCACGAGGCAGGATGGGATGTGACGAGTGACGACGTCAGCGAGGCAGGATGGGGAAAAACTAGCACTAAAACTCATCTTTCTCTCAACTAGCACTAACTAGCGTAGAGACGCACGTATAGTTAAGGACTGGGAAAAAAATTGATGGGCTCCCGGAGATGTTCTAACTTCATTGGAGTTTTGCCAAGAGTCATGAGAGCTCAAGCTGCACGGCAAATCAAGATCGGACGACAAAAGCTTGCAGCGGATGTAATCCCAGGCTCTCAAACTCGAGGGGACGATGGCCATATACACCAGAAAACTGGTTATTATGCTCTCGAAATCGAGGGCTATAGTGAATTAGTGACTCAACAAACACATAGTAGTGTACCTCCATTGACGAACAATGTGGACAATAGAGCAGGTTCGATAAACTCGGTCAAAGAAATTAGACTAGTGAAGAAATCCAAGCCTCCGTCAGATGAAACCAGACGCAATAAGAGAACAAGCTAACTTCGTGGCTTGACGCTACCAGACACAATAAGAGAGCAAAGCGTGGGCTAGTTTGCCCACCCAAGCTCAGGGCCCTCATTAGTACTGCTTCTAGGAGAGCTTCGCCTATAGTTTCTGTGGCTGCCAAACACAAAAACAAGCCTATAATAACGCAGAAACCAAACAAAAACTGATGAAGCTGAAGCCACAAATATGTGGCCTTCTTTTTCAGAAACAAATGTGGCCTTTTCTAGCTTCACCAGTTTTGGTGAAGTCAAAACCCTACCAAATAGGGCCGAAGGCTCAACTGAGAATCCAAAATGCACGATAAAGCATCTCACAAAAGCTTAGCATTTCTGAACGTAACGTACATGCAGCACTGAAATATCTTCTCAGTACATACACCAAAGACTTGCAACAAGTAGACAACATAATGGTATATACATTCTAAACTTGTACTTAAAATTTAGCCCTAGCATGGAGTTGCATCAAATGATCCCTTCATCCAAGGATAAAGTGACGTTAGTGTTGGCACATTTAATAGATAATGTAAGGCACTCGGATGGATTTGTTATGAGAAATGCTCCCTCCACCGACAGATTCATTATCCATGCACTCAACAGAGACCATGCTTCTCCCTGTGTCCAGCAAACTCGGTGGGAGAATGTTCAGGAGCCTGAAATGAAAAAAAAAAACAGGTGCAAAAACAATCAACTGCTAATCTTTTATATATAATAATAAGCGAATTGAGAAATCATTAGTCCACATACTTGTCTAAAGCTTCAACTGCAACATGAATTTGCTCTCTGACAGCTTTTGCACTTGCTAATGGGCCATTACGACGATTTTGAGAAAGCATGTACCTAATATCTTTTGAAGCTCTGAGGAACAAAAAATTCACAGGTCATAAGTAGATTATGCAAAAGTACATGTTTACAAATATAAAGATAACTTATAATTACCGCTCGAATCTGTCCACAGCATCAGAGGCAACTTTGCCTAGACCATTTTTGGTAGCAAATTGTGTAACCTACATTGTTGCACCAAACTGAAATCAGGCATATGAATGAGAAATGGACTTTGCTTGTAGGGAACCCAAGGCAAGCACACAAAACTTATATGCATGGATGATGCACAGAAGACAAAAAAGAGCTAGCCAACTATTAACCAGAATGTAACATACTTGGTGAATATGGACGTTCATAGTTGATGATACACCAGTGTGAATTAATGTCTTGACCTCATCAAAAGATTTCTCTGCAATGAAATACCAGTTAATTTCTCATATACAGGATGTACCACACAAAGATAATGAAATTATCAATACCAAGTTGCCTGAGCTTTTGTTGAACCAACAAACTTGATGTAACATAGGGCACCAAAGGCATGAAGTCTTCCCTGATAATAAAAAGCAGCAATTAGTTATGCATCAAGCAAAGCAAAAGTCTCACAATTATTCTGCAGCACCATATATACTTACTCGATATGCTTCCATCCATTGGTGGTGCACGCACCTGCAGCAACTCCCACACGGCAAAAAAATTACACAACTAATAACTGGGGAGGGAAAACATGAATCATATCTGTGCAATACACACTAAGGTAGCTGCAATGGTGATCCACGCAGCATGAACGGGGCTGTCCAAGGCCATCCAGTGGTAACTAGTAAGACAGTGGCTGCTAGGCTGGGCTGGTCGGAGGACAAACCCACTAGACATGGGATGAAAACACTGTCTGTTGAGAGCCACAGCTCGGCTATGGCACGAAAGGACAGGATACCATTATAGGTATATCGATCTGTTGGGTTCCCTCTGCATTAATGTCACTAGTATCAACAGTTAGATATGCAGAGTACATATATACAGATGCTTGGGACAAATAAAAACATTTAGCGTTTAACCAAATATCATAGTAATTACTCCCTCTATTTCAAATTAGAAAATATTTTGGCTTTTCTATATACATTACTTGTACCAGGTATCTAGACATAGTGCATATCTAAGCATATAATAAAAGTTATGTATCTTAGAAAAGCCAAAACGTCTTATATTTTGGAACAAAGGGGATACTTACCAAGTGTCAGCAGCATGCAGGTTGTACTATCACGATACAAACCACAAACAGAACCTTAAGAAAAAAGGGACGCTGCATGTGTGCTGGTGTTCTCATGCTGCTTTTAGTCGATTGTGCCCTAATGTGGAGAGGCCTAATTTTAGTGCTACATTGGTTTTCCTACTTCTTTGATAGTCATTGGTGCAGAAAATACTATGATCACCCAAACCAAGTTAAACAATGTTGAATTCCTTCACCTTTAAGAAGAAACGAATAACATAATAATGCAAATTATTTTTTTTTGAATGTCACCGGGGGAGAGGTGTTCCTCACCTGAATATATATATTGAACCAAAATGACCCATTGAATAATACAAAGTATTTGTTTACAACAAAACACCCAAGCATAAGCGCAAAAGACTGAGCAAAACAACAACAACAACAACGAAGTAGAGCAACGGGAGCAGTCTGGACTAGCTAGTAGGCGGAACGCTGCCACACGCCGCGTAGCCGAACGGGCTCGCTCGCAACGATGGGAGGCCACCACACGCCGCGGAGCCGTACGGACTGGCCAGCGACGACAAGAGGCACGCACCGACCGCGCCGGTCGCCGCCACACGCCGCGGAGCCGTACGGACTCGCCCACGACGACAGGAGGCGCGCACCGACAGCGCCGGTCGCCACCACACGCCGCGGAGCCATACAGACTCGCCCGCGATGATGGGAGGCGCGCACCGACCGCGCCGGTCACCGCCACACGCCGCGGAGCCGAACGGACTCGCCCGCGACGACGGGAGGTGCGCACCGACAACGTCGGCCGCTGCTACATGCCGCGGAGTCATACGGACTCGCCCGCGTGACATCGTGGCCGAGACGAAATCCAATAGCAACGCCTCAAGGAAGGGAATGACGCCCGATAGCGCCACCGCCGCTCGTCCAAGATTGGACCGGGTTTTTGCCCATGAAAGACGTGCTAGGGGAATACGACGCCCTCAAGAGGGAAAGCGGTGCCCACGAGCGTCGCCGTCGTCAAAGCTTTCACCCAAGGTGCCCCAAGCACAATCGTCGGGCAACGAAGCAGGATCCTGAGCTCGCCGGCACCACCATCGTCGCCGCCCAGACGTTCCGCAGAAGCCACTACATAGGGGTGTCAGTGTGCCGGCTGCGAGTCGCAGCCGCATAGCTGCGCCGACCGCCACCCCCTCTGACCGGGCCACACACGGACGCCGGGCAATCTCTGCTGCACCACACTCCACACGCCATTGCTGCAGACATATTACTAGCAGAAGCACCTGACACTAGCAAACAAATACATGGGTTTCGATGCAGCAGCAGAAGGTAAGATTACCTGGAGCACCGCTAAAGTGCTTGGAGAATCCACATTGCAGAAAGATGCAACTGATAAGGGGACTCTTAGCAGAGAAGGGTGCGATCTTCTGAAGTTTCTTGCTTTTTTATTGATGGAAAGAACCCAACCATTTGGGTCAGTACCCTTCACCTTGGCCAACATGTAAACGACATCATTGCAGCACATATCCAGTGTGGGAAATGAGGTTATCACACTGTTCATGTCTAGCTTCTTCTTCTTGTAGTCCCAGATCTTCTCAGCATACATAGGGAAACATGAGTCAGTGGGCAAAAGGCTAGCCGAGTTGAAACTGCCACATGGATCCCACCATCTATCTCTATCTGAATGAATCCTCCTATGGTACATGGTGGCCTTCCATCCAAGGTTTAACTCTTCGGTGCTGCTGGAATACAACTGCGAGAATCCTATCTGTTTCTCAATCTCAGTGAACCAGAAATAGCCACCTTTGCAGCTGACATCGCGAATCATGTTCAGAGGCGGCATGGTACCAATAGAGGTCTCACTGAAGCGGATGTTGTTGACACGTGTCAGTGGCGGCAGCGGGATCAGCTCCACCAAAGGGTCCTGGGCCACCGAGTTACACAGCAGTATGCCTTCCCGGAGATCGACCCAAGCCATTGATCTTCCTTCAACACCAAACACCTTGTAGGGTGCAAAATCAAAATGTATATATCCACCCATGCCGTATCCCAGCCTCGCAAGCTTCGTGCTCCACGACTTGGTCTTGCTCGAGAAGACACACAGGTTGTGGTTCGATCGAGCAGGGGCGTCGAGCTGGAGGTCCACGACCAAACAGTGCTCGCCACATGATAAGACGCCGACGTTGCTGGATAGGCTGGCGAGCGGGTAGAGGTGCAAGGGGAGCTGGAGGAGCTCCAGCGACGATGTCCCAGCTCCCAGGACCGGATCTGTAGACGAAGAAGTCGGCAATATCGAATCTGCACTTGAGACTGCGGTGGGGGAAGATAACACGTATGAGGAGGAAGGCGCCGTCTGCGGCCACGATTTCGGGCGCTGCCTTGAAGAAGTAGTCCACCGTCAAGACGGGGCAGTAGATGAAGCAGCGGGTGAGGGCGGGCGGATGGGCGAGCAAGAAGGACACTTGGATGGTCCCGCCATCTCTCGTGTTTGCCTTAGCTGTGGTCTCGTTGTCGCAGCAACCGCCCAGGTACACTACCTTGTCGAGGATGGCCGACTCGGGAAAGGCGGAGGGCTTGGGCTTGGCGGATAGGTGAGGGTCGGCGCATACGGAGGCGGAGGGTTTGGGCGTGGTGGAGGATCGGCGAGGAGCGGAGGGTCGAGGCATGGCGGATTGACGAGGGGCCGTGCCGGCTGAGCCGGAGGGTTTGGACATGGCGGATCGGCGAGGGGCGGCGCAGGAAGAGGCGGGGGATTGGGGGCGTGGCGGATCGGCTAGAGGCGGAGAGTTGAGGCATGGCGGGGCGGCTAGGGGCAGCGCCGACGGAGACGGAGAGCTCGGGCACGGCGGATCGGCGAGGGACGGAGGGTTGAGGCATGGCGAATCGGCGAGAGGCGGCGCAAGCTGAGGATTGGGGATCTTTCTCGACTCGTCGACGAGAGTCAACTTGTAGTGCTGGGTTTGAGATTTGTATATATCGTGGTTTCTTATTGCAATTTGCCTTCAATTCATAGGTGATCATCGTAGGATCTTAAAGAGACTTCGGTTCTTCACTTGCTATATCATAGGAAACAACCCTCTACTCCCTCCGTTTTAAATATTATAAGTCGTTTTGACTTTTTTCAGATGTATTAGCAAAATGCGTCACCAAAAGAGTCAAAACGACTTACAATTTAGAATAAAGGAAATATTTTATTCTGACTTTGTCATATCCTTTTATTTAACTAATAAATATGCACGTGTGACACGCACGTGCCTATAAAAAATCTTTATAGTCAAACAATTATAATAAAAAAATATACATATGAACCATAGTACAAGTTTTCATTTCAAATAGGATAAATTTATTGTAGTGAAGAATTAGAAATAGTCTCTCACTTAATTCTTGTCTCTTAGATCCAACACATCTAAATTACCCACCTTAATCTAACACAAGCGGACCTACTTGGAAAATTCGTTATTGTTTATTACGCATGTTTCCACTTGCGGATGACTTGGGTGCCTGTTCTCTTTCACCTATTATTGCTTTACCTGCACACACGAATGCATGTGCCAGGTACTATTTATCTGGTGAGGTCCAGTCCATGGAGGATGTTTCAGAGTTTTAGTCCAGAGAGTGGCCCTGAAGAAGGCGAGACATTGAAACATAAGCCATCCATGAGAGATACATATGAACCAAACATAGAGTAGAATGTTTAATCCCATGGATAGCAACCATCTTGTAATTCAAGTTGTCATTTGAAATAGTATCATTGTTTTGGTGATTTCAGTAACATTTAAAAGTTTATCAGAAAACTTGTTATACATCAAAATATACCATGCTCACCACGCGCGAGCGCCACAGCTCCAGCAAGATCCTCAGGGGAACATCATGTATTAATATCATTATTTTTCTGAGATTGAAATAATATCATTGTTGATTTCTAATCATTTGCATCAATATAAAGCTAATTGCCCAAATAACATTAATTTTACAGGATTTAGACAAAGTAAATACGGAAAGCTATGGATGACATAGGCTGAATTGATATAAATAAAAACACCCGAATTTACATGGGGTGGATTGGATGTATGGAAATCGAACAAATATAAAATACAACAATCATGGGAAAGCTTGTACGTAGGTGCGCTAATCGCCGGCGACGTCGTGCAGCTTCACTTCCTGCGCCTGCAATGGCATGCACAGCATTAATCAAGCAAGTAGGTGTTGACATCAGAGTAACGACGATGGCGGTTGATGATGCGTGTGACGTAAACAAGGTCTCGTCGGGTTGATCAGTTGTCGCGCGGACAGGCTTCTCCAGGCTCCAGCAACGGATCGATGATAGCTTGAGGATGACCTTTGCTTGTTCGCAAGAAGATGGAGGATGTCGCTGGTATATAGACGCAGTTAAAAACAAAATTTGCAGAATTCTTGTCAATTCTCTCACACAACATTAAGTATGCCACTATTAATGATTTTTCAACCTCCCGATTGAAGTTTCAGTAGTCTGGTTTGGATCGAAACAGGACGATGCATCAAACTTCCTGGCCTCGCCTCATCCGACCCGGTGCCAACGCGCGAGTTGAGGAGTCTAGGTGCACCACAAAGTGAGACGGGGGCGATGCGAGCACATGGCAACGGGGGCTATGCGAGCGGCCTTGCCCGTGGCCTCCTTTACGCGCGCGGCCGAGTCATGTTCCAGCTCCTCGAAGCTGTTCACGACGATGACGTCGACGGCCATATCGAATTCCAGGAGCCCAGCACGGCGGCGTTTTGGACACGCGCACAGCGACGGCGAGATCGGGGCGGCGGGAAGCCCTAGCAGGGCCGTCGGTTGCGGTTTGAGGTTGATGGCCCGAGGATTACGGTACATATTGATCGACGGACTGAGACCTGGGTACCAACACCGCCAGGGGTGAGTACACGTGGGCGGGTAAGCTGACTTCGGTACGGCAGGAACGTGTAAGATGTAAGATGTAAGAATTTTGGTGTAAGATGATAGGTGACCCACTTATGGTGTGTAGCGTTAGATTTAAATATACTATGTTACCTAATGGTTTATATTGAAGGTGGGTGTAAAATTTACGTGATAGTTATTTTCTAATTTATTCGCTCTTTTATAGTATAAATAGATAACGTGTTTATCTGTATCTTCGTTATTCTTCCGGTCATATGCCATCGCAACTTGCCAAAAACGCAGCTAACTCAAGGTAGTTCCATAAAAAGCATATATCTCGGTTATCCATCTCCATGACCTGATTTTGTGGTTTCTTGTGGCAATTCCTCTCTTAGTCCGTAGAGGATTATATTATCACAGGATCTTAAGTTAACTAGGTGCTTCGCCCCATTTTCCCAATTGACCAAAAGATAAGGTAGTTTTGGAGACCATTGATCTGTACTAAAATAATTCTTATTTTTTGAGAAGTCGATTTGTTTGAATTTAACTACAATTATATAAAAGCACGACTCTGTTCCAAATTATAAGGCGCTTGGTTTTTTTCCAAGTTTGACCAGCTTGTCTTATATTCAAAAAATTATACAAAATATTTTTTTTTGTGTTATGGATTGCTTTATTAATAAAATTTCTTTAAAAATGAATTAAAATTGATTATATTGTATAAGTTTTTAAATAAAATAAGCCATCAAACTTGAGGTTAAAAAAGTCAAACACCATGATAGAAAATAAATACCACTTAATTAGTTATAGAATATATTCTCACAATAAATTTATTTAGCGGGCAGAACCTCACCATGGCCTTCCTCACCTCGCGGCAACTACATCTCGGATGAGGCGGCCAGCATCACCGAGTCTTCATCGGCTTTGCCCACCTTGGAGCTAGTTGCGGTTGTGTGCGAGGACCAGTATGTGGTGTCCTCGCCTGCCGACTACACTAAGTCACACGTCGAGGCAGGATGGTTGTACGTGTTGCTGATGTTCCGGCATGGTTTACACTGATTGATGACTTCTTGTCTGCCTTCAGGAAGCCACTGGAGCCGCCCATCGTCACGACAACGCCAGACTCGCACACCTCGTGTGCTAAGTGACGAGGAGTTGATCCCAAGGAGGAGTGTAAGGCTAGCAGCAAAGAGCATGCATTGAGAGCCTAAGCCCGAGGCGCAAGCTCGGAAGGTGATGATGAAGCGCATGGGGTTAGAGGTCGAAACTGAGCACCCCGACGAGGCGTCATTTGATGAGTTCCATGCTGCTATCAAGTGGTCGCTTGACGATGACACGAGGGAGGCAAATGGAGGTGTTGTTACAGGGTAGGAAGCAGTGGGCCCTCCGGCCTGTTAGCGATGCCTAATCAAGACGCTTTCGATGCTTGCTTTGTGCTGGTCTCAAAATGCTAACTCAATGTAATCTTAAGCCGAGAATCCAGTAGTTCGGTGTTAATTTGGTTGTGGCCAAACATCGTTGGCTAGTCGCCGTCAAGTTTGTGCCACGGGATTGTAACAAAAACTTTTCTCTTAATGAAAACAGGTGTTATCATCGTGTGCATTCGACGATCAGTGCCGGAGCTACAAAATCTGTATGGGCAATAGCCTAGTACCGCATGGCATGCGTGCCTCCCGCCTGATGCGTGTGCCCGCTGTACTGCTGTGTTACTTGCTCATTCTCAACAAACCAAACAGTAAATGTATATTGGTTCACTTCATTCCACCCAAACATAAGGAAACCATGTCATGATGTGTCTCATTCCGGATGGGATCCCTTTCCCAAACCACACACACTGCTCATAGCTAAAACATTGGTATATGCGTATGTTAGAGAAATGCTCCCTTCAACGATATAGAGATTATTCATTATCCTTTATCCATGCACCAATCTGAAACCATGCTTCTCCCTGTTACCACTAAACTTGCCGGTAGCATGTTCAGGAGCCTGAAATGAAAAAAAGGGTACAAAGATAATCATCTGCTAATCTTTTTCGAATAATAAGCAAATTGAGAAATCATTAGTACACGTACTCGTCTAAAGCTTCAACTGCAACATGGATTTTCTCTCTCACAGCTTTAGCAATTCTTGATGGGACATTGAGACAATATTGAGAAAGCATGTCCTCAATATCTTTTGAAGCTCTGACGAGCAACAAAAATCACAGGTCATGAGTAGATTTTGTAAAAGTACATTTTGAAATATAAAGATGATTGATATTTACCGCTCGAATGTGTTCACAGCATCAAAGGCAGTTTTGCCTAGACCTTTTTTGGTAGCGAATTGTGTAACCTACATTTGTCGCACCAAACTGAAATCAAGCGTATGAAAAACATATATGCTCAGGTACATGATTTGAAGAAATGGACAGAAGGGCAGGCACACAGAACTATCATGCGCAGATGACGAACAGAAGAGAGAGAAAAGAGCTAGCCATCTATTAACCAGAAGAATGTAACATACTTGGTGAATATGGACATTCATAATTGATGCTACACCAGTGTGAATTAGTGTCTCGACCTCATCGCAAGATGGCCTCTCTTGTGTCAAATATTTCTCTGCAATGATATACCAGTTAGTTTCTCATGTACAGGATGTACCGTACTAAGAGAATGAACTTATCAATACCAAGTTGCCTGAGTTTTTTTGAACCAACAGACTTAATGTAACATAGGGCACTAAAGGCATCAAGTCTTCCCTGATAATAAAAGCAGCAATCAGTTATGCATCAAGCAAAGAAAAAGTCTGTGATAACTGTGCAACGCCATATTTATATTACTTACTTGATGTCATCCTTCCGTCCATTGGCGATGCATGCACCTACAACAACACTCCAACAAAGCAAACAAGTTACAAAACTAACAAATGTGGTGGTGATGGTGGTGGGTGGGGTGGGGGGGTGGGGGGGGGGGGAGAGGTCTAAAGCTAGATGCAGTAGTGATCCACATGAAGCAGTCAAAGGGCTGTCCAAGGCAGCCAGTGGTGGTAACTGGTAACTGGTAAGATAGTGGCTACTAGGCTAGGCTGGGCTGGTCAGAGGAAGAACTCACAAGACATGGGATGAAAACATTGGATGGTGTTTAAAGTGTCTCCGACAATTAGCTATTTGGTTAGCTACATCTGACGTGGCAAGTAAAAAGTAGGAGAGAGAATAGTCACTAGCTATGAACAAATAGTTTATCTATTTCACGTGACCCAAGAATATGTGAGAGGAACATGTTGGTTCATTAACATTAAATAGTCTTTTTTCATTTCTCTCACTTCCACATTAACTGACTACGTAGGTAGTACTAGCTATTACCATTGCGGATGCTCTTAATTCCGCACCTGAGCTATGGTACGAAAGGACAGAATACCATTATATAGATATATCTGTTGGGTCCCCTCTACATTAATGTCACTTGTGTCAACAATTAGATATGTAGAGTATGTATATACATATGCTTGAGACAAACAAAAGCATTTATCAATTAACCAAATGCCATAGTAATCACTCCATCCGTTCTAAATTATAGAACATTTTAGCTTTTCTACATACATTACTTTTACCAGGTATATAGATATAGTGTATATCTAAGCACATAGTAAAAGTTATGAATTTAAAAAGCCAAAACATCTTATAATTTAAAATGAAGGGAATACTATCGTGGTACAAAGCACAAAGCACCAAGGCGGGGCACTCAATCTCCATACTTACCCTATGGCATATTTGGAAGAAGAGCAACGCTAGATTTTTCAATGCTGCTAACGAGTAATTAGCATAGATGTTTCAGGGTACCTCTATGACGGTCCGCCATATGAGAGAGCGCCTCTTGCGCATGTATGTTGCAACTCTTTTCTAGCTAAGTGATATAACGCTGGCTAACTAAATCTTAAAAAAAAAAAACAAACATATCCTTAAGGAAAAAAAAGGACACTGCATGCGTGCTGGTGTTCTCATGCTGCTTTTAGTTAATTGTGCGCTAACGTGGAGAGGCCTAATTTTAGTGCCACATTGGTTTAACTAATTTTTTTATAGTCAGTGATACAGAAAATACTATGATCATCCAAACTAAGTTAAATGATGTTGAATTCCTTCTCCGTTAAGAAGAAAAAAATAACACAATAATGCAAATTGTTTCGGAACCAACAAGATCATATTAGCTAGTAGAAGCAACCTGACACTAGCAGCAAACAAATACATGGGTTTGATGCATCGCATAGTAGGTAAGATTACCTGGAGCACTGCTAAGGTGCTTGGAGAATCCACATTGCAGGAAGAAGCAACTGATGAGGGGACTATCAGCAAAGAAGGGCGCAATCTTCTGAAGTTTCTTGCTTTTGGTATTTATGGAAAGAACCCAACCGTTTGGGTCAGTTTCCTTCACCTTGGCCAACATATAAACGGCATCATCGTGGCACATATCCAGTGTGGGAAATGAACATATCACATTGTTCATCACTGGCTTCTTCTTCTTCTTGTAGCCCAAGATCTTGTCAGCATACAAACAAGGGAAACATGAGTTGGCAGGCGAAAGGCTAGCCGAGTGCAAAGTGCCGCATGGCTTCCATCCCCATTTATCTGAATGAATCCTCCTCTTGAACATGGTGGCTTTCCATCCAAAGTTCAACGCTGTGATGCTGCCATCATTCAACTGCGACAATACCATCTGTCTCTCAATCTCAATGAACCTGAACCAGCCATCTTTGCAGCTGACATCCCGAATCCTGTCCACAGGAGGCATGGTACCAATCTCCGTCTCACCAAATTGGATGTTGTTGGCAAACGTCAGTGACGGCAGCTGGATCAGCTGCACCTCGGGGTCCTCGGCCACCGATCTGCACAACAGGATACCTTCCCCGATATCGACCCAGGCCACTGATCCTCCTAAAACACCGAACACCCTGTAGGCTACAAAATTAAGACTATCCAAGGCACATGCCAGCCTTGCGAGCTTTGTGCTCCACGACTTGGTCTTCCTCGAGAAGACATACAGGTTGTGCAGGGTGTGCCTCATCCGAGTAGGCGCGTCGAGCCGTAGGCCCACGACCAGACAATGCTCGCCATCGCCACACGACAAGACGCCGACGTTGTTGGACAGGTGGTGGAACGGGTGGCGGAGCGGGGCGGGAGGGAGGAGCTCCAACGACGGTTTCCCCCCAGGACCGGACTTGTAGACGAAGAGGTCGGCGACGTCGAGCCTACGGCGGGGGAAAATCGCGCGTATGAGGAGGAAGGCGCCGTCCGCGGCCATGATTTCGGGCGCCGCCTCGAAGAAGTCGTCCACCGTCAAGCTGGGGCAGTAGACGAAGCAGCGGGTGAGGGCGGGCGGGTCGGCGACCAAGAAGGACACCTCGATGGGGTCGCCGTCGCTCGTATCGGCTCTGGTGGTGGTCGCATTGTCGCGGCAGCGGCCCATGTACACCACCGTGTCGAGGAGCACCGAGTCGGGGAAGGCGGCGCGTCGTCGGGAGGCGGAGCCAGCGGGTCCGGGCATGGCAGCGGATGGGCTCGAGGTGGACGGGTGGGGCATGGCGGAGGCGGAGGGTTGGGGCATGGCCATGGCGGATCTTCTCAGAGGTGGTGCGGCCGCACGGGAGGGGGATATGTTTCAATTATGTGTTTTTTTTAATGATATGAATCCAATTTTGTGCTGGGTTCGAGTCGGTTAACAGTCAAGCCCACGATCCTGCCGTCATACACCCGACGTGGGACCGACGTGGGCGGTCCTGATAAGTTGACAATATTTTGCTAAAATAAAAAAGTAAGTTGACAATATATATACTTTTATTTTATATATACTCTCTATCCAAAACTATAAATTGTTACAAAAAATTTAAAGAGTAGTCACACCTTCTTAAATTTAACCAAATTTATATATTAAGATAATAACATTTATGATTCCAACTAAATATCATTAGATTTTTTATTATATATTTTTAAGGTCGTCTCTCATTTTTATTCCTCTTCTTCTTTTTGTCCCTTATTACGTCCATGGTATGGCTATTTAGAGCTGCAAATTTACTCTCTATAGTCTCGTCACAAAAAAAAATTACTCTCTATAGTCTATTCCACTCTTCTCGCTTTAGAGGTAATAAAATCTTACACTCCATGTTTTTTTCCCTTAAAATAGCCACATATTTAAACAGAATCGATCTCCAATCATATTGTCATATGGGGTTGTCTTTTTTATACACAACATTTAAGGTTTGATTATGTGATCCCTTATGAACATGGACTAATTTTCTTGTCAAGTCCATTTTGGGCATTATACTGTACGGTCCTGACTTTTTAGTGTTGGTTTAGCTAGGTTCTAGTAAGATATATTGTCTTTGTTAAAAAAAAAATACAATTCTAGGAGCATTCTTGGGTTAAAGTGTCCGAAGTTTGACACATTTATGGATAAAGATTATTAATAATACTACGAGAATATGTTTACGGCGTGGGAGAGAACTTTTCAGACCCAAGGATATGAGCGTGAGATGTCATCTTTGAGGGACATGATGATTACATCATCTTTTTTTAATGGCTTAAGGCTTTTTTTAATTAGAATGGCAAAAGTTATTAATCTAGAAGATCAAAACGATTTACGGTCCAATATATAACCTAATATAACGATCTAGTACCTCTACCACTGCCACCCAACCGCGAGACACGAAGTTCTTGATTCACTGAGATTCCACAAGCTCTGGTCAACCCTGCTTTTATATTGAATAGTGTTGCCCATGTTCTCTCACCGTTTTTGTTAACCCCATGCTCATGCTCATATATATTGCAGAGTCATATGTTCGCAAACAGAAGAAACATAAGAAACGAATGAAACAAGCATCAAACTAGGCGCAACAAAGGCAATGGATGGCTTTACACAAGTGAGACATCAAGTTTGGATGGAGCAGTACGAGCATGCAAGTCTACGTTCCTGGAAGACATCAAGATTATGTACATGTCAGTTCAATCCAGTGCTACGAGTCATGCCTAAGCTTACGGACAGCCACAAAACATCCCACAGTTTGTATCACAAAATAACCTACAGTTCAGCTACATTCTCCGTTTAGTCTCTGCAACAGTACATTGTGGCTACATACTATATGAAGCCCTGCCTGGCTGCCCCCATAGAGTTACGGCCAAGCAGCTACACGGGTTTCATGAGCGAGCAGTGTTCCTCATAGCGTCTTTGGCATCCCTGTAAGTTTTCAGGAATCAACAAAGAACAAAGAATACCATTCATGTATCATAACGATGTATGTAAAGAATGAGTTTACATGTTCATTTTCCCACAGATAATGGACATATATAATTATGGTAACAACTGCATGTAGCAAGTATAGGGAACAATGAGAATTTACCCCAACGCTTGATTTCATTACTTGCAGGGTCAAGTTTCAGTGCTTGCATGAACGCATCAACTGCTCCTCTGTAGTCCTGTACACATAGAGAAACGCTACGGGAGTGAGATACTAGGGGAGGCATTAGATTTGGTTACAAGACTAAGGTAGCTGTTAACTGACTAATGTACCTTCAGGAACCTGAGAGCTGCGCCCTCACGATACCATGCTTTAGACCACCAAGGACGCATGATCCTGCATTTTCGAGCATGTGAAAGAGCTTCCTGGCATCAAGTGGATCTCTGTCCAATGCCTGCATTAACAATCAGAGAGAACTCTAGTTTTTGGATTTTCTGTGGAGCACAAAAACTGGCCCCTCGCATTGTTTTAAGTGAAAAAAAGAACAATCTCCCTTACTTCTTTACAAGAGTAGTGAGGTGGTCATGGGTGGGTGGTTCGACAAGGAGATCTTGTGTGAATTGAATTGCATATGCATGTGTATGGAGTATAAGCTGTACTCATTTGGTTTCCACATTACTTGCTACTTGTAAATTTGTGAATTGAATTGCATATGCATGTGCTCTTGGTTCAAATTTATACTTCAATTTTCTTTTATTGAAGGTCTATTTGAACGCAGACACATGGAGTACATATACAACCAAGTTCTTTGAGTTCAGTCGGATTTTAAAACCTTACATTTCAGTAACAGTTCAAATCTGGTTCAGAACCATCGTGAGGTTGGTCTTAATAGACATGGCATAGTTATAGCACCTTAATACCAAAATTTAGAAGCATTTTCCAAATATGATTTGCTATTTTTAATAATAATAATAATAATAAATAAATAATTCAGCATTTTACAAAAAGAAAAAAGAACTCGAACAAGTCCATGTTACATTGCCCAAAACTGCCCCTGGACCTTATTTGAACCGGTGTTGGAGTACTAGGAGTCGAGGCTCTGCTTTTTACAGTACAGGAAGTAAATCAGACCAAATCAAAAGTGCACATACCAAAAGTGAACTGTTCATTCCCTTAGTTTAACACTAGTGTGCGAGCAAACATAAATAGCTAGCATCTGACGTATGAAAAGGGATTTACTCCAAGATAACCTATTTGTCAATTATAAATAATATACAGTGCAATGGCTCCAACATCATCTGTGTAAGGTACATATATATGTCAAGATAATCTTCCGGCCTCCATAATTCAGAAAACAACTTCAACTTCAATGCTGCTTGTGCTAGATTATCACATTATCCCAAACAAATATAGGTTCAAGCATTTACCTGACCATAGAAGTAAACGGCTGCAAAGTACTCCCCCTTTGCAAAAGCTTCCTTTCCTTTTAACTTTGCATCAGCTATATGTTCTTCCAGAACTGCACCCTATAGGTGTTATAGACGCTTTTGTTAGGCGTCGGTATAAGCGTCGGCCCAGGCCCAGCCATGGCTAATAAGAGTCATTGTTAGATAAGTAAGGAGAGGAAGAGAGGAGATTTAGGAGTCATGTTCTGTTATGGTAACTAGGAGTCATAGGAGTTCTATTCTGTTATGGTTTGTTAGGGATGCATCTGTCCTATTATCGGCCCCTAATAGGGTGCACTGTGTATCATGTATCACTCCCGGGATCAGTAGGTGATATACACAGTTGAGACAAGATTGATATTAAAAATCATACTTTTATTAATCTAGGAAAAAACACATTATAAGGTTCAGGTGACTTTACATAACTTGGGTCATTGGCCTTACAACATACATTAGAGTTTCTACTACAGCAGTCCTATGATGTCGTGGTTCCATTCGTACAGACAACTTGAAGTGCGGACGCAACCCTAGCCTTATACGTATTTCTGTATCCTAGTCGCGGTAGTCCTCGAGTAGCTCCTTCGCGTAGTTGCACGGCTCCGTCTTCAAGTATGTTCATGTTTTCCTATCCTTACGTATTCTTCGGTAGCTTCATCCTCGTGTGCTCATCTGTAGCTTCACTCCTAAAAACATAGAATAGAAGAGATTGAGTACATAAAGTACTCAACAAGTCCTAACTTTGGGTGGGGAATCGTGAAAAGGCTATATGTGGAAGTGGTTAGTTGTGGAGGTGGAGATAAGGGTAGTATGGTGAAGTAATTATAAAATATAGATTGGGCCCTGATAGGGTATTACCATCCTCACCAGTTCTCGTGTTAATTTTAGGTTACCTTAACGTAAAACAATCTTACCAGATCATCCTAGTTGTCGAAGCCTAATCATTAGGGACCTCATCCCAGCGGTTGCCCATTACTAAGGACGTGACTATTCGAATAGAATTAGTAAACTCTGCAGAGGTACATAAGTTTTCCCACATGATAGGCGTAGTCGACACCATCGTCATGGTTTAGACGGGCCTAACGAGACCTCGTACCCGAGAGGGCGCTACCTTAGATTTCCATATAATTTCACCGCGAACTACTCAGGGATCGGAACCCACAAGCATCAGGATGATCACACAGCATCCTAGAATATCGAATGGTTGGATGATCACACAGCATCCGATGGATGATCACATAGCATCCAAATTAAATACAAAGGTGCTCGCACATGGCACAACAATAAATTATACATGGAAAATCACATAGCAACCATGTCGATCAGACCACGGTAAATCACACAGCAGCCGCGTCCTCTCCTGTTAGTCTGTTGCCACTCCGGCCTCCTAATGGAGATTATACTTCTATCTAACGGGGTGTGAAATCAAGTCTTCCCATATAGACATGTGGCTATACGAAATTCTGGCTAGGCGAGATGGCCAATGAACTAGTCGTTATATGACCGAGGCACAGGATCCCACACAGGCTATCCTGCCAAGGTAACCCATACCACATGAATTACCCTCACTTGCCCCTGTCGGGTTTAGTCCAATGTTATCAATTTAAGTTTCATAATTATTATCATGAAATTTATCATTCTCATATCTCAAATGTTAGATTTCATCTTCCATGGAAATAATCTGGATTTGAAGTATCTTGAGCTCAGCAAATCTCGAACTGATCCATCCGGAAACTGAATCTTTCCACCAAATCTCCATTTTAATTCACAACTGGCAGGCTTCAATAAACTATTACAGAATTTCATTTTCGTAGTCTGATGAGTGCGATCTTGTAATTCCAGATCAACACCAAATGAAGCCAGATTTTCTTGGCTGGCTGGTCGATATAACAAAGATTCATGACTCGCCTTCTCCCGCTCGTAGTCCCCGCGCTCAGCTCTGACCCGCGAGGACCGGGATCGAGGTCACGAGGCGAGCTTCTCCCTCCTCATCGGAGTCGCAACGGTCCAGGATCAGTTGTCGAGAATCAGCACCAAGGATCAGCGCAACCTCGTCGATCTCTCTATCGCATTGCTTCACAAGGACATCATACGGGCGAAGTGTATGTAGCCTCTCCCTCCCCCGTTCCTACTCGAATCGCTGGAGATGGTTATGATCTTAATTCGGTTTTACAAGCGATTTAAGTTGCGAAGAACTGGGAATGCGAATTGTGATAAACTGGTTATGAAATTTGGTGCAGAGCTAGCAAAAACGCTGGCCACGCCGCACGGAAGCCTACGTGCAAGCTGATGATCACACAATGCAATTGTGGCGTCAATGCTTCGACCATTGATGGTAACGTTTATTTGGATTTTTCGCCTGTGATTTGTTTTTCTTTTTTTTATTATCACCTGCAATTTTGCTTTGACAATCTTGGAATCAATTAGGATCAACTTAAACTACGCGCTGGGGGCCTATGGCGCCATAGCCGAGGGCTGGCGAGCTGCTCCACCAGACGACGCCCTCCATGTGTACACCTCTATTGTCGAATAATGTGGACAATATAGCAGATTCGATAAACTCGGACGAACAGATTAGATTAGTACAAGTTATAAACCTCTTTTTTTTGAAACGTACTGAGAAGAAATCGAAGCCTCAGTCAGCAATTTTTTTTTGACAACATTAGTCAGCAAGCTTGACGCAACCAGACGCAATAACAGATCAAGCGTGGGGACAATAGAACAGATTCGACAAAATCGGTCAGAGAAATTAGACTAGTAAAAACTTAAAAAAAAACAGATAGAGAAGAAAGCCAGCTCGATAGAACCAGAAGCAATAACAGAGCAAAATAACTTCGTGGCTTGACGCAACCAGACGCAATAAGAGAGCAAGCGTGGGGAGCTAGTTTGCCCACCAAAGCTCAGGGCCCTTCTTGTCACAAAAAAAAAACGCTCAGGGCCCTCATAAATACGGCTTTTAAAGAAGCTTCGCCTATGGTTTCTGTGGCTGCCAAACAACCGTATACAAAAACAGCCTATAAAGCAAAAACCAAACAAAAAACGATGAAGCTGAAGACACCAAAATGTGGCCATTTCTAGCTTCACCAGTTTTGGAGAAGTCACCCTACCAAACAGGGCCCAAGGCTCAACTGAGAATCCAAAATGCATGATAAAGCAACTCGCGGCAGCTTAGCATTTCTGAATGTAACATACATGCAGCAGTAAAATATCTTTCAGTACACAAAGATATGCAACATAGACAACATAATGGTATCATACTAAACTTGTACTTAAATTTAGCCCTAGCATGGAGCTGCATCAAATGATCCCTTCGTCCAAGGATTCAGTGAGGTTACTGCTGGAACACTCAATAGATAAGGCAAGGCGCTGGGATGCATATGTTATGAGAAATGCTCCCTTCATCGACAGATTCATTATCCATGCACCCAACTGAAACCATGCTTCTCCCTGTGTCCAGCAAACTTGATGGCAGCATGTTCAGGAGCCTTAAATGAGAACAACAAAGAACAGGCACAAAAACAATCAACTGCTAATCTTTTCTATAATAATAATAAGCAAACTGAGAAATCAGTAGTCCACGTACTTGTCTAAAGCTCCAATTGCAGCATGGATTTTCTCTCTCACAGCTTCAGCCTTTGATGGGCCATTGCAACAATTTTGAATCATGTATTTAATATCTTCTGAAGCTTTGAAGAACAAAAAAAAAATCACAGGTCATAAGTAGATTATGCAAAAGTACATCTTCATGAATATAAAGATAACTTATATTTACCGCTTGAATATCTTCACAGCATCAGAGGCATCTTTTCCTAGACCATTTTTAGTAGCAAATTGTGTAACCTACATTTGTTGCACCAAACTGAAATCAGGCGTATGAATAACATAAATGCTCAGGCACATGATTTGAAGAAATGGACTTTGTGCTTCAAGGGAACACAAGGGCAGGCACATGGAACTTATATGAGCAGATAATGCACAGAGGAGAAAAAAGAGCTAGCAAATTATTAACCAGAATGTAACATACTTGGTGAACATGGACGTTCATAGTTGATGATACACCAATGTGAATTAGTGTCTTGACCTCAGCGCAAGATTTCTCTGCAATGAGAAACCAGTTAGTTTCTCATATACAGGATGTACCACACAAAGAGAATGAACTTATCAATACCAAGTTGCCTGAGCTTTTGTTGAACCAACAGACTTGATGTAACATAGGGCACCAAGGGCATCAAGTCTTCCCTGATAATAAAAGCAGCAATCGGTTATGCATCAAGCAAAGCAGAAGTCACACGATTATTCTGCAACACCATATGCTTACTTGATATCATCCTTCCATCCATTGGCGGTGCACGCACCTGCAGCAACGCCCACACGGCAAACAAGTTACACAACTAACAAATGGGGAAAAACATGAATCGTATCTGCGCAATACAAACTAAGGTAGCTGCAATGGTGACCCACGCAACATGAACGGGGCTGTCCACGGCCATCCAGTGGTGGTAACTGGTAAGACAGTTACTGCTAGACTGGGCTGGTCAGATGAAGAACCCCACTAGACATGGGATGAAAACACAGGGTGTTGAGTGCCGCAGCTGGGCTATGGCATGAAAGGACAGGATACCATTATAGGTATATCTGTTGGGTTCCCTCTGCACTAAGGTCACTTGTATCAACAGTTAAATATGTAGAGTACCTATATGCAGATGCTTGGGACAAATAAAAGCATTCAGCATTTAACCAAATGCCGTAGTCATTCCTTCCTCCATTTCAAATTATAAGACGTTTTGGCTTTTCTACATACATTACTTTTACCAGGTATCTAGATATATCTAAGCACATAGCAAAAGTTATGTATCTATCTAGGAAAGCCAAAACGCTTGGAATGAAGGGAGTACTTATCAAGTACCAGCAGCATGCAGGTTGTACTATCATGGTACAAAGAAAAAAAAAAGACACTGCATGCGTGGTGTTCTCATGCTGCTTTTAGTTGACTGTGCCCTAATGTGGAGAGGCCTATCTTCAGTGCTACATTGGTTTACCTACTTCTTTGATAGTCATTGATGCAGAAAATACTATGATCACCCAAACCAAGTTAAACGATGTTGAATTCCTTCTACTTTAAGAAGAAAGGGATAACAGAATAATGCAAATTGTTTCAGAACCAAGACATATTACTAGCAGAAGCACCTGACACTAGCAAACAAATACAAGGGTTTCGATGCAGCAGCAGAATTCATGTAGTAAGTAAAATTACCTGGAGCACCGCTAAAGTGCTTGGAGAATCCACGTTGCAGAAAGATGCAACTGATGAGGGGCCTCTTAGCAGAGAAGGGTGCAATCTTCTGAAGTTCCTTGCTTTTTTTATTGATGGAAAGAACCCAACCATTTGGGTCAGTATCCTTCACCTTGGCCAACATGTAAACGACATCATTGCAGCACATATCCAGTGTGCGAAATGAGCTTATCACACTGTTCATGTCTAGCTTCTTCTTCTTGTAGTCCCAGATCTTCTTGTAGTCCCAAATCTTCTTAGCATACAAGGGGAAACATGAGTCGGTGGGCGAAAGGCCAGCCGAGTCGAAAGTGCCACATGGCTTCCATCCCAATTCATCCGAATGGATCCTCCTCTTGAACATGGTGGCCTTCCATCCATCGTTGAACTCTGTTACGCAGCCATTCTTCAACTGCGAGTATCCTGTCTGTATCTCAATCTCAATGAACCTGAACCAACCATCTTTGCAGCTGACATGTTTTGTTAGCAATGTCGTTAGCAATCATGTTTTGTAGGCCCATGAGCGGTGCTTTTTCTTTCAGTGGATTGACGGTCCAGACAAATTCGACCCAAGGTGTCTCCAGTTTGACGAATGGTGGAAAGGGAAGCATAATCCACCCGATCAATTCGAGCGGTGGGTGGCACCTCCCCCTGACCCCCCCCCAATGACAGACGAGGAGAAGAAAATAGCCCAATTGAGACGGCTTGAATCTCCGTCTCGTTGCAAATGCGGAGATTATTCTGTAATAAGTTCAGATAGGCCTAACGAGTTCGAATGTCCTAACCCCGCCGGAGTAAGTGCAAATTGTATGCGGTCATGGCTTTCTTAGTATTTGTGCATGTACTAACATTTTACATTGTAGGGTGGGTATACCTTGTTGCGGAAGTGTAACTTCAGGGAGTGGCTGTGGGGTCCAAAGAACAAATGGCCGGATCCGAAGGTGGACAAGAAGAGAAAAGTGGTTACCCCTAAGCCTCCTGTGTTGTGCAAATGTGGTGTCGAAGCGCAGTATGGCCTACTACCATCGGAGCTTGGAATAGGCTATTGGTGCGGCCATATGGTTGATTACGATGAGGTCCTTTTGTTCCACTTGTTGCTCACTTGATATCCAAGCTTTTTGTATTTGCTGACTTTAAATTGTTCTGTTTGATCACAGAGCCTTAGGAAATGCAAGTGGGAGGTTTTTGCCCATGTTGAAGACCGCAGGGAATACATGGATACACTGAAGCAAAAGCAAGTAATGGACCTGAAGTTCAGGTCTGGTACTCAGCTTGTGGACAACTACATTAAGATGCGGAAGCGAGCGCAGGTTGACTATGCCCGACGATTGCGTGTCCAAACCCCAAGTGCTGCTCGGTGGAAGAAAGACTGTGATGCATGGAAAAAGAAGAGAGAAGAGGAAGCATCCTTGCATGCGAGGGAGAAGATGAAGGAGGCCGAAAAGAGGAGTGCTGATGCGAAGATGAAGCAGAAGATGGCGGAGGCGGAGATGCCGATGAACGACGAGGACGAGGAGTATGATGAAGCGTTCACCCAAGCCCTCGATGACTTGGAGGCCGCTTACTATAAAAAAAAGGAAGAAGAGGAGTATGATGAAGCGTTCACCCAAGCCGTTGATGACTTGGAGGCCGCTTACTACAAAAAAAAGGAAGAAGAGGCCAACGCAGCTGAGCGTAGCCGTACCAATGAGTTTGTGGGAGAGGATAGTGGTTCTGAAGATGAAGACTTGCTTCCCGGTTATGTTTCGGATTATTAGGGTCGTTTTGTTAGATGAATTCGGATTAGTAGCTCATCGCCCTAGCGGACCTATAATTTTATTGTAATAAACTATTTCCGTGACTTTTAACTGTGCTGTAATGGACTATTATAACGGATGTAATGCAAGCATGTAAGGGTTTAGGGTTTAGGGTAAATTTGTTAGGGTTTAGGGTTTTTAGGGTTTAGGGTTTAAGGTTTTTTGGGTTTAGGGTTTTTAGGGTTTAGGGTTTACGGTTTAGGGTAAATTTTGACAAAAGAATAGTGCGTATCATACATGAAGACAGTAATTACATCGTACAGGGTACTACTGTCCCGGAGCCTGTCCCTGCCCCTGCCCCCTACCCCTCTTCGGCCTCCTCGGTCGCACGTGCCCCGACGAGTAGGTGTAGCGATCCGGTGGAACACCTCGAGTCGCGCGGACGTCCTGCATTGGAGTCATCTGTGATAACTCCTGCGTGTAGGGCGGAGGTGCTCCTGCAAGCTGTGAGGGGCCGATCTCGACCTCCTCGTCGCTGATCGATGCGTCAGTGGGGGGGTCATTAGGTAGTCGGTAGGTCCGCGACGAGGTGCCGACTCCCTGGCCCGACGTCGAAGCTGCTCCCTGCGCGGAGGTACCCAGGACTCCCCAGGCTGCTCCCTGAGCGGAGGTACCCACTCCATGGGGCGAAGGCCAGGCTCCCCAGCCTGCTCCCTGAGCGGAGGAACCCTCACCATGGGCCGACGAGCTGGGTGGAGCATGAGTGAAGTGCCTGGATGCCTCTGCTCCGCGCACCGAGGACCCCCCTCCGGAGGAACGAAGGTACGGCGTAGTGAACGCTGTGAAAGGTGTTGTCGTAAGTCACACAGTCATCCATATTAGAAAAACATAGGTAGACGAGGTGGGGTACACGAAGTTACCTCTGTTCTGGGGTGCAGGAGGACGTGCTGCGGGTGCCGGTGCAGGAATTTGAGGCGCTGCGTCGTTGGTCCAACAAGTGAGAGCCCTCATCATGGATCTAAGCGTCGTACGCATCCGCGTGTACGAGGTGCGCTGCTCGTCGACTGTCAACGCCAAGCCACCCTCCAAGCGGCGACACACGGAGTCCATCTCCGTGTAAAGTAGTTGCGTACCATCGACCTAATTTCAGTTTGAAGTTACATGAAAGATATACGTAATGAAGTACTGATACATATGAGAGATTCAAGTACTCACCGCATGAAAGTAATCCTGATCACGGTGCACAGGGTAAGTGTCACGCACGGCGGCGACGTGTGGCTGCTGCTCTGGAGGAACGAAGGTGACACGTGTGCGGGTACGAGGCTGGTACCACCGGAGGTACATCATGTACGAGTCCTCGGTGTGGGGGCGGTACTCATCAACGACGTCCTCTGTGGCAAGCAGCCAATCGTCCACGTATGGCTGTAGACGTGGAACCCATAAGTTGCCGCCGACCTGTCCCCTCCGAGTCAGCCTGAACACAAATTTAAGTAAGACATGTCTACTGCGATTAATTTTTCAAAGTCAGTTGTTAGTAGTACTTACCTATGAGCATCTGCAGGGACGGTACGGATGATAGGGACGGGGGACGGCTGCATGAGACCAAACTGGCGCAAAACACGCCCTAGGCAGTGCGGTTCGACGAAGATGTCGAACACCATCGGTCGGAGCGTCAGCCAGAAGGCCTGGTCACGTGTGCACGACGTGGACAGCCCAAGGGGAGCTCGTGCGTGGATAGCCTCCTGGCTGTAAGGCTCCTAGATCACGTCGGTCGGCTGTATCCTGTCGAACTCCAGCATAAACTCGTTGTACGACCGCGTGACCTGCATATGTGCCCATCGTCGCTGAAATATAACAATAAATGGGTTAGAAGGTACGATACGAATTAACTATATACGTCAGCTAGGAACACGAACCTGACGACGGCACCAGACTGTACCCATGGTGGGGTAGTCCTCAGGCGGAACCTGCAAGTACAGGTCCTCCTCGTAGGCGGTGTGATCCACCACAGGTCGACCAATCGCGAACCGTTCAGCTGCCCATAGCTGTAGAAGGAGGGGGCAACCAGTGAGCAAAGAATTTGTTTCTATCTTAGTACACGCTTCGCAAAGCCCCCTGTACGTCGCCGCCAGTACGGCAGATCCCCAGCTCCACTGTGGCACTGCTCCCTCATCAGCATCAGCGATCGCGCGCGCGTAGGGGATCATGACCTTGTCGACGGCATGTCCCGCGCTGCTGGTGAACATGACCCAGCCAAAAAGCCACAACAAGTAGGCCTCCAAGCTCCGTTGCACAAAGTACACGTCAGCCTCTGGGTGTAGCTGATCGGACTGAAAAAGATATAGTTAATAAAGTTGAGTAGAACTGTAAATTGATAAAATTCTTTTAAATTAGGCCTTACGGTAAACTGCATGAGCCACTGCTGCGACGGGCCCATGGTCGTGTACGGAGGGAAGCTGCTCAAAGCTGGAAGTGCAGGGTGACGCTGTACGTGGCCGAAGCGGGCCATCATGTCATCTCGCCAATCATGAAGTCCGTCGACTGGCCCAACGGCATCGCCAGCGAGGGGAAGGCCAAGCAAGAACGCAACGTCCTGAAGCGTCGGTGCGACCTCCCCGCACGGCAGGTGGAACGTGTGTGTCTCCGGCCTCCATCGGTCGACCAGGGCTGCTAGAAGAGACCTATCGAAACTCCACCTCCTCGTCTCATCGGCCTCACCAGCTCGAGCCTCTATAAGACGACACAACGAGAGGAGGCCTGCCTCACGTAACCTGCACATAAAAATTTTATGTTATTAAGAAGCCATGTGTACTTAATTGGGAGAATTGAAAGAGTCAACGGATACCTGGAACAGAACCGAGGGTCCACTGAAAGTAGACGTCTGGACGGTCGCGGTCGAAGTACGGGCAGATTGGCGTTCTGCACCGCAATACGGTACGAGCGGTGGTGCAGATCGATCCCTCGATCTAGCAGCTCCGGTGTGTCGTCGGCCATCCCTGCATGACAATATCACAGTTAACACATATCATACATGCAAATAGAAAGTGAAAAAGTATACAACAATAAATTTAAGATACAACAACAAATGATCGAATTTAAAACATAAAGACTGCACATACAACATGTAACAGAAATATATTCAAATACAAGACTGAGATTATGAACATTACATCCGGAACATAGGTTGAAACAATAAGTTTGTTCACTCCAGTTACAACAAAGCAAAAACCGTACATTACATAATCTTAACCAAGCTCTCTACACATCACTACACGACCGAACCACGAGGCACGCGTGCACGCCTTGGCCTGGTAGGCCTAGAAGTTGTCCCTTCTCCTGTTGGCGGGGTACCATCCAATCCGGATCCTGATGGCGGGGCTTCTGCTGTTGTGGCCATGTCTGAGTCCTTGGGGCACTTCTTGTAAGTATGTCCTTCCTTGTCGCATTTGCTGCAACGTGTGTACCTTCCACCTGCTTCGGACTCATCCATGGCGTTTCGAATACGTCTTGTCTTCCGATGCCCAGCCTTGTCTCTGATCTTACTTGGGTCTGGAATATAGGTAGGTTGCGGTACTGTACCTGTAAAATTCCCCGCTATGCCAAAACCATAAATTTCATGTGACCATGTATGCAATATGGCTTCCTTGGTGAAATAGGGAGATACAAAAGTACGATCAAGTATTCCACACTCCGAGCTCGCTGCAATAACATGGGAACATGGTTTGTGGTAGAGTCTTGGCTTGTGGCACGTGCATGCGCAATACCCATCCTCTCTAAGTATGCATTCTTGCACAACTCTTCTTCTATATATTCCACGCTTGGCCTTATCAGCACACAATATTTCAAATCGGTGCTCTCTAGTACCTTGAGTTATAACTCTATGCTCCTTTGCCTTCTTATGTTTTTCCTCCAGATAATTTGTCAGCATTTGTCTGAAGAAAACACCTCGCACTTGCATTGATAGGGCAGCGACTTGGTACCGGTCTCTGAAATATCTGCATGTTCCATGCAGGATGAACTCAACAATGGCAACCAAGGGAAGGTCTCTAACACCACGCATCACCCAGTTGTAAACTTCAGCCAAATTAGTTGTCATAATACCAAACTGCGCTCCGCCGACATCATGCAGCAAAGACCACTTCTCCTTAGGCTCATTCTCTATCCAGTGCAAAAAATTTCTCACAGCAGATGCCGATCTCCTTCTGATGTTTGGACCATCTGTGGGCAGCGGTCCTAAGGACTTGGGACCATCCTCACCAACAGGTGCTGATCGGCTTGAGTGTTCTTCCATATGCTTCGTTGTGAGCTCGTCCAACCTCCTCCAAAGCTCGTTGAATTTTTTCTGTTGATTCTGTTCGCACAGCCTCTTGAATAGATCCATCAAGCTCTTGCGCTTAAACTGCTTGTAAAAATTAGCACCCATGTGACGCATACACCACCGACTTTGAACATCTGGCCAATCTTTACCATATCCCATCTCTGCATCACCGTGCTTCAGATATTCAATTGCCCGAAGAAGGCCAGCATGACGGTCATGAATTAGGCATACACCAGGCCTCATACCAACAATGCTAACCTTCACCTGCTTGAGAAACCAGTACCAACTATTGGTATTCTCGCTCTTCACAAAAGCGAATGCCAGTGGTAGAACTTGATTGTTCCCATCAACGGCAATTGCTGTTAGTATCTGAACTCTGTATTTATCTGTCAGAAATGTCCCGTCAATACAGAGTACTGGACGACAATGCACAAAAGCCCTGATGCAAGCACCTAGTGCAAAGAAAGCTCGTTGCAAGACCAATACTGCACGGTCATTCTCCATGGTTGGGTATGTTATAAGATCTGTACATGTCCCTGGATTTCTGGCGGCTATGCATTGAAGAAGAGATGGTAAATTATCATATGAGGCTTTGAATGTGCCAAATCTCATCTCAATAATCTTCTGTTTTGCCCTCCACGCCTTAGCATATGAAATGGTGTATTTGAATTTATCTTCAATATGCCTTATTATTGACCTTGGCTCGTATCTCAGATTATGCACAACATCTGAATACATCTCTGCAGCAATAAATGCAGATGTCATGTTTCTGTGGTACTTCTGTACACCTTCCAAGTGACAGTTGTGCTGGGTGACTATTGACACTTTCCAATAATCCTTCCACTTTCCCTTGAATGCATGCACCCTCCACGGACAACCATCGCTGGATCTCATGCACTTAACTTCGTATACACACTTTGTGGACTTTGCTACCCAGAACTCCCTCT
>CM041646.1:7720808-7845847 GCA_023333625.1 Bothriochloa decipiens
TGCAAAAGAGCGCGGCCGGCCTCGCCTGTTTTGCAGGCGGCCCCATGGACAGGAAAAAACGCCCACTGTGTGGGCGTTTTTTTACTGCTACGGGGCCCGCCCGCAAAACAGGCGCGGCCGGCCGCGCTCTTTTACAGGCGGCCCCCTGGTCGCCAAAAAAACGCCCACACTGTGGGCGTTTTTTGGCCGCCAGGGGACCGCCCGCAAACGCCGGCACCGGCGCCGGCCGGCCGTTTGCCACGTCACAAAAAAACGCCCACTGTAGGCGACTAGTTCTGTCATTTTTTGAAACGGCCGATTATTTTTGTAAATTTTTTTTAAAAAAAAGGTAAAAATAAAAAAAGTTCGAGGACCGGGGATCTTTCTCGACTCGTCCACGACGACGAGACTCAACTTGTCGGGGAGGTGTTGACCAGTGCTGGGTTTCGAGTCGGTTAACATCCCAAGCCCAGATACGGCCTGCACATCGTACACCCGACGCGCATGGCCCTGATTCTTGACCGCAAATATTTATGGGCCTGTTTGCTTCAGCTTAAGGCCTCGTTCTTTTGTTCCGGGCTGAGAACAGGCATCTTTCCGTTTCTGGGCCGGATCTCCACCAAAGGATCCAGCTTTCCCTAAAAAACACACACAAACAAAATATCCAGTATAAACCAAAATTCTTCGGTGCAACCTGAAACCTTTTGCAAAATTATTCTTAGGATTTAAAAAATAAAACTATACCGTAGGGGTTATAAAATGGGCAAATTGATTTTTTTCTGAAAAATTTGCCTTTATGTTCTTGGCCCAAATCTCGTCGATTTTTGTATTTTGGCCTTGAGTCGAAACAGTATTACAGAAAGGATTTGTAGGTGCGGGTCCAGGGTATTTGTAAGGGCGGTTACCAAAGGCTTTTATAAATCAGTCCACTGTAAGTATTACCAAGGGCTTTTATAAATCGGTTCACTGTAAGTACAAAGACACCCACCGGTTAGCCACCGTGCCACTATCTACGCCATTTTGGGTATTTTTCACACTTTGCATCACCTGGGATTCGAACCTGTGACCTCTCTCTCACGCGGATTTTATCTTAACCACTACACTACACTGTCACATGTGTCTATATGTAGTTTTGATTCCCTATATATTATACTAAATCGAGAGTAATCTGATTGTTTAAGGCCATAAACGAATTCAAACTAAAAAATTATTAACTACAACATTTCATAACTTTTCGAGATCTACACGTTTCGTTTAGAAAGTTTTTCTATCCGAGGTCGTTTACAAAATTTAAATTTTAAATTTAAGAAATTCAAACGTAGGTTTAGCATGACAAGATTCACTCAAATGAAAAGGTGTTCAACTACAAAGTTACATAACTTTTCGTGATCTACATACTTTATTTTAGGTATTTTTTTCATCTGAGGTCTTTTAAAAATTCAAATTTTTAATTTTTGAAGTTCTGACGTAGTTTAGCATGATAAGATACAATCAAATGAAAATATTTTCAACTATAATATTACATAACTTTTCGAGATTTATAAACTTTATTTTAGGTGTTTTTTTATCCGAGGTTGTATTCAAAAATTTAATTTTTAGTACTTTATTTTAAATTGTCGGCGTGCATTCGTAGAGGCGGTTCAATATTCAACCGTCCTACAAATCCTGTGCTGATGTGAAATAACTCGTTTCTTATATTAAAATCCTGTGCTAGGTACTTTCACATTAGATTTTCAATCCTTTTTGTCTTACTAACTTGACGAATCCATTTTGCAGGACAACCCAAAATCTAGGGTGCTACTAACTTGACGAATCCATTTTGCAGGGCTCTGATAATGTGTATCGAAGACGAAGAGTATATAAGCTTCTGAAGAAGCATTCACTTGGACCTCTCCAAAAGCGTGTTTCTGACCTAAAGCCCAAGGGTGAGGCTGAACTGTCCAGTCTTCTTGTCAACACACACTTATTTGAATGATTGCTTGTGCAGTAACACATTACTTCAACCAGAAATTATTAGCTCCATCCAGGTATACCCTAAGTTAAGCTTTATTAAACTTTGACAATTGATATACTTACAAAATTGTACTTCTACCTATTTGAGAGAAAAAGTTATATAGACTTCATCATGGACATCCAGGTATGTCCTAAGTTAAGCTTTTTTAAACTTTGACAATTGATATACAAAATTGTACTTCTACCTATTTGAGAGAAAAAGTTATATAGACTTCATCATGGAAACTAACTTTATTTTTACACATAACTGTTACCATTTAAAGTAATATATATATATATACACATACATACTAGCAAATATGCCGGTACGTTGCAACGAAAATTATAACTTGTGTCATTTATTCTAGTACACTTTAGAATCATATAGCGTACGTTGGTTGGACATATGCTATCTAACTCGCATGAATATAAATCACGAGTATAGACGGCTATGTCTATGGCTAGCGGCATCACATGTTTATTTTTACAGTGTGCGGTGGCAGCAGCTGCCCTCAACAGCGGCGCTAAGGCCAGTGGCGGCTGCCGTTCGTTTGGCCTTGTGCCCTCGCTACCGCCATCATGGCCTTCCACGTCCAGTCCAACGTGGACGAGGTCCTCGCAGCGTCAGCTAGCCAAGCTCGCCGCCTTCCCTGGACAAGTGGACCTGGTTGGCAGCAGACTGCGGAAGTCGGGGCGCGGAGTCTTGATCTGATTTCTACTTGGATCAATTCGTGCTAGCCAAGCTCGCCGTCTTGCCTGCACAAGCGGACCTTAATGGCGGCGCTGAGGCACATCGCGGGTACTTTGGGCGACCTGGAGGTTTGTTCTGATTTCCAAATCGATCGATTTGTGTATGGGTGGATTGGTTTGATTTTATAAGTTATTTGCGTTTCCGGAGCTATTTTCATTTGAGCTTGGATTTGGATGGGAGACCATCCATAATGATAAGTGTCAAAGTTGAACGATAACAACACAGGCAATTCTCATTCACGTCAAGTTATTTTTTGACTATTTTTTTTTATCTTTGCTGTTGCGTACTATTCTTGTTGGATTTGAATTTACCTTTTACCCGATCTTCACCCTCTGAATAGAAGCTAGGATGCCATAATTAAATAATCCTGGTTCTAAACGGACTCTGAACGCAAACCGGAGGAGAGGCAGAAAATTAAATATAATCCTAATTCTGTACAGACTGGACGTAGAGGAGAGGAACCTACCGTCACCGATCTAAACACGGAGGTAAAAGAAAACTGGGTGGAGAAATTTTCGTTTTTTATATATAGGTATAGATATATATTTTTATGGATTCTTGTTAAATTTTTAAAACTTGACTTAGGACAAACCTAGATTCACTTATATTTCTGATTAGAAGTGGTATATGAAATAAAAATAGTGAAAGAAATAACTACCAGGCCTTTCAGGGTTTAGGTTGCTCCGGCGGAGGGAAGTTTTTTGATCAATTATTTATCTTTTTATATTCTTCAAGGCAGGCCTCCTGCATATATAGAGTAAACGAACGTCAGGATTAGTGAGCAGGATCCTGATGTTTATGACACTTGAATTCAACGACCAGACAATTAACGGAAACAGGTATTTATAGGTAACACAAGTCTTAAATTACAAAGGTAGATCCACTCGAGCCGCATTCAAGGGTCCAATTTTAAAAAGTTGCCTTAAGATAGGATACTAGAAAGTAGAAACTGATAGACAGAACGAAATTTTCATTTGTGGAGTGCTTTTACACAGACACGCGCTCTGACCAGAATAGTTTGTTGATGGAGATAGGTCCAAGATTTGTCTTTGCCTAAGTGGACAGATAACTGCTACCGGTGACATTTGGTTGGTTAGCTCCATGACTAGAATTCAGAGTATGCAATGGTTACCAGTGTCAATATAGTGGTCTGTCCCACACCCCTCTCGTCATTCAAGCACTCTAAGGTCATAAAATATAAGTTAACCAGTTGCATATAGTTAGGTCAAAGTTGGGGGAATAATCAAAGTTTACTAGTTTTCCCAACTGAATCCACAAGCCTTTATTATGGCAGGCCTATCAAATGCCCAACCGATTCTAGGCATGGCAGATAAAATCCCAATCCTCTTCCTAACTAATTTTTAGTCCTATCAGTGCCAGGATCTGCCAATGAAATAAGATTAGAGTGGGACTAATTACCAGTATATCATTAGGTGGACAAAATTATAAGCATAACGATAGGGTAACCATCAATCAACAGTAAAACTGTGAGTTATCAACAACAATAAACATAATTTATCCATGAAATATTTAATAAAGGAGTAGAGGTCTTAATTTACCTCGTCATCATGTTTGCTTTGGCGCGCATCATCATCTTGCTTGGTCTCAGTTCGGTTCTCTCACTCTGAGCATTGTCCATTTTGTTCTTCAGAGCGAAAACCCAGAACTATCCAACGTGAATACGCACAACCAAAGTAACCTTAGTATCTGTTAATGGCAAATAGTAAGCTACAATCACTACAAACAAGGGGTGGAGCCAATAAAGGACATGGGTCACACATATATAACCTATAATAATGTTTGCAAAAAGGAAAAAAAACGTATTTAATAGGCGTAATGCATGTATATGCTTGTAATTAGACCAGATCCGAATATAAATAGCCAAATAACGTAAGTTAGGGTTTGGGTGATCAGTTTCGCATGGCAGGAAGGGCAGATAAGGGGTGGGGCATAAAGGGTTGGTGCTCCTCGCCGGCCAAGGGCATGACGAAGACCTAGGCACCTGGCGTGGGCGGCATCGGCGGCCACCCAATCGTCGCAACGAGGGAGGGAGCACTCGTGAACTCGAGAAGAGAAGACAGGGGTGAACAGGGAGCACACTTGAACTCGAAAAAGAGAACGTAGGGGTGAACACAGTCGAGTCTGTTTGGGCGTTTGGCAGATGGGCAAAAATCGTACCGTTTAGGATCCGCGACCTCGTCTGCTCGAACTGATCATACCGCCTCCTCCGGCGAGTCGCGTTTTGGGACGGCCGAGGGTGCAAGGAAGGGGGCTCGGCGGCGGCGCTGGGAGGGTGACGGCCGCCGACGCGAGGGAAGGGAGCTCGGCGGCAGCGCTGGGAGGGGGGCGGTTGCCGGCGCGGGGAGGGGGACGACGGCGAGCGGTGAAACGGGGAGCAGCGGCGACGAGGCGGGCAGCGGGGAGGTTGAAGTATCGAGGGAGAATTTCACCCACAAGCCCCGGAGATCCGACTTCGCTTCGGCCGTGAAACGGTGTCATGTGAGAAACTGGAAATACCTGTGTGTGCTTCCTCCTTTTCAAATTATATGTCATTTTATCTTTTTTTTAAATCCAAGCACCTTAAGTTTAACTAGAATAATAATTTGATTTTAGTCTAAATCTAGAATAATTTCTTTTAGGCTAAGGGAGAATTTTTAAAATTCGTGTGCTCAGAGCCGTAAATTTTTTTGCAGAACGCGTAGGTAGAATGCAGCCTGCGAAAACCGCTGGTACAAGATCCCAACAAAATCTTGTAGTTTTTCCTGCTGAAAAAACGTTGTCTTGCATCCGTAGATACCGGAATAGTACAGCGTATCCCGTTCGTAATACCTACTACCTTTTCCTCCGTGTATTTGGTAGCCCATTTACCAGCACAATAATTCTTCCTGCGTACCCCACTGCCCTGCACTCGCGTGACGTATGCGTGTACAGATACATGAATGAATAGTCTAGCATCAAGAGGACAAGATTTCATGCCGTACATAAAACACATTACTTTTTTTTCAACAAAAGAATAATTATATTATGATATAATAGCTATTATAAGAACTTTGGATTACGAGGAAAATACCTATATTCATAGTTCCTACGCGGCTATGCTGTGAAAAATAAAACTCAAAACCTAACATGTTAGATAATTTATAGTGCCATGTAAAAAAAAACACCAAGTGTTCCTTAAAAAAAAAAGACGCAGGTGTTGATAAAAAATAGAGCCGTAAATGTCCGAGTTGATCTGGATTTAAGCCCATGCGTGTGTTAAAATAGTGCCTTACCGAAAAAGGCAAAACAGCCAGAGTGTGCTATAATGAACACATCCTAAATTTAAAGAGGAATCGAGTCGGAAAAAAAAAGGAGTCAGTCCATTTTAAATTAACTAGATTTATTAAACAAAACACTATCAATCTCAATCTTATATCTTAAAACAGATTTATTATAAAATATACATTTCATTTTCACTTTATATCTACTTATTTTGTATACTTATTTTGTATGGAAAATTATTTCCTACTCCTTTGGAGTTGTTGCTGTTAGTTGGATAGCATCAAGGATTCTACATGGTCATTTAGTGGATCGAGTAAATAAAGGACACGTAACAACTTGTCTTGTCAACACCAAACAACGACACAGCTGCGCTAGTAGAGTACAACAAATACCCTTGTTCCCATACTTCACCACAAGCGTGTTCGTGACTCAATCGTGCTTCTCCCGTCTAAAAGAAAAATAATACACAGTTATATGTAATTTTGTCATATATAAGTCTCATCTTTATTAAAGCACTTTATATATGAGTGTGTACTTAGATTTTTTTTTTTGAGTAATGTACTTAGAAGATGTTTGGTATAGGCGTATAGCTCTGTTTGTGGTTGAGCAATTTTCCTTAGCTTCGGCTGATGGTGTAGCTCCACTGACAGAGTTGTATCTATTTAAAGAGCTTATATTAGAAAAAGCGGTGAAATGTGCATATTATTCTTCTATTTTTAATTCTTTTTACCTTCCTTTTTTCCCTTTACTTATTTATTCATTCATTTCCTCTCCTTGTTTTTCCTCATCCTCTTCCCTGCACTCCACCCCAATCCATTTCTCCGATCTAGCGCATCCGTCTCCATTGCTACACTCTACTCTCTTTGACTCTGCCCCTCCTCGTCTTGTCAGGCATCGACGTTGCCCTGTTGTTCAGTTGGTCGACGTGGCGAAGAAAAAAAAAAGTGGTGGCTTCCTCTCTTTTGTTTCGTCACAGTGCTTCTTCATGGCATGCATGCATACGTCGACGTAGTTGTTTCACTTTCAAGCACCGAGTGCTACTCACAGTTCGACAGATGTCCCTGGCTCCCCCCTGCTGCAGACCTGCAGTTTAACATATTCTCTCCACTCTTGTAGTGTCTTCCTCAATCTCAGTTGCATCCTAGCTAGCAGATCTCGTCATCACAATATAATGTCCCTCTTGTCAAGAACAAGATTGAGAAACAGCAAAGCCGTATTCATCCAGCCGACCGACCATGCATCAATGCCTTTTTCTTTCCTGTTGTACTCGTCAAGAAATAAGACGACAACGATTGCTCTCATCCCAAAGAAACATAATCCTGAGACAGTAAATGACTTCATGCCCACCTCATTGCTCAATTATTCTCAAAAGAAAAAATCATTGCTCTATTACTCCCTCAAGTTCATAACTAAGGTACTCATCAATATGGGTTCATTAAAGGGAGAACAATCCAGGAATGCTTGGCCTGGTCTTTCCAGTTCATACATCTGTGTCAACAATCCAAGAAAGAAGTGGTCATCCTAAAACTGGATTTTGAGAAAGCCTTTGACAAACTAGAACACCAATTTATTCTTGAAATTCTCAAATCCAAGGGATTCCCAGATAGATGGGTCAACTGGATAAGGAATTTGCTCAGCAGTGGCACCTCATCAGTCATACTCAACGCTGTCCTAGCAAATCATTCAGGTGCAGGAGGGGGTCAGACAGGGAGATCCACTCTCTCCTTTACTCTTTGTGCTGGCAGCTGATCTTCAAAGTGTGGTTAACAAAGCCTGGCAGAATGGTGTTCTAAAACACCCCATCAGTGATGAGTTCCAAGGGGATTACCCAATAGTGCAGTATGCAGATGACACTCTGTTGATTTTGCTTGGAGATGCAAGGACCTGTTCAATCTAAAAAAAATTGCTGAGGACATTTTCTGATTCTAGTGGCCTATATGTCAACTTTGGCAAATCCTTTATGGTCCTCATTAACATGAACAATGAGAGAGCTACACATTTAGCAAGTACCTTTGGTTGTAAGGTCGGTCACATGCCATTCACATACCTGGGGCTACCCCCTGGGCACCACAAGACCCAATGTCTCTGATTTCAGCCCACTCACCAGCATAATTGAGAGGAGGCTCATAGGCATCAGTAAAATGCTGAGCTATAATGGCGGCTTGATCCTAATCAATTCTATCTTCTCATCCCTCCCAACTTTCTACATGTGCAGCCTAAAACTCCCTCCTGCCATAGTGCATCAGATTGACAAGGCAAGGAAAGCATGTCTGTCGAATAAGGGAGACCTCAACATCAGGGGAAAAGCTTTAGTGACATGGGAAGAAGCTTGCAAATCCAAAAGTAAAGGTGGCTTAGGAATAATTGATATTGAAAGAGAGAATGATGCACTGCTCCTTAAACACCTAGATAAATTCTACAATGGTGCTGACATACCTTGGGTAAGCCTAACATGGTCTAAATTGTACTCCAACTCCAACACTCCTCCCCAAGGTAGATCACTAGTGGTTAGTGGGTTCCTTCTGGTGGAAGGATATCTTGAAACTGTTCCCCAAATTTTAGAATATGGCAACCTGTATCCCCAACAAAGGTAACTTTGTACTCTTATGGTCTGATATTTGGATTGATCAACACTTGAAAGACAAGTTTCCTCACTTGTTCTCCTTTGCAAGAAAGCCCAAATGCTCTATAAGGTTTCTCATTAACTCTCAGTTGGACAGAGTGTTCAGTCCTACCTTATCCTGTCAGGCTATGAGTCAATTAGTGGAACTGCAACAGCTTATGGAAACTAGAGATTGGAATGAAGAGATCATGGACACTTGGAGCTATGAATGGGGATCCAACAGATTTAGCAGTAAGAAGGCTTACAAGGCTATGACTGAAGAAACTCAGAGCTCTCTCCTCTTCAAATGGCTTTGGGCAGCCAACAACTTGGGCAATCAAAAGTTTTTCTTTTGGCTTCTTGTCAGAGATAGTCTTAACACAAGAAACATTCTCAAAAGGAAAAATATGCAGATGCCAGATTACTCATGTGTCCTCTGCAATAGCAATGTTGAAGAAATATGTTTCCATCTCTTTTTCGGCTGCCAATTCAGCCAAGACTGCTGGGCATCGGCCTCCATAATTTGGGACTTCAACCTCAGTCCAGTTGATATGATACTCAGAGCTAGACAAGACTTCAACAGTCCCATCTTCAGAGAAATCTTGATCACATTCTATTGAAGTATTTGGTGCACTTGAAATAAAGATTATATTCGACAATGGGAATAGAAGTATTGAAACTTAGAAAGCTCATTTCAAGCAAGAACTTGGATTGGTTTGTGCCAAAGTCAAGCCCTTGAAAAGTAACCTCATTAGTGACTAGAGAGATAGTCTTAGTTGACATTTTGTTCTCTTTTATGCTTTGGGCCTGAAGGCCTTGTAACGCTCTGTTGTAAATACTCCATTCTTTCATTTAATTAAAAAAAATAGGCCGGGGGCTCCCCGACAGATTTGGTCAAAAAAAGAAAGAAGACGGCTCTTTGACACTTCTGGTCGACAGACCGAACATCTACGCTTCTGCTTGCGGTTGCTGATCCTCTCACCATCAAATCTAAGTTCCCAAATACCACTTGACGACATGAGGTGCTAGTTATTAGATGAACCGGCAGAAGTGTGGTACTCTCCATGACTCCATTTCAAAGTATATAAGACGCTTTGGAACATTGCAACTTCTCAACCCAATTGTTGGAACTCTAGGCAAAAAACAAGTTCCAAATGAAATTCGTTCTTACTTTTTTAGGTATAATAGCATTTACTATGCACCTATATAAACATTAGATTTGATTATGTCTAGATATAAAATAAATACGGTGTGCAGAGCCACTTACAATCTAAAATGAAGGGAGTAATATAATTAATTAGGACATGTTATCAGTGCAATGGCCACCGATACATATGATTAATAATTATGGCTTATCCATATGTTGCCAATTTAAAAAACAAAGTTTTATCCATATGTATGACGCATGCGAAGGGTTCATTTTTTTTCGACCATTCACATTGCAAAAGAACTTATTTTCATTTATAATTCTCAATTATTTTGAACCAGTAAAAATGATCTAACACATGTTATGAACAAACATCACAAGTAACAATCACTACATATCATGCGATGAGAATATATATATATAAGACCATCCTCCTGATAACCACCCATCCTTGAGCAACAATTATGCTGCAGCCAAACACATGGAGTCCTAATCCAAAGTGAACATGCTCCATGTTGGAGTTGGTGGAGTGGAGCTGATTTTAATAGGATAGAACGAGCAATCTGAAACATTCCCTGGCTTAGATTAGTCGGATTTCCACATATGTTCATTTGGATAGTACTATATAAGTTTCTCTTAATTAATAGCAAGGATCTTACCAGGAAGTATATCCTATCCATTGAACGTGGATTTTGCTCTTCAAATGGGCGAATGACTTCTTACTGTCAATCTATGATGCTACATCAATAGAACCCTCCCGTGCTTGGGCGTGACCTGTCTTTAACTTTGCCTTCCACAATGCACAATGTGGCTAGTTGAATCCGCCTCCAACTTGTGTGTTACCAGTAGCTTCTGATCCGACCTTAGCCAAAGTCACCGACTAATTCTGACCAAATCAACAGGTGAACTACCCCTTCCCCATCCCTATCCCTATCCCTTTTCCCTCGCATTGGGCTTTTTGGCGGCTCGCATTAGTTGTGCCGGTGGCAAGCTTGACGCCCTAATTCATCATCAAAAATGTCCTCCCAATAGAATCAACTGCTCGATAGAGGAGAGGGATGCATCCCCTTCATTGAGGGAGAGGGGCTTAGTTTAAGTAATTACTTAGAAACTTAGGTATTAGTAATGAGATTGAGATAAGTAATTTATTGGAGCCTTCTCAATCTTTTATATGATAGTTTTTTTAGGACAATTTAGTTAATTTGTTGGAGATGCTCTAAGGGAACCTATAACCTAAAATGACAAAAAAGAGTGTTTATTATGTAAATAGTGGGATGGCAATTGTTAGTCGCGTCCAAATAACAATGTTTGTTTCTTAGCATATCTTTGTTAGTGTTCTTGGATCATTCTAGGGTAGATCAGTGGGTGTTCTTCGACATTTAGGATAAACAAGTGGGTGAACATCATGGTGCACCTTCACGGTGCACAAAACAGAGAGAGAACCAGAGAGAGTACTAGAGAGGAGAGTGGAGAGTGGAAGACCAAACCTTCGTGATCCAGGCCCGCCATCACGTTCGTCGATGGAGTCTGCACACGGGCAGCAGCGGTCGGGGAAGATGGCGGCGCCGGTGGCGCTTCCCGTCACTGGCAGCGCCTCCCTGATCAGCTAGGGTTTCTCAGTGAGGGGTGCTGGCGGCGGTGAACCTCGTGTGTCGAGCCAGTGGCCCCCTCACATCTTCTTATAGGCACTGTGCAACGGGGGCCCACCAGCCAAGCGTTGGGCTGGGCACCTCCGATCAAGGTGTAGGTCAAGGGTCCAGTTGGCCGTTGGGCCAACTGGTGGAGAGATCAATTTCAACATTCTCCCCCTTGATCTCTCATCATTCTCATCATTCTTTAATTTCTTGCTTTCAACCTTCAATTCTCATCTTTCTTCTATCTCATTCCATTACAGATCAGCATATTGAGCGTGTCTCATCGTCATGGCAATTAGTGCCATTAGACTAACAGCCACAACACACTTCTCTGTTTTGGAACAAAAACTCTCTTCTGGGCCCTTTATTACCCGAAAATCATAGGCTATACCATAAACCCATGTCGACTACGTGTCCTCAAACACACTAGGTGGTAAGCCTTTAGTAAGCGGATCCGCAAGTTCTTTCTTATTACTTATATGTTCAATGTCTTCAAAAATGATTCTGGACTTTCTCCTTTACAACGAATACATTCATGTCAATGTGTTTGGCAGCACACTTGACCTGTCGTTATAGGAGTAAGATACTTATTTAAATGGTTATTGCTATTGTCAACCATTATCTATTCCGGGTATAGGTTCTCTTAACCATTTCGCCTGTCCTCTAAGTCTCACAATGTTCCATTGTATAACCTTGCATCATTCATGATTTCACAATCATTTCTTTAGAGCTTTTCCACAATAGAGCTCTGACAGCGCGTGTTAGTGATTGTGGATTTCACTACACATCATGCTGAACTTTCATTCTTTGTACCCACAACTATTTGAGAGTACTTGATATTCATTATTCAACATGAGGCTATAAATCTTTTCAATTCATTGTTTATTCCATTCAAGTGATTTATATCTAGATTCGACTTCTGCCAAAACATCCCGGATACATGAACTATGTCAGGGTAAGTTCTTATTCAATTCATCAAGCTTCCAACAGCTAAAGCATATAGAACGTCCATTTGATCAATCTCATTTCGGTTCTTCAAAAACATTTCAAGTTCTCAAATCTATTACCCTTGACTATAAGAACAGGCATAGGTTTCCCTTGTATGCATAGTTTATTTCTTCAAAATATTTTCTAAGTATGCCTTTATGCTTCTTCTCTTTCAATGAGTTTTAACTCAAATGATTCTTCACTGAGATTCTTCTTATTCAAACTTGAGGACAAAATTTCTTTTCTCTTCAATAGTAGATTGACATCACTACTAGCAAGTAAGATGTCATCCACATATAGGATTAGGAAATGAATTTCCCATTCATAAACTTTGCATAAATGCAATTTTCCTCTCCATTCTCTTCAAAAATCCAAACTTTCTTTGATTCATTAACTTTAAATTCTATTTTCTAGAGATCTGTTCTAATTCTCAGATGGTTTTTTGAGGCAACCTTCCTTATGTTCTTTTCCTTCCATGACAACACCTTTAGGTTATGCCATGTAAACTATTCATATAAATTCCTATTAAGAAATGCCATCTTTATATTCATCTGATGTAACTCTAAATCGTAATGCGCCACTAACATTTCATTGTAATACGTTCATTCTCTTTGAGTGAATCTTTCATCATAAGTTGCACTATATATCTTTTATCGTTCCCTCCAGAGCCACGTTACGTCTTGTAGACCCATTACAGCCTACTGTTTTGGCTTCATTAGGAATTTCTTCTAAATTCTGAACATCATTGGTATTTATCGATTTCATTTCATCTACCTTTGTTTCTTGCCATTTGGACGAGTGAATGTCTCTCATGGCTTCTACAAAAGAGATGAGATCAACTCTCATTTCTTCATCAACATTGACTTCACAGTCATCAAAATAATTGCTTTTCTCATTCTTTGAGACCTATTAGGGCCTCATGGCACTTCTTTCATATGGGGCTGTTATTGCTCTTTATTTCCAAGAGGCAAATATCGCAAGATCCTTATTTACTTATTCATCTTCATAAAAATCAAACAACAGGTGTTGTATATGTCATACAATATCAACAGGTAAGTGGGCATTCAACCCTGTTTCTATTCAATTCTTTAGGTATTTACATACCATGCTCCTCCAGATTACTCCATCCTTTGTAAGGATGGTGTATTTTCAAATTTGTTATTTGGAATTAATGTGTCATGTTTCTTTACTTAGGGGTAATATAATTGTGACTGTTGTACTCCCTCAATAATCACATTCATCTTTTATAGATCACTCTTCTTCATATCATATTCATCTCTTGTTCATAATGTACATCATGCATCATATTGTCAAAAAATTATAGGGGAGTATCTTTCTTGATCTCACAAATCTCCCCCTCGAAATATGGCAAGAACTTTTCTGCCAAAATTTTGAAACTATTCAAAACTCTTCTAGATGAGGAAGCTTTCATTACTTACTTCATCCACATGACTATGCCGTGCAAATAAAATTATTTCTTAAATCTTTTCGGGAGTACACACTTTCCTCATTACACTTCATGAACTCAATAGAGTCAATCAGTACTTTTGCAAGTCATACTTGCATGTTATTCTTGTCATTTGGTTCATATGCAACTTCCTTCTCCCGTATGCAGGATAAGTTCTGTCGATAAGTTCTGTCAAAATCTCCCCTCCATGCGGGATAATTCCCCATAAAAGGGATATCAAAACCAGAATTGACTCTCAAGGCATATTCAATTATACAGAAATAAATTCAAATACTCTTTAACCATGCTTAATCCGACGTTGGTCAAATTAAACATGTGTATAACTCATTACATTTCATATCATGACGATTAAAATTAAAAGTTACATGACATATTACATCTCTTATCATGGTTCATAGAAGCAGTACATAAAAAACATTTGTTAAACTACACTCTTATTTCACATAAAGGTCATTTCTTAAACTAAACTCTCATTTGTTCTATCTTCTTTTCTTAGATCAATGCACCTGAATCATCCTGTTCTTTCAATCCATCCTTTAAAGAAAACAATGCCCCTTATATGATGGTTTTCTTTAATGCAAAACTTACACTTTTCATCTTCTGAGCCATAAGTACCCAACTTATTTTCTTTCTGCCTTCAAGAATGAAAGCATGGAGGTCTATGTCCGAAAAATATTCAATAACAAACATCAACAATGAGTATGAAAATAACCCTTAGTTGGTCTGGTTAAAGACATGCACATTAAATTTTTAATCTTTCTTCTATATTCTAAATCACCGTTGGGCAGAAATAGAATAAAAACTTTATTCTTCTACATCAATTCTTTCATATAACTCAATCATCTTGAAAAACATACAACTTCTCCTCAAGATTAAATTCTTCCGTTGGTTTAAATTTAATTAGAGGATAATCATCATTATTGCAGCGAAAACACGAAAAAAGTCTTTCTAGTTCATTAGCATTTCTTGATCATTGCCATTTCTTTGAGATTCTTCGAAATCTGAACTTTAAAATTTTACAATATTGTTATCATCAACGTTGGTCAGAAAATAACAATATCATAATTTCTCTAAAACATAAAACTGACTATTTCTCCAATTAAAATATTTCCGTTGGTTCTAATTTTAGTTGAAGAATGAACTTTTCATTATTCACTCAATATCTTCAACTGCTCTCCAAATTAAATTCTCCCGTTGGTTCGAATTTAATTATGAGCAATAATTCCTTCAATATTCGCAGCGTTAACATGAGTGAAAATTCAATAATTCATTTTTTTAAATATCTATTCAATAGTGCTCTCTGAACAAAATTATCGTTGGATAAAATTTGCATAGAAAAATTCGTGTCAAAATTTGATTCAAATTCATGTAATTTTCATTTCAAATAAATTCCTAGAAAAATTCATAGGGATCACTGTTCATATAGGCCGGAAAACCGACTATTTGGCCCAATAGCCGAAACGGCTCGTGGCCTGGTCGGCCGGCTGTGGGCGCGGGCGCGGTTTTTAAGCGGCCCAGCAATGGCCCACGGCGTCGGCCCAAGTAGGGTTTTTTATTGATTTTGAAAATTCAAAAAAAATAATTCATGAAAGTTACTGTTCATTAGTGGGCCGAGGCAGACCATTCGGCCCAGCCTCCATTTCGGCCTGCGATGGCCACGGCTGCAAACCCGCCTGGGCCGAATTTGGCCCAGTGGTGTCGGTGCATCCTGGCCGTTCATCCGGAACGGACGGCTGTCCGCCGATCTCGGCCGAACAAAACGGCGCAACGGCTAGCTCCCCCGATACCCTAGGCTCATTTCTCATCCCCTCCTTCTCTCTCCACTCGCCGCAAGCACGCAGAGAGCGACGGCCGTCAACTTCACCGATCGAAGAAGAGAAGAGGAGATCGACAGCGTCGCCGCGGGCCCCCTCGCCGGCGCGCGCGTTCGCCTATGGCTGAGCGCGCCGCCGTCGAGCGGTCTCGCGGGTGGTGCTCGGTTGGTCGAGGCACGCGCGACCGAGTCATCGTCGGCGGCTCCGGTGCAAGTTCTCAGCACGCCAGCCATGGAGACGGCCGGCGGCGATGGAGGGATGTCTCTGTACCAGGTAGGTTCCCCTGCATCACCCCCTTTTTCCATTTCTGAGTGGGTTCTTCTTCTAGGGTTAGGGTTTGGAGTTCTTCCCCGATCCGTCGGATTAGTCTTCTCTCTCCCTTCCCCTTCCATTTAGGGTTGGGATTTCATTGGGTTCGGGTTCGAGTAGGGTTAGGATTTCTATAGTCTTCAGTTCATTCCCCTCCCCCGATTCAATGTTAGGGTTAGGGTTCGATTCGATTTTCCCCTTCCCTTTCTTTGATCCGCACTGGATCATTTCTTCCTGTTCATGTGAGTGGGGTAGAGATAGGGTTCATCATTGCAGTTCGGTTCAATGTTCTTCTTGCCCCTTCCCTTCCCCTCTCCCCGATCCGAACTGGATCGGTTTTCTTACCCCGAAATCAAGATCTAGACCTAACCTGGCTCTGATACCATTGTTAGTGTTCTTGGATCGTTCTAGGGTAGATCAGTGGGGTGTTCTTCGACATTTAGAATAAACAAGTGGGTGAACATCATGGTGTACCTTCACGGTGCACAAAACAGAGAGAGAACCAGAGAGAGTGCTAGAGAGGAGAGTGGAGAGTGGAAGACCAAACCTTCGTGATCCAGGCCCGCCATCACGTTCGTCGATGGAGTCTGCACACGGGCAGCGGCGGTCGGGGAAGATGGCGGCGCCGGTGCCGCTTCCCGTCACTGGCAGCGCCTCCCTGATCGGCTAGGGTTTCTCAGTGAGGGGTGCTGGCGGCGGTGAACCTCGTGTGTCGAGCCAGTGGCCCCCTCACATCTTCTTATAGGCACTGTGCGACGGAGGCCCACCAGCCAAGCGTTGGGCTAGGCACCCCCGATCAGGGTGTAGGTCAAGGGTCCAGTTGGCCGTTGGGCCAACTGGTGGAGAGATCAATTCCAACATATCTTGATTGCAAAATCAAATAAAAGTTGGGTTGGCTTCGTCTAGATGGACAAGCTAGCCCGTGGGCGAGTTCTACTCCAACTTCAACCCTCCAAGACTTCAACCCTCCAAGAGCTCCCGCACAGGGCTCCCAGCGATCATGGTGACCTCAGACACGTCCATGTTCCCCGTTAATTATCCCCTTTCAGCTTGTTGAAGGTACAGATGCTGTGTGACACTTAACCTTGCAGTATCTCCAAATATATCTCACCACTTTGTGCTACCTCTATGTGTAGGACTATGAAGGGGCAGTCAATGCGTTCTCAGAAGCACTGAAACTTGAGCCGGCGAATTGCGAAATCAAGAAAGCTCTAAGGCAGTGCTCTTGTTTATTTTCGTCTACGGAGTACTGCTTTTTTTTTTCAATTATTTTCCTAACTGAAGCTATCATTATCAAACACCACCATGTTATTTTTCAATTATTGGTCAGAGTGGAGCATGAGCATCTAAATTCCCAACTATTTCCGTACATGTTTACTACGTATCTATCAACATATTCTTAGGCATTTGATTCTTGAAATTTGTAGGGAGGCGACTGATTCCCTGATGAGTGTTGGCTACTCCGGAGAACAGAACCCATGAACTTCTGCATCAGTGCGCTTTATGTCACGTTAACAATCCTCTATATATTGGGGCTCATCATAGCCTCAGAGGCTCAGATTATTGATATATATGTAGCCATAACGCTCTGCTGGAAATACCATAGTTTCGATCTGAACTTCTTGTGTATCTTTTGCCCCCTTTGGGACGAGCATATCAGTGAACGGTTTGAACTAGTAATATATGTACTCAGAGTTTCAGACGCCTAAGTGCACTTGTTCCTAAGTGGTAGTAAAGCTGCAGTGTTAATACTCCCTTTGTCAAATTCGATTGGGCGCAAACTTTCAGGCTGATTATATTCATCTAAAGCTTTAATGTGATCAACCAGTTTCATCCATAACCATTTTCTCTGTTGTTTTACTTGTTCGGCAGTCGTGTACATTGTCATCTTAGAATTTGCCACCCCAGTAAGCAGAGGTACAGTATGGCGGTGAGCGCAATTGCCTGACGCTTTTTAAGATCGTGCAGACTTGTTCGCTAGATCCGGATCATGACTAAAATACAGAGTACTCATCTGCGCCCAGAGATGCACATTCTTGGAAAACAGATCCGATCGAGCCACGCAGATTCAGTTCAGCTCAGCCCCTCCATGTTGTTCTGGTCTCAGTTCTTTACATCAGCATGATACCGATTGAGGATTGGATCACAGGCATAGGTGTTGTCATCACTCATCAGCATCAACCGAGGTCTGCAAGTATGCAACGAGGCATGCCCAAAAACCACCAGCAGCACACATCTCCCAACTAGGTCTGCGATTCCACATGGTCTGGCCAGCCCGGCTTTCATATTGGTATGGTGTTGCCCATGTTCTCTGACCCTCGTGCCCATGCTGATATGTACTGCAGAGTCGGATACTGCACATCTGCTAGAACGTGGGGGCAAAATGACATTGTGGACACACAACATGTTCCCAAAACGAAATGATGAAACAAGCATCAAACAATGGTGGTAAAGACACCATCAACACATCATAGTTTGAATGAAACAGTACGAGCCTACAAGAAGTCTACGTTTCCTGGAAGGTATCTACAGAATATGTACAATGCCAGTTCAATCCAGTGCATGCTACGAGTCATGCATAAGCTCACGGATAGCCACAAAACATCCCACAGTTTATATATATCACAAAAGAACCAATAGCCCAGCTACATTCTCCGTTTAGTCTCTGCAACAGTACCTCGTGGCCACATATTATATATATGAAGCCTGCCTGGCTGACCCCCATAGAGTTACGGAGAATAATAAACAGATCAAGCATATCACAGGTTTCACGAGCGAGCAGCGTTCCTCACAGCATCTTTGGCCTCCCTGCAAATTTTTAGGAATCAACAAAGACCTAAAAATACCATTCATGTATCATAAAGATGTATGTAAAGAATGAGATTACAAGTTCACGTTCCCACGGATAATGGACACATATAATCATGGTAACAACTGCATGTAGCAAGTATTAGGGAACAGTGAGAATTTACCTCAACGCGTTCTTGATTTCATTACTTGCAGGGTCAAGTTTCAGTGCTTGTGTGAACGCATCGACTGCTAGGTTGTAGTGCTGTGCACATAGAGAAACGCTACGGGAGTGAGATACATAGGAGAGGCGTTAGATTTGGTTACGAGACTAGTTTTGACGTAGCTGTTAGCTGACTAATGTTTACCTTCAGGAACCTGAGAGCTGCGCCTTCACGATACCATGCCTTAGACCACGAAGGACGCATCATCCTGCATTTTTGGGAAAATTTAAGAGCTTCCTTCCCGTCTCTCATCCGCAACCAACATAAGCTTATGTTGGACGACAAGGTGGCATCAAGTGGATCTCTGTCCAATGCCTGCATTAACAATCGGTACTTTGGAATTTCTAGTGTCAGTCTAACAGGTTGTGTGGAGCATAAAACTGGCTCCTCGCATTGGTTTAAGTAAAAACAAAGAAAGACTTTCTTTACTTCTTTACAAGAGTGAGGTGGTTGTGTTGGCTGGTTCTACACAAGGTCATTTTCTGTGAAATGAATTGCGAGCTGTACTCATTTGGTTTGTATATGCCTTACCAATTGTAAATTTGTGAACAATAATGGCTCTTGTTTCAAATTTATACTTGAACTTTCTTTTATTTAGGGTCCCTTGGAATGCAGGCACATGGCTAGTACATGTACTATCAAGTTCATTGAGTTTACCCGGACTTCAAAACCATATATTTCAGTATCAATTCAAATCTGGTCCAGACCATCGTGAGGTTGGTCTTAATCAACATGGCATGAAGCTATCGCGGCTTTATACTTTCAGAATTTAGAGGCAGTCCATGTTTTCATATTTTTTTAAACGTTGTTTTCTATTTATAATAATATAAAAAGTGAATTCAGCACTTCGTAAAAAAATATTAAGCTGGGATAAATCCATTCTACATCGCCCACCTTATGTGAACCCATGATGGAGTGTGAGTTAAGGCTCCAAATAACTGCTTTTACAGTACAGGAAGTAAATCAGACCAAGTGCAGGTACCAAAATGTGAACTGTTCCCTTAGTTTGACACTGGTGTGTGAGCAAACCATAAATAGCTAGCATCTGATGTACGAGGTCGGCGGTGCGGGGGGCCATGGCGTCGGCCGTCCCTTGACGCAGCTAGGTCTTCCGTCTTCGGAAGGTTCCAGAAGGGTCAGGCGATGATAGGGTTTTGAGTAGGGGAGTGGGGAATGGAACCGTACTATGGAAGGAAGCCGGGCGGGCGGTGTTTTTGGCGGGAAATGTGAGGGCTGCGCGGGAGGGCACGGGACGGCTGCCACGTGTTCAGGGATGAGCGGACGCTGCTGGGACCCACGTGGGTGACCTCACCTGGTGGGATCGTGCCACGGGTGGTTTTATCGAACTCGAAGTTTTGCAATCGATCTTGTAATCAAAGTCCAAAGAGGTAACATATTTATCTCCAGATTAGTTTTGTAATTGGTCTTGCATTGTTGCGCTTCATGGGACGAAAAATGGGTGCAACCGTGATGAGTACATCGCGCATTTATTTAGTTTGTTAAATTAAGGAAAGATGACTAGAGTCTATTTGATCCCCTAAATTTGTCACCAAGTTTGAAAACCTCCTCAAGTCAAAACAAAAGATCGCGTGTACTGTTGTGTGTAAAATAATTTGGAATGCAGGAGTGTGTAAAATAATTTGGATTTCAAGTGTACTGTTGTGCACAATAAATAATGTAAGATAATGACCGGGATGTTATTAGAGCTGATGTGAAATAACTCCTTTCTTATATTAAAATTCTGTGCTAGGATAATTTCACATTCGATTCTCAATCCTTTGTCTTAATAACATGATGATGAATCCATTTTGTAGGACGACCAAAAATCTAGCGTGCTACAGCTTTGAGGGTTGTGATAAAGTGTATATAAGCCTCTGAAGAAGTATTCACTTGGACCTCTCCAAAAGCATGTTCCTCTGAGCTAAAGCGGTAAAGCCCAAGGGCGAGGCTGATCTGTCCAGTCTTCTTGTCAACACACTTTACAGATTTGCAAAGCCTATGTCTGAGTTACAAAGAGGAGAAGAAAGGCAGTGAGTGTTGGTGGATGATTCTTGCTTCTATAATTTAGAAGAGTTGTAGGCCACGAAGCCCAGTCAGGAACTGCCAAAAATATAAATTGGGAAATACTGAGTTAACTTTTTTTTTGGTGACTAAATACTGAGTTAACTGTTACAGGCTTATAGCACAGTTTTACTTCAGACTGTAATTTTAGCATTTGTACTGTAGAGTTATTGAGTTGTTTGTAGTATTGTTTCGAATTTTGAGTATGCAAATGCATGCACACACATGTACCATGGATATGTATTTGGTCATTCAACAAGACATCCAGAAATTTTGAGATCCACATATGAAGTTGCTCTTGAAAGGGAGGCAACATAATAGGATTTTTCATTAGCAAATGGCTGTTCAAGAAGTTTATAAAAAAAAACTTGCATAACCATGAGCTCCAGAAATTGGTTAGTTGATTTGTCGTGGCTGTTTTGTCCTCAGGGAAATAAAAAACTTGCATATCCATGTGCCATGTCAACTGAGGACATAACGACCATTGCAAATCAAATGTAAATCTGTAACCAATTGCTGCAGCTCATCGTTTATTTGCTTGAGTGGATCTACCACAGAACTGCAGAGGAAAACATTAGAACATCAACAAAAAGAATTACTCATCCCATCCTTTTTTTGATGCAAATGAACCACTGGACTGCAGAGGAAAACATTAGAACATCAGTAAAAAGAATTTCTCATCTCATCCTTTCTTTGATGCAAATGAACCACTGGGAAGTTTACCCTGCTCAAGTTATTGAAAAAAGTCTTGCCTGAACGCACTCAGAACATACAACACAACGAGTTCACATGCCAATATGGGCAGCAGGTCTCTGGGATGAAATTTTCCCCAATATGGGCATCAGATTTCTGGGATGAAAATTTCCAAAAATCAGCATGTCATACTACGACAAGATGAACCAAATTCATCAGCGACAGCTAAACATCCGGTTTGGAAGCTGAAGACAAAAGAAACTGAAAATGAAAAACTGACAATTGCCAGCTTTGCAGACTGGAACAATTGCACAACTGAGATCGCACACATGCAACTCCAACAACCCGACTGGAACAATTGCACAACTGAGATTGCACACATGCAGGAAACCAACAATTCCAGCAACGTGAATAGAACAATTGCACAACTTAGATTCACACATGCAGGAAACCAACAATTTCATCATAACTGGGACTCACACATACAGGAAACAACTGAGATTAACATCCTGAATGCAACAGAGCAACACTGCAAATATCCACAATATGTAGCACCATACCATAACCGGCATATGCCAGAAAATCTCAGGCATACTACCCACACATATTTGCAAGCGCTAAAGGTACACCAGTTTCTACTTGAATGCAAAGCCTGGAAAGTGTGAAATGAAGATAACTGAGTTCAATATGTTTGTCAAGTCTGGACCCTCTACTCCTAACATATACGATGATCTCATAGAAGTAGCACTTATCAACCCAGCACAGGTTCTGCGGATGTCCAGCATGCTACCTCACTGTTGCTCCCCACTGGGATCAAAGAAAAAGGCATCCAACCTCAAATTATCTGAACGATTCTCCAAATCACAACTTATATAGCAGAGGCGACAAACCTTGATGTTTTCTCAGTCGGGCTACTTCCAGAACCCAGCCTCGAAGCAGACCCCGGTTCTTTCCAGGACCTAGCAAAATCCTAAGAAAAAGAACCATCATCATATCAATAGTGAATATGACACATTGTGTCGCCGTTATTTGCTAGTACCAACTCACCAGCACCAATTTCCTAGCATCAGATGCAGGGTCAAGCGTAGATGAATTTGGCTCCACCATATTCATGTAGCTAATTGCTTCCTCAATAGATTTTGCTGGAGCATGTAAATAGAGATGGCAGAGACTCCTCTTTGCATACAAGGTTGGATCCGTATGGCCAATTTGAGCCGCCTGCGATCATCGAATGATACAGAGGCTGAAGAGCTATATTGGCATCTATAATGTAACTTAAATATCATTTGGAGGGCGAAATAACTTACTTCTGTGTAGAATTTCAATGCAATATCACGTTCTTTCCTCCAGTAAGCAGCATCCCCCTGTTCAATAGCCTTACTGCATCTGCGGAAGCGCTCCTACGGTACATGTACAACCCAAAAGTCAAATAGGAAACATATTCCAAATCGGTGGTGCAAAGAAATCTGCATTGCAGTATTCATAAAAGCTACCAACATCAATCCAACCATCATGCTACAAAAGAAAAACCGAAATATTTTGTTCCAAATTGTGGGTCTGAACTCACAGTTTCTTCCCACTCGATTATTTCAGAAACGCTCAGGCCTTCATATTGTGTCAAATGGGGTGTGCAAGGGAGAAGAATCTCCACACATCTCTTCCATCCTTTGGCCGAAGCAATTTGTATCGGGAGGTTATTATCCTGTTATAAGAAGCCACAAAAATGAACTTTAGAAATAAACACGTGAGAGCTTAAGGGATAACAAAATTAGGCCCTGCAAATTAGTATACTGTATGTTAGAACGACAATATATATAGAGTGTGCAAGTGGATTCAAACTCCCAATGCTCACTGGGGCAAGTGAACAAGTATTTTTTTAAAAAAAAAAATGACTCCCCCCAACCACGCGCGCAGTGGCAGGGGCAAGCTATGGAACATTCCAAGATAAGTTCATCAGAATTAAATCCAACTGTGGGTTTTTATCCTAAACATCTAGTTAGGAAATAATTCCATCAGTGTCAGGTATCACAATTCTTTCAAGTTCCAACAATCAATATCTGGATATCAAGACTAGACAGGCTAGTAAGCACAAATGCTTCTTTGAAATCACAACATTGAATCTCAAACAACAAAATGCCTCATTTAAGGACCTTCACTAATTACCCTAAATTTGTTGAGTGCCAAACAGAGTCATAATAACCACTCTAACAATTGCAAAGATCCTAGTGTGATATGAAACATTCGTCCAGAAAGATTACTGTGCAATTAAAATAGGCATAAAGCCCAGAGCTGACAACTAATACTGAAATTGAGAAGTAGCAAGGTAGAACTCACTTGATCAGGCACAGTGGGACCAGCAGCTTTTCTCAACAAACACTGGATGCAACCATCTAAGCCTTTATAAGCAGCTAGCGCTACTGGATGTACAGAACAACCATAGCCGTTCACATCAGCACCAGCCTGCAATTGTGTACATCTCAGGAATCGCACAATCAAATTTGTTGAACCCCATTGGCATGAAATAGTTTGGGGGCAAACAGCATCTCTAAAGTGACAAAATACTGCACCTCAATAAGTATCTCCAAGCAACTCAATGATGAACCATGGATGGATGCTAGCAGTGGCGTTACCAGATTCTTTGACAATCTGTTACACTGGGTAAAAAAGAGAAAATAATAACGATACTGTCAAAAAAAGAAGGGTTCAAGCAGTGTAGTATGCAAGTCACCAGAAGAAGAAAGAAAAGTTACACATGTCACTATGTCAGCACCTGATCAGTTTATTCAACTTTACCTACAAAATAAAACTAAAGATGCAAATGGGAAACCACAATGGTCATTCTCGTCTCTCTTTTTACTGTAACACTGAATATTAAACTAAGCCTAAACATTTTTAAGATGAAACAGCTTTCAGGAACAATGTTCCCCAGGAAAGTCCAGAGAATAAATAAATGCCGCATGATAGAAAAAATAGAACAAGGCATGCAGGCAATCTGAGTTCACCCACAAACAATTGTTTGCTCAGTTCTCATAGGTAGCGTACTGAACTCAACACATATAATATTGTTGATGAAAAGGAGCAAAGGAGATGAACACGAATATTGTCAGAAAAAGGCAAAGGAGAGCAGTAAAGCAAGAAGATATTACATCTGCATTATGATCCAGAAGGAGTGTTACTATTCTTTCATTTCCATGGAGAGCAGCACATAATAGCGGGGATTCACCATCTTGACATAAGGGGTCAACAATAGCTCCTTTTGACAACAAGTATTCTGCAATTTCAAAGTAGCCTGGAAAAAAATAGATGGAAAACACATCAAATTGACCTTTAGGACCTATTGATGTGTTTCATAACTAAAGGATAGTCAACACCAAGAGCTCAATATTTTAAGAATGGATCGTTTTAACATTTCCATAGGCCTATAAGCTAAATGCGATTTTGCATTGATCCAGAGTTTGTTTCGCTATCAAAGCTAGCTTAGGTTCATGTAATAATATAGATAATAAGCCAGGTTAAAACTAAAAAAATTAAAGAACACCATATGCAAGGGAAGAAAAAACACATATATACAAGGGCAGAAAAAACCTTTAGTGGCTGCAATATGAAGTGCCGTAATTCCAGAGTTATTTGCTTTATTCGGGTCAGCTTGATTGTCGATGAGATATTGGACAATGGCTTTGTTTCCCTCACAGTTTAATGCAGACATTAGCGGTGTCACGCCTAACAAAATCATGAAAAACAGTACATATTGATTAACAATGATCCATGATTCTCCTGATTAGCACTAAAAATCCCCACCCCTTTCTAAACAAACCTCAGCCCCACCCACCACTACCGTCCGCCCTGATTGGCTGCTCGCCACGCGAGCGGCCGTCGTGGCCACGACCGCTGCCGCGCCAACTTGCTCGCGCCGACTTTGCTCGCCTTCCCCGCGCATGCCGCCTGGGCGGCCAGGACGGCTGCCGCGTCGCTTTCCCTCAACTTCCCCACGCATCGCGTCTGGGCGCTCACCATGCGCCGCCGCCAGCCGCTCTATACCTCTCTGATTCTCTCTCCCCTTTGCCTCGTGGCACACCAAACAATTTATAACCCTAGTTTTTTTTGGGGGAATTTGTAGCCCCCTAATTTAGCCCAAGCCCACAACTATAAGCCAAACTCAAATCCAAAAAAAAAGTTGGTTCCAAGTCTATCATCTGCATTGGTGCGCAACTCGACTCCGAATAGAAATCAGACTATAATACGAATACGAGTGCATCATCTGCATTGGTGCGCGGGAGGTGCTGCAGGCGGCGCAGTACGTCGCCGCGGGCTGCGAGTGCGTCACGGCGGCCGTCGCCCACCGCAGTACCGCACTGCCCAGCGACAACGGCGGCTTCGCCGACACGGCCTTCGTCGCGCTCGCAGGCGAGACGCCAATCCTCCAGAAGATCGCTTGAGCTACCTGTTTTAATGGTAGCAGTTAACAAGGGCTTAACTGATATTGTCAAGTTCTTACTGGAGGTTGGAGCTGACCCTAGCATTCCTGACACGGTTCTTTCATTCATGACTATCTTTGTCCCTGCTGTTTATTTACTTTGATACTGTGTGGTTCACTGTCCCATGATCATCTGCATATCCTAGTAGAATGAAACCAAGGTCTCAAAGGCTCTGAAGCTAGTTCAGTCCCCTATTGGCTATTGAGACCTTTTAAGTTGCGCATTTATATTAGCAGTCATAGCTTTGTTCTTGTTTTCTAGCTAACTGTTGCTTAGACATTTTTTTGAAAGATTGGTTTCTGGCTTACTATTAATTATGAGGGAATAAAATACAAAACGTATCAGTGGTACACAATGAAATTTCAGCTACAGGTCAAACGACCCGCAGCCGACCCTATAAATACAATGTGATTACTAGCTGCTAGTTAAACTACAAAGGAAAAAGGGGATTATCATCACAAGAGACTAACCACTCATTCCTAAAGAGAGACTAACCTGGCAAAAACACAAGTTTGGCAGCCATTGCAGTCCAGTCTTTCTTGAAGCAGTAGCCACATAAAAAACTTACAGCATGGCACAACTTTGGCATTCCAAACCTATTATCCCATATCCGAAAATATTGCACCTTCAAACAGTAAGTATGCCAACCGTGGGGAGTATGCATTGTTTGCAGTGTATCTCCAAGTTATGGAGTCCAGGTCTTCAGTGTTCAAGTTGAGCTCTGCCTCCTGCTGCATGGTGAACTGTACAAAACCATCGATAAGAGGGGCTGTCAGGTTGTGATCATTGATCATTGTTGGAAGTGTGGCGGGAAGGGGAGCCCCCGAGCATCGAGCGACGACTATGGAGGAGAGGGCGGCGGCTAGGGTTCAGGCGTGGGGGAGGAGAGAGGAGGGGGGCGGCGCACAGGAGAAGGAAGAGAGGTAGGAGATAAGCCTTTCGGTGATTACTTTCTTGATCTCAATGATTACATGGTCCCTCTATTTATAGTCTTGGGCAGACTTCTCTCTTAAGCAATCTAGAGATGGAAGTCCTTATAGATGTGGACTCCTTCCTATCTTAACTAATTCTATTCCTATTGAAGATCCTCCCGAGGGCTTGCCCCTTCCTTGCATGTGCGCCTGCCCTAGGCAGGGCTGCCGCGGCCGGTGCAGGCAACTGCTGCTACGTGCGCTTGGGCCAAGGCCCACTTGGCCCATAATAGTCATCCTCCATTGTAGGAGCCACTGTTTGATTCTTGCGCTTGCTATGTGAGAATAGCAGCGGGAATAGGGAGGACAAAGTTGTGCCTTTCATCCAGCTAGAATTCCAGAAAGACGCCTTCCTGCTATTCTTAACCAGGACACAAGTTGAAACATTGAACAATGATATATTCATCTCATGAACTGGTAGCTCCATACTAGCCCATGGCTGCTGTGGGGAAATCCAGTCAATCCACAAGCATCTTAGCCGAAGGGCCCTGCTGAAGCGATCCAAATTCTGAGTTCCATGTCCCCAAAATTGTGTAGGTTTGGTACAGATGAGCCAGCTTACTTTACATTTAGCGCCTGTTAGATCTTGTTACTCAGCCCAAAGGAAGCACCTGCACATTTTGTCCAGGTCCTTCATGAACTGCTTAGGTGTTCGCAGGGCCATGAACAGGTAATGGGTTGTGAAGGAAACACTGATGGTACCAACTCACGCCGTCCTGCTGGGTTGAGTAGCTTTCCTTACCAGCCAGCAAGCTTGGCCTTTGCTTTGTCCTGTATAGGTTGGGTGCACCATCCTTAGTCAGCCAGTAGCTTTACTGAAAAGGTTCATAATGTCCATAACCATGGAAATGTCATGCTTGTCCGGATTGGCGAACATGATTGCGTCATCAGCATATAGCAATAGGCGCAATGTTGCGCAGCGTCCCCTCTTAGTGATGACAACGTCCCAACTGAATGAGCAAGCCCAAATACTCGCTGCAAGGTATTAATTGCCAAAATGCACAAGTATGGGGAGAGAGTCTCGATCCTTGATCGAGATCCCTTTGGTAATAAATCCTTTGTCCCGGAGCACCTTTCAGTAAAACTGAAGATAATGAAGTTGTGAGTAGAGCAGCAAGTCAGTTCACCAACGGTTACTTAAACCTCGGTGTTGTAACAGTTCTGGCAGATAATCCCAAGAAACTGTGTCAAAAGATTGAGATATCCAATCTAAGGAGATGACAGCTGGTATCTGCTTCTTGTGGTATGCTTGCCCTAAGTTCCTCACATGTAGGAAGTAATCTTGCATACTCCTTTCCTTTTTCCTATTTTCCTTTTCTTTTTTCTTCATCAACTACCGCTCTAAGCTGATGTTTTAAGTCTTGCTTAAATTCTTAAGGCGTCGCCTCGCCTCACGCCTTACTCGCTTAAGCGTAAGGCGGTAGTCCGTCGCCACGCCTCGCCTTACTGCCTTGAAAACATTGTGGATACCAAGTTGTTGATATGTTTGTAGAGTCTGATGGACAGGACTTTGAGACCAGTTTTGCAGAGGAGTGTATTAAGCTTATTGGTCTAAAATCCTTGGGTTCATAAGTCGTCTCCGTTTTTGGGATGAGGGTTATGTTAGCTCCATTAGTCTAAGGCAATGTGTTCGTGTGTCGATGGTGGAAATTAGAGGAAGCATTCAACACTTCACCCTTAATGATACTCCAGCAGCAGCGATAGAAAACATCCTAGCACCTTTTGAGAAGGTTATTGTTGTATGTCCTGCCGCACTCCAGCTCGGAGAAGGGTCTATCCATACGCTCCACCACGGGATTTTGTCAAGCATGTAAGGTTCAATAAGTCCCAGTAGAAAGAGTTGCTCCTGTATCCTTCTGCTCAATAATGTTTCAAGTAATCAGCTATAGTGGTTTCCTTTTCACCCTGTGTATATAACACCAGGGACTGATCTGGTTTCTGCCAAGCAGGGATGTTGTTTCTCCGCCGCCTTGCGTTTGCATACATGTGAAAGTAACGAGTGCAAGCATCGCCGTTCTTGAGCCAAGCAATCCTAACCACGCCCGCTCCACAGCAGCAAGGTCAAGAATTCTAGCCTTCAGGCTCCTTCCCAACTGTTGCTTAGGCTGGGATCAAGTGTGTTCCCATTTAGTAACCTCTTGTATCCATTTACCTTCAAAAAAACCTCTTGTATTCATGATAAAGTAGAGCCCATGACCAGGTAAAAAGTAACTTTCAAGAGTATAGTGTAAGTGTGTGTATGAAACACCTGTAGTTCAAGTGTCAAGCAAGTCTTTGTACAGTGTATGTATTCTATGCACATTTTTGGGTTACTTTGTTTTGGTCTGCGTGATCTTAGATATTCTGAGGTTTGCAGCTTTAGTTATAAAATACATGCAAAGACATTATGAGTTATTTTGTAAAGTGTATTATAAATCAAAATTGCTTCTCAGAATTGTGATGCCTGGGAGGTCCAAAGCACAGGATTGAAATCCCACTGTTGGAAATGTTAGTCAGGTACATGTGCTATGATTTCCTACACTTGATGACTAACCAGAACTTAAGAGGGACTGATTTTGCATGGTTTCCTGTAAATTCTTCTCCGCATTTAACATTATGTAGGACCATCTATATGATTGTTATGTTATATATTCTTAGAATTCTTTGTTGTTGGTCATTTCTCCTTTCATGCTAGACTATATCACCTTCCACTTTTGTCTTTGCATTGAAGCATGGGAAATTCCCAATCATGTCATGAACATCGTGAGCTAGTTGAAATTCTATTTCCTCAGACAAAGCCAATTCCACTTTTTCCAGATTGGAGTGTTGATGGGATTATTAGAGCTATGAAATACCTAAGCTGCGAGCCTCAGATATGTTAGTGGTTTCTTACTGGACACTTTAGGTGCCAGGCTTTCAAAGTTAATAGAATGAGAAAATGAGTATGAATGAACTCACTCTGGAGAAAAAAATTACTGACTGCTACATTTTAATTTATATGTTGGAGCCCCTTGAACGCCATGGAGTATGGACTCTTGTAACTGAACATGCTTCCATGTTTATTAGGAGTCGATAGAAGAACAGATCTGTTGCGAAGTCTGAAGGAAAAGAAGCGTTTGTATAGGGGGACTATGTTGATGCAGCCTACTGCTATATGCTGGTAAATGCTTGAGCCTATGCTATACTTGTTGGAATAATACAAAGTGTTGCACGATACCCTTCAAAAAAAGTGTTGCACGATGGTACTTGACTACTTGTTCTGAAACATGAAGGACCTTCATCTTGTTTTTTTTTTCTTGTATAGCCACTAGCCACTGCGCAAAGAGGTTCTTAGACCTGTGTTGCTGATTGTTAATGCAGGCAATGAGAAAAAACTCACACGATGCCACCTTATTCGCCAACCGAAACATATGCTGGCTGTGGCTGAGAGAAGGGGGGAGGGCTCTGTCAGACGCTCAGCATTGCAAAACATTGCAGTCACATTGGATGAAGGCATGGTACCGTGAGGGCATGGCTCTTAGCTTCCTCAAGGTATAGCATACATCAAATTTAACCTTGAATCTATCTAGTTTCTGCTCCTGAATCGTGACTCTTGTGGTTGGTATTCTCCATTGTATAGGAGCACAAAGGAGCAGTGGGTGCTTTTGAGGAGGAGCTTAAGCTCGATCCCACCAACCATGACATCAAGAAAGCATTGAGGCACTACTCTTGTTTCCTTCTATGCTATTTTCAGCTATTGCCCTAACTGAGTCTATTGTGCATTGGACCTGGAGCATGAACGTCCAAATCGTGCTGCCTCCCTAGTGCCTTTACTTAGATCTGTGCATCATTCATTAGCCTCTGATTCTCAAACTTGCAGGGATGCCATGGAGTCTATGAAGAATGCTGCTTGCTCTAGAGAACAGAACCCTCAAGTTGCTGCCTACATTTGATCAGACTAATAATCAATCCTCAGTAATATATATGGGCCATGCGGATTAGCATCAGTGTACTGCTGCTAAGACTATTTTACGCTGTTCTTGACTCTTGATCTTTTGTGTAATATCATTTGCTGCCAGGAGTGAACTAGTGATGTTGTTGGGTCCCTTCATTCCAATGAAAATTGAGTCGTTTTTCCTTGTAAAGTACTTAGCACACTTGTGGTTGTGGACCAACTGGTGAGCTCTTTTTTTTTTGCGAGAAGACAAACTGGTGACCTGACCAAGGGGGGTCCCCTCTCGATAAATTCTGTGAGATGATCTTGCGAACAAGCTGGTACATCCTGTATTTTGGCAAAGCTTGCAAAGATATTATTGGCCATGAATTTTTGGCGGGCACTAGGCATGTGGCCTTTTGTTTTGGCACCTTTATTTGTGTATTTTGTAACAGCACAACTCGCCAGAAATCCGATGGCCTTTTTCTACACCAGAATAATGTTGTGGCCACAATAACAGTACGGCAAGATTTAAAACTGAAACTGAACAAAAAAAATAAATTCCTATTTTGCTCTATAATGACATAACACATGGAATAGTAGTATAGTAGTTTCACATTTGATGCCACATAAGCGTTCCAGCATGGCAGTACGAGCGATGTGAGTTGTGATAGACTGCGAATGCGAATTGTGATAAACTGATTATGGAATTTGGTGCAGAGTTCGCAAAAAGACTGAAAGATATCGATATGGACCAAGCGTGAGGAAAGCTGTCACAATTAGACAAGAATCCCGAGGCCCAAAAGATAGAGTTGGATTTGACATCCGAGGCCATCTAGTTGAGTTTGGTCTTCTAGTTATGTGGGCTTGGGCTAAATTAGGTCTATAAAATGTTCTGTGTCTGCCACGGGACAAAGGGGAGCAGAGGTATAGCGGCGGCGCGTGGTGGGCGACTACCATCGGCGGCCAGACGCGATGCGCGGGGAAGATGAGGGAGGGCGGCGCTGCAGCGGTTCTGGTCGCCCAGACGGCATGCGCGGGGAGGGCGAGGAAAGCCGGCGGCGCGGCAGCGGTCGTGGCCGCGCGCGCCGCTCGCGTGTCGAGCAGCAGCTAATCAGGGGCGAAGGTGGGTGGGGCCGAGCTCTATTTTATTTGGTCAGAGTGAGAAGCAACGATTATGTACTCTTCTTAATCAATGCTCCTCTAATGTTTTTATGCTTTTTCGAGGTACGAAACCCCTAATGTTTGCATTAAATCGTGTGGAGAATGAAGCCATTTTCAAAAATCTTATCAACGACCAAGCTGATCTAAACAAAGCAGAAGATTCTGGAATTACGCCACTCCACATTGCGGCAACTCGAGGTTTTTTCTGCCCTCAGCTTGCATATGTGTGTTATATGTGATTTTTATGTGTTTTTTGTTTTTTTAGCTTTAACCCGACTCATCTATATTTCACAAAGTGGGTTCATTCTTTATGTATCTTTTCAAATAGTGTTACAGATGCCCATGTGCTTAAACCAATCATTTTGATTTTCGTTTCAATCATATACATAAGCAGAATTGAACAACACTCACACTTTGTCATGGCTAAAAAAAAGGCATAATCCCATTAGCTATCATTACCTGAACCTGACACTAAGCTAGCTTTGGTAGAGAAATAAACTCTGGACACTAAGCTAGCTTTGGTAGAGAAATAAACTCTGGATCCTGCACTGAAGCCCAATGCTTGGGATGTTGGTTGGAATACGGTGTCCAGTGAAATAACCCTGTGCTTGTTACTTGGTAAAAAATTGATTATTCGGCCACCTTCTCATTAGTCACATACGTGTATTCTTCAGGCATGTTGCAAAAAGGGGCCTGTGTAGAAGGTCAAAAGGACACCTGATGTGTATTAACCATCCCAGGGCTTATACTGCACTGCAAAATCGCCTCTGTGCTTCATATCATTTTAAATTTAGCTTATGAAACAATCAATTCTTAAAATATTGAGCTGTTGGTGTTGACTATCTTTTCGTTATGAAACACATGTTGTTAATAGGTCCTCAAAGTCAATTTGATGTGATTTTTTCCATATATTTTTTCCAGGCTATTATGAAATTGCAGAGTACTTGTTGTCAAAAGGAGCTAATGTTGACCCCTTATGTCAAGATGGTGAATCACCGCTATTCTGTGCTGCTCTCCAGGGAAATGAAAGAATTGTTACACTCCTTTTGAAGCATAACGCAGATGTAATATCTTCTTGCTTTCCTGATCTCCTTCGCTCTCTTTACTGACAATATTATTTGTGTTGCTCTCATTTGCTCTTTTTTGTCAATATTATATGTGTTGAGTTCAGTACACTCCCTATGATAACCGAGCAAACAATTTCTTATGGATTGTTTATTGGTGAACTCAGATTCGCTGCCTTTTTTTTTCCTTTATGCTCTTACCACAGTCCCAACACTGCAATCTCAGTAGCATGGGTGGGTTGAATAATATTTTGTTTGCTTCTGGACTGAGCTGGAACTTTTGTTTATTAACCAGTTCTATCGAATGCCTTCTCACTTTTGTTCTATTTCTTCTATCATGCGACATTTATTTGTTCTCTCTGGACTTTCATGGAGAATATTGTTCATGAAAGCTGGAATTTTCATCTTAAAAATGTTTAGGCTTAGTTTTATATTCAGCGTTACAGTAAAAAAAGAGATGATACGTCATTCTGGTTTCCCATTTGCATCTTTAGTTTTATTTTGTAAGTAAAGATAAATAAACTGATCAGGTGATGCCATGTGTAATTTTTCTATCTTCTTCTGGTGACTTGCATATTACACTGCTTGAAACATTCTCTTTTCGACAGTATCTTTATTCTTTTCTCTTTCCCCCCAGTATAACAGACTGTCGAAGAAACTGTTAACACCGCTGCTCGCGTCCCTCCATGGTTCTTCATTGAATTGCTTGGAGACACTAATTGAGGTGCAGTTTTGTCACTTTAGACATGCTGCTTTCCTTAAACCTTGCCAATGTGGTTCAACAAATTTGATTGTATGATTCCTGAGATGAACACAATTGCAGGCTGGTGCTGATGTCAACGGGGCTGGTTGTTCTGTACCTCCACTAGCGCTAGCTGCTTATAAAGGCTTACATTGCTGCATCCGGTGTTTGTTGAGAAATGGTGCTAATCCCAATGTGCCTGATGAAGTGAGCTCTACCTTGCTATTTCTCAATTTCAGTATTATTATTTGTCAGCTTCTGGGCTTTTATGCCTATTTTAATTGTACAGTAATCTTCCTGGGCAAATGTTCGACACCACACTAGGATCTTTACAATTTTTAGAGTAGTTATTATGATGACTCTGTTTGATACTCCAACAAATTTAGGGTAATTTGCAAAGGTCCTTAAATGAGGCAATTTTTTGTTTGAGATTTAATGTTGTGATTTCAAAAATACATTTGTGTTTATTAACCCACATTAGGATTTAATTTCGACGAGCTTATCTTGGGAATGTTCCATAGCTTGCTATTACTGAAGTTAACATGATGACTCCCTGCCGCTGTGTGGAGTTTGAATCCACTTGCACAGTCTATATTGTCGTTCTACCATACAGTATACACAAGTACCACTGTTAATTTGTGGTTTGTGCTCGATAATTACATGTAATTCTTGGGATTACAATGTATTTGCCACGTTCTTTGCAACTAATTTGCAGGGCCTAATTTTATTATTCCTTATAAGCTCTCACGTGTTTATTTCTAAAGTTCATTTTTGTGGCTTCTTATAACAGGATAATAATATCCCAATACAAATTGCTGCGGCTAAGGGATGGGAGAGATGCGTGGAGATTCTTCTCCCTTACGCACCCCATTTGACACAATATGAAGGCCTGAGCATTTCTGAAATAGTCCAGTGGGAAAAAACTGTGAGTTTAGACCCACAATTTGGAACAAAATATTTTCGTTTTTGATGTTGCTAGCTTTTATGAATACTGCAATGCAGATTTCTTTGCACCACTGATTTGGAATATGGTTTCTATTTGGATTTTGGGCTGTACATGTACTGTAGGAGCGCTTCCGCAGAAGCAGTAGGGCTATTGAACAGGGGGATGCTGCTTACTGGAGGAAAGAACGAGATATTGCATTGAGATTCTACACAGAAGTAAGTTATTGCTTTCTCCAAACGATATTTAAGTTACATTTATAGATGCCAATATTGCTCTTCAACCTCTGCATCATTGGATGATTGCAGGCAGCTCAGGTTGGTCACAAGGATCCAGCCTTGTATGCAAAGAGGAGTCTCTGCCATCTCTATCTGCATGCTCCGGCAAAATTTATTGAGGAAGCAATTAACTACATGAATATGGTGCAGCCAAATTCATCGACACTTGACCCGGCATCTGATGCCAGGAAATTGGTGCTGGTGAGTTGGTACTAGCAATTAACGGCGACACAATGTGTCATATTCACTATTGATATGTTGATGGTTCTTTTTCTTAGGATTTTGCTAGAACCTGGAAAGAACCGGGGTCTGCTTCGAGGCTAGATTCTGGAAGTAGCCCGACCGACAAAACATTAAGGTTTGTAGACTCTGCTATATATAGTTGCTTTTGTTCTGATTTAGAGAATTTGTCAGATAATTTGAGGTTTAATGCCTTTCTCTTTGATCCAGTGGGGAGCATCAGTGAAGTGGCAGCATGCTGGGCGTCCACTGAACCTGTGTGGTGTAGATAAGTGCTACGTTAGGAGATCTACACATATGTTTGGACTTAGGAGTAAAGGGGTCCATACGTTAGGACTTAGGAGTAAAGGGTCCAGACTTGGCATGGCATCCTCTGTTTTTTTTTCGGAGGCGAACATATTGAATTAAGTTTTCTTTGTTTCCCACTTTTCGGATCTATTTTTTCTTTTTTGAGGTCGGATTTGCATTCAAGTAAGGTGTGTAGTTTGATCGGCTGCTGGAAGACTATGTAATCTAGCGCTTGCAAATATGTGCGGGTATGTCTTAGATTTTCAGGAGAACTGGGTAGAAGGCCTAAAAAAACGTGTTTAGGTTTTGGGCTCTTTTTTTTTAATTTGTCTGGAAGTCCTCCGCGCAAAATTTGTTTAGTTTTTGGGCCTTCCATCCGTTCTGATAAAGGAATATGTTAGATGGACCATTGTAGCGCATGGGAAATGATGAGTTTACCCCCGTTCTATTTCCCCGGTACTCGACTCAGTTAGACGGGAGCGACCCACACCCCCGACGCCCGTACCTCAACGCGGCGATGGCGGATGGCGCCGCCCACGCCATCCAGCCCCCCCCCACCTCCCCCCACCTCCGTTGCCAGCTCCCCAAGACCGGATCCAGCGATGTCCGTGCCGGATCCGCCTCTTCCCCCAACTTGCTGTCCCTCGCGCGCGGGCGTGCCCCGGCACTGCGGCAATGCTCGTGGAGCGAGCGCGGCCGGGGCTCGGCGGCCAGGGCGCCGCGGCCCTCCCAGACCACGCTGCTACGACGGGGCCGCTGCCCCTGGGCGGCACGGCCAGGCCCCCTGGCCGGGAAGGGGCCAGGGCGGCGCGACTGCCACAGGCTAGAAGAGTGAGTTCATTTTTTTTGTTGTACTCATAGAAGTAGGTACATATGCGTGGCCTTCTAAAACCTAGTTTGATTTTGAATAACAGCATGGATCCGAATACCACTTTCAAGCTGGAAATTAAATTGTTGGGCAACCGTAAGAAGTGTAGGCAAGAGTTCTCATTTTATGCCTTTGACATGGATGTTGATTCAGACAAAACAAGTGTTAGGGACTTGCATAGTTCAATGGTAGACAAGTACCCACCTGATTATTTGGAACTAGCTCATTTTTAGTATTATGATGAAGAATTGAAATCTTTTCATGAAGTAAAAATTGACCAAGATTTGATGGCTATGTTTGAGAGGCATTGGAAGAGAAAGGTTGTCACCATGTTTGTTGTGTACCGAGGGTCTTCTAATCCATACGAGCTTGTCACAGAGTGGGATTTTGGTGATGACGAGGAACCAACTAGAGAGGATGGCAATGCTGAGGAAGAGGATAGCAATGCTGAGGAAGAGGATGAGTACCTTAGGAACCCTGAACCATAGAATGAACATGTAAGTGTTAATGATGAAGCCTTGTACATTGACATTGTTCAACCCAAAGCTTTACAGTTGGTTCAGAGGAGAGTTGAAAAAGACCCATCCTATGTTGTTGATGATGATGAGGATGAATGTGGAGGAGGTGAGTCAGAGGATGAGGAGGAATGTAATGATCAAAGCTACACTCCAAGTGAAGAGGATGAGGAGGAATGCAATGATCAAAGCTACACTCCAAAGCTACACTCTCAATGGCCTGAATCTAACCATGGATTTTTCATGCATCCACCTTTATTGACAAAGGTAGCTGGTAGGCCTAAGACTGGAAGACACAAGGGTACTGGGGATAAGAAAAAGAGAAAAGGGCAGCACCAGTGCCCCATTTGCTTTGACTATGGACATCATTGGTATAATTGCAAGAGGGGCAGACCAGAAGATATTAAAGCTATGAAAGCCCTCAGGTAATAATGTGTCAATTTTTGTACTATTTTTGTTTTCCCTTTGTAAGTATGTGCTTTGTATTCATTCTATTCTTATTTTAGGGGAGCACAAAGGAAGAAGGCAAGGAACACCAAAAGTGCCCATAGTTCCATCATGCCTTTGGAGGATGTTGCACCATCGGCGACCATGACATTTTCCATTAGGTTTGGCTTCTTGCCTTTATCTTATGGTTTTTTGCACCTATTATTGATTCTAAATACCATCTTTGTGACCGTAGTGAAAACATGATAACAACATCTAATAAGAAAAGGAAGAGAAGTGAGGAATCTACATCTGAAGCCTCTAAAAGGTATTCCATATATTGCAGCAATTTTTGTACCATCACATCATGTTTTGAACCCTAAACCATTTTTCTATTATGACAGCCACAATCTGGAGGTTTCAATTAAGAAAAAGGGAAACCAATCTAACTCCAACTCTGGGCGTTCTAAATTGTATGTTTACTGATTCTAAACTTAAGTTAAAATCATTCAATTGTTTTGCTTCTTTTGTAAACCATTGTAAATGTATAACATTTGTAGGTCAAGAAGTGGGTCAAATCAGCCCGAAGCACTTTCTATTGCTCTTGTTGAAATCAACTTGCTTAGGTTAAAAAGGAGCAGACAGCCATCAGCAAGAAGCTAGGCCTTCCAAAGAAAAAAGCCGTACAGAATGGGAACAAGGATGTGCCACTTGATAGCCCCTCAATGTGAACAAGAAACAAGCTGCCACTTCCTAGCAGCACTGCCATGAGCACGAGAAGAAAAAGAAGCCTTAGTCTTTGATTTGTGATGTATTCTCTCCATGTACGTGAACTATGTTAATTTGTGAATTGAACTATGTTGATTTGTGAACTAAACTACTCCAGCAACTGAACTATGTTGATTTGTGAACTAAGCATTTGTGTGACCTTATTTATGTGAGATTGGATATATGTGTTATTTGAGAGTGGATTTATACGTATGGATATATACATGTGTATACCAATATGGAGAATTGCATGCATCTATGCTGTAACGTGAGATACATTTGTGTGGATATGTTTAAAATATATATATATGATTATATACAGAATAATTTAAATATATATACTCAAAATACTATAAATAATAAAAATTATATTTTTATTTTTTTGACCTAGGGGTAAAATCGTCTTTTTACCCTCTACTTGACACCGTTAGCAGCCTAAAACTGACGGAAGGCCTTCTAGCTAACAAAATTTTACGCAGAGGCCTTCCAAATAAATTAAAAAAAAGACCCAAAACCTAAACGAAGTTTTTTCAGAGATCTTCTAGCCAATTTTCCCTAGATTTTCTGACATACGACGGTTATGGTTTGGTAGCACATAACTTGTATATAGACAGAGTACTTGCGAACTGGAATTGTTGTGCCGCTCCCATGGCTCCTCTGGCAAGACTGGTCTGCCACTTGTGCCTCTCTAACCCAATCTCTGTACGACGCAGCCTGATCATGTTGTTTGGCTACGGCTGCAGCTGCTATGACTATAAGTATGATTCGGTTTTCAGTCACAACATCCAGTTTTATCTAAAAACAGTTGTAAGTATAAGATAAGATACACCCAAATAAAATATTTGCAGATCATGAAATTATCCCAAATAAAATATTTAGTTCTAGGAAAATGGAGAAAATATATAGAAAATTTGAATATCATTCAAATCATTGTCTAAACATATTTCGAGAACTTTTCACAACAAAAGTATGAGATGAAACTACATGAATGCAACTAGAATCACTATGTTGCATTCATGTTAGTTGTACCTCATCTGTTTTGATGTGAAAACTTTTTCAAAATGTGTTTAGACATTGGTTGTAATGTTTTGGGGATTTTCTAGATATTTTCACATTTTATAGTCCAATCCAATTCTTTGAAGCATCCATTGATAATTTCAGGAGCTTAAAATATTTATTTAGATGTCTCTTGTCCTAATATATATATCTAGGATTTTTCTTTTTTTTAGAGGCTTAGACATTTCTGTGGTTTATTTTTGAAAGCTAGCGTTTACCGGATATGTTTTTGAATGAACTAAAAAAGAACGACGGACTCAAAACCACTTTTAGCTTTCTACTGTCGTCGAAGGTAATTGTCAAATAGGTTCAACTCTTTTTCCTTAATTTAATCGACAAAATTTTACTGAAACAGTAAAATGGAGTTTATAATGATAAATGAATGCACGAGAGAAAGTTCTGCCTCCCAATTTAGGTTCGGTGAAGCGACAATGCAAGCTTTTTTTAAAGAAGAAACAACAATGCGAAGATCATGTTTTTATTTTTTATTGCAACACAAATGTTTGTTTGGCTGTTATATATAGGTTTAAATTCCCTATCAGTAGTCCATCAAAGGTTTCATTATGTTTTAGCTAGCTAGGAAACAGGACTGCTCTTGTTGCTACATTATTGATGCTCTAAGGTGAAGATGGAAAGCCTTTTTTTTTTTTTGGTTTCGCAACTTTTCTTTCTTTTCCTTTCGTCAAGATTACCCAAAAAATAATGCTGTTAACCAGCTCATTTGTGCTTAGAATCTAGCAAACGTTCCCAGATAAGGAAAAATAAATGGATTATTTGTGTGCCATTAATATATGGCAAAGTTGGCAACGCCTTATTACAAGTTTACAACGACGGCGAGAGACAGAGTTAGTGCCCATGGTTGTCGATCAGTAGCCCTTAGACAGGGAGGCGAGGACGGCGTGCGCGACGGTGGCCACCATGGCAAAGCCGTCGTTCTGCGAGGGCAGCGCCACGCGGCCGCCGTCCGCCATGCCGTCGCACCCGGCGGGCACGTACCGCGCCGCCAGCATCACCTCCCTCGCGGCACGGAACCGCCCCGCGGCCACGGACCGCGCCGCCCACTGCAACGCCGGCACGACGCCGCCGCAGAGCCGCAGGCACGACCGCAAGGCCTCCGTCGCCGCCGCGTCGTCCCCCGCAGCAGCGGCATAGGACGAGAGCGCGGCCTCGACGCTGTCCCTGGCCGCGGTGGCGTTGGCCGCCGCGAGCCTCGCCGCGACCGCTGCCACCCCGGGCGCGTGGCGCGCCGCGCGGCACGACGACGACGACGACGAGGGGTCCGGGCACAGCGCGGACACGCAGAGCTCCGGCGTCACGTAGTAGCCGCCCAGGCCGCCGCACAAGTCGTCCAGCGCTGTTGTCGTCCCTACGGCGACGACGGAGCCGACGGTGATGCCGGCCACGAGGAGGAGAATGTTAGCAGAGCGCGTGAGAGTTGAGCCTGAGGCAGCCATGGTGGTGGTCTGTGTGTCTTGGCGTGTGATGGATGGATGCTATGCTTTATCGACGGGCCGGCCAAGAAGATCCGGTTTCATATGGTATTGATCTAGAATCACAAGATCTCTATGATTTTGGAGGTGGATCTTACGGGATGCCATGCATTTGGTGTGCAGTCTCTTGCAGCTTCTTCTTTACCGTCATCTTTCCTAGGAGTCTGCTAATGGAGTCGAGCAATTCAGTAGTAGTACTTCACAGTTGCTAATATCTGATATTGGCAAGCATTGATTGATTCCCAATTGGCTGGTGCTGTATACATGTCTGAAAATGGAATCAAGTACTGGTAATTGTTAATGCTTGCCCGTTGTGAACTAAAATAAAAGAGATTGGTGAAAAGAGTTTCCAAGTCGGTTAAGATTTGTTGAGATCTAGATTATGTCGATGGAACATTTGGAGGGTGCCTCGGCCAGTCGAGTCACCCTCAAGTCGTCCGTACTCCAAATGTGCAGTCTGCTAACCTCTGCGTCGCCTATCTGAAGATCCTGATCAAGTTGATTGGGCGCTGGGGGGAAAAACAAATCTAGAACGTGCTCAACCAAATCAGTGTACAGAGCAATGACATTTTCGTGTGCAATCTCAACCTTACTTGTTGGGCCTGGCCCCGTGTGATGCGAGAAGCCTCTCTCAGCCAGGCTTGGTTCATACGGGGAGAACGCAGCGTTTCCACAATTCCACACAGCCGAGTTCCCGCAGGCACAGCAAGCTCACGAACAAGCGAGTCTGGCTCCCTCGTGCGAGGCAGGTTCATTCAGGAGAGAAATGAACCAATCCTGCCTTTGATTTCCCAGGTGTTGTAGTACACCTGTGTCGCCTATCTGAAGATCATGGTCAAGTTGATTGGTGTATGGAAAAGAAAAAAAAAATTCTAGAACGTGTTCAACCAAATCAGTGTACAGAGCAATGACATTTGTGTGTGCAAATCTCCAACCTTCCTAGTATGTATTCAGTCTGCAGAGCAACTGAAGAAGAGGAACAGAGCAGACAGGATGGGTTAGTTAGTTATCGAGCAAAGGTTTGTTTTGTTTTCTTTTTGAAATTCTGAGGTTATGTATAAAGCCAGCTGACATCATGTGGAAAATCTTTTGTTTTCGAAAAGAAACTGGGAAGAGCTGCTGACTGGCAAGAAGAAACAGAGTTCACAGCTAGTATATGCCAACATCACTTTACTGTACTGCTACGACGCAACAAAGAAAACACAGGAAATCAGTGGTTGATCGCACCACTGATTCGACACCAGAAGCAGCAGTTTCCACAAGATCACATCACATCACATCACCGCCACCGCGCTGCGCATCCTGCATTCCACGCCCACCCACGCAGACGCAGGGACGGCACGGCACGAGTTGGCATGCATGGCGCGCCGCCGGAGGCCGGAGAGCCGGGCGCCTAGGTGACTAAGGTGAGCCTATTGAGGAGCGCGGTGGCCATGGTGGACAGCTGGTCGAACTCGCGGTTAGCCGCGGCCATCCCCGCCTTGGCCGTCGCGGATCCCTCAACCGCGGCGTCGCACCCGACCCCGGCCTGGCCCGTAAGCGGCAGCAGCGCGCGCGCGGCGCCCCAGGCTTTCGCCGCCGCGTACCCGTGCATGAGCCGCAGCGCCGGCACCGACGCGGCGCCGTACAGGATGCCGCACGCCTCCAGCGCGTCCCGCGCGGCGGCGCCCTCGGCGTCACCGCTGGCACGCGCCAGCCCCGCCGCGGCGTCGCGCGCCGTGGCCCCGCTGGCCGCCGCCAGGTCCACCGCCATCAGGAGGTGGCCGTGCCGGTCCGCGGAGGCGGCGCCAGGTACGGCACCCAGCCGGGATGTGCAGAAGGACACGTCCACGAAGTCGCGGATCGCGGCGCATGAGTCGGCCACCGCGTCCGCCGCCGCGGCGCCGCTGTAGAAGCAGAGCGCGAAGGCGGTGGCCATGGCGAGGAGCGTGGCGGCGGCGGTGGTGGTCTTCCTGCTCATGGCTGATGGCGGCTGGCTTGTTGGTGGGCGTTTGCTGTGCGACCTGCGAGCGTCGTTTGTGGGTGGGTGTTTATCTATGCACGTACAGGAAGGGGTAGCGGGTAGGTGAGCTAATCAATGCACACACGCGACGCCTGCGTCCATCACCGGAGTTGTGTTCTCGTCGTCGCAATAACGGTCGCCGTTGGAGGTTGAACTAACAATGAATGCGTCGGCGTCGTCTTCCTCAGGTCTGTCTCAGCTTTTTCTGGTATTTTAGAATTTACCTTGGTCGCGAGATCGACTGGCGGTAAAAACACATTCATGAGGAATCGAGGATTCAGCAAAACGGTGCATTATTTGCATTACAATGCAACTACGTTACTAGTTTTTACTGTACTTTCTCTCCATGCCAAATTTCGTAACAAAGATATCGATTGTGTCTCTGGAAAATCCATCCTATGGTCAGTTTCAGGAGACAGGAGATCAGATCGATGAAGCGCAAACTGAATTTTACACAGAGAAAACCCAAACAAAATGAGCTGTGCGGTTAATGAATCGATGGACATGGCACAGCGAATTGATTTATTACAGTACAACGAGCTTCGTTCTACAGTACGTGCGTGCAGAGAGCGGCGGTGGATGGGCAGATCGATCAGTCGGCGGACATGGAGGCGACGACGGCGTGCGCGACGAATGCCATGTCAGCGAACCCGCCGTTCTCGCGAGGCAGCGCGGCGGCCGCGTCGCCGGCCATGCCCTCGCACCCCGCGGCGACGTACTGCGCCGCCTGCAGCACCTCCCGGGCGCCGCGGTACCGCCCGGCCGCCACGGCCCGCGCCGCCCACCGCAGCGCCGGCACCGCGCCCGCGTACAGCTGCAGGCACGACCGCGCGGCCGCGGCGGCGGAGCTGGAGGAGACGGAGGAGGGCGACGACGACGACGGGGAGAAGAAGACGGCCTGGATGCTGTCCCTGGCCGCCGTGGCGTTGTCGGCAGCCAGCCGGGCCGCGAGCGCCGCCACGGCGGGGGCGTCCCGCGCGGCGCGGCAGGGGGAGGACGCCGACGCGTCGGCGCAGAGCGCGGAGGTGCAGAGGGAGGGGGTTACGTAGTAGCTGCCCAGCCGACCGCACACCTGGTCCAGCGCCGCCGGCGGCGCTGGTGCCGACATCGACGTCGGCGTCGTCGAAGCCTCGCCTGCCCCGGCGCTGGCCGAGACGGCGAGGAGGAGGAGGAGGAGGAGGACCGGAGAGCAGGAGGACGACACGGCCGCCATTGCCGCGCTGCTCGTCTCCGGTTTGGTGTCGTGTTGTACTAACAGCTAGCTAGCGCAGGCGGAGGCGCCAGTCAGTCACAGGGTCCGGATGTTGTTGGAGAGTGATGGTGCGGCGCCGTGCATGCATTTAGTGCGGGGGCATGCATCGCGCGGGGCCGCCGGCGCTGGTTTTCTGGCTCTGGCCGATGAGATCGTGATGATCCGCCGCACTGGCACTCGCACGTTCTGTGTCCGTTCCGATCCGTGCTTCTTCTCAACGGCCGGCAGCTGAGGTGGGTGCTGGGGGCAGCTCCCAATCCCATCAGAAAGGCACCTACTTGTACTCGCGTCGCGTCGTCTCTCTCAACGGTCGCTCAACTCCAAGCAAGCGAGAACGGCCACCCAGATGGACCAGCTTCGCCCTCTGGCCTTAACCAGGTGGCATACCGTGCGTTGCTACGGGACAATAAAAATTTTATATTTAAAAATATATATAGATCGTATGATATAAAATAATAATAATATTGTAAAATAAATATAAATGTTAAAAAAATATTAAAAATGATCGAATTTATCTTTTCAAACCTTAAGTAGAAATTAATTAAAACTTTCGTACTAAAAAAAGCAAAGCTCGTAAATTTGACGGTTATGGAGAGCGCGGCCTCGCATGTTCACCAACGCTACCTCTACGTGCGTTTCAATCGGAGCTTCTATGGGCCTTTGAGAGTTCTTCGTGTGCACAGAGAATAAATAATAGTCCACTTAAACATTGGGGCAGACTTGCCACTTGGCCAGCACCAGATAGCTTCAAATATCAAGGCAAAATGCAGCGGTTAATATGGAAAATGCGTAATTAGAACACACTGCAAACCCAAAAGCTAAAATATGATTCATTAATAACTCAAACAAGATTTGGCATTAATATAAATAGATATCTCAGTGTTCCAAAAATTAATTTTCACATAACTCTGCAGCCACCAAAAGTAGTATGTCAATATAAACTGGAAAATTGCATGTTCCAAAAATTAATTTTCACATAACTCTGCAGCCACCAAAAGTAGTATGTCAATATAAACTGGAAAATTGCATCATAGTTCATTAAGAAAAAAGCAGCAGTCAACTACATGTTTTTGCAACATCAGGAGGATTGGCAATTGCATCACAGCTCGTGAAGGGCAACAGCAACATTAGTAGGCCCCAAATACCGAGAGCATCCTTGGCACATTCACCTGCATCCCACTTCCTTGTATTTAGAGCACAGCCATGAAAATGCAGTCTAAATAGAACAGACTGATAATCAAAGAAAGAAAGCACACGTTTTTTTTTTATGTCCTATATCATGATTCAGGAACACATGACTGCAGTCAACGCCTCCATCAAGTACCTAGAGCATCTAGAAATTGGAAGCTATGGATGTACATATGACTCTCGGGAATTATAGCATCACACTGAACCTGTCAAGGAAGTGGCTGATGAAATTAAAAAGGGTCATAGACTGCATTCTAACTTCAAGGTGATCAGCACAGGGAACTCAATCTCCCAAAAGTCCATTGCTTCAAACACAAACCTCAATCATACATCAACAATATTTGAGTAACTTCATCTACCAATTAGGAATGATAGCCGAGTTTGTCATAGACTATATGTAGGATCGTAGGTTACAGAAAATTTTGAAACCAGCTTATAATTGCAGTTTTGTTGTTCTTTTAACAAAAAAAATGCAGTAACACACATGTTTTGATATTAAGAAAAAAATATGTCTGTATTGCAAAATAGTAACAGTCAAAATCAAGTTCTTGTATAAAGAAGAATAAATGTCAACTCAACTCCCTGCTTGGATTTATGCAATGTATGATGCAAAAAATTGCAATGTATTGAGGGCAACTGCTCCGGTACTCCCTTTTTAAAAATTAGCACTAATCTTAAAGCAGTTAACTGAAAAATTAAATTAATTGGTTTATTACTATTTTGCATCTAGGTCCCGCTTGGGCCTAGCCCGTCCAAGCCCAACCCCGAGGCTAGTGGAAGTAACGTGCGTGAACTCTCCGTGACTCCCTCCTCACACTGCTGATTCAGTCGCGTCGCGACCCCTTCCCTAGCAGCGGCGACCGGCGGACCGAGCCAACGCCTCCTTTGCCCTCCGTCCGCGCCCCCACCGCACAACGCGCCACCGGCCGCCCGCTCACGCCGCCGTTTCAGTCGTCTCCAACAACAGTCGCTCGCTAATCCTCCTCTTCCTCCCTGATCCCATGTCTTCGTGCTTTGCTGCAAGTACTACGGCGCCGCCGCCGAAGCCGTTGAGGAAGAAGACGCGATGCCATCGGTTGAGTTCTTGTAGAGCCTGTTGATGATCAGCTTGCCGCTGTGGTAAATCGAATAACCGCAGCGGGCAAATTAGGATGCCCGCTGCGGTAAAAAATTTCAAAAAAATAAAAAACCCAGGAGCCTGCTAGCGAGCCCATTTCAAGCCCACCGACAAGCCCGTTTCCCAGAACAAAACCCTAGCGTTGCCGGCTGGATCCGCGCGCCGCTGTCGCCCAGCCCGCTGCGCGCTGGAACGGATTGACGGGCACTGGAACGCCTGTGTGGCCCGCCGGCATGGCCCTGCTCCTCCCTTCGTGTGTCGCTGCATCCTCCATCTGTGCGCCTCCACCGTCCACAGTCGCCGCGGGCATGGCCCGCCATCGCGGCTCTACTCCTCGCGCCTCCGCGACCCGGATCTACGACGAGAGAGGGTGAGGTGTGAGGGAGAGGGGTGGATTCACGACGAAGAGAGAGGACAAGGGACATACGTCGTCATGTCGTGCGCCCGCACTGGACTGGATCCCGCAGCTCCGTCGATCCACCACCGGATCTGCCGTCGTCGCTGCGAATCTGTGCCGACCCGGCCTCCTTGGGCCGTGGTCCTTGCACCGGCGGGTGGAAGATGGAGGTCGAGCCCCGAGCACCGGCGGGTCCACTGCCTCGTGCCAGGGACACTCTCAGCCGTCGCTACCTGGAGAAGAGGAGGCACCCCTCGATTCGCCGCAGCAGTGTGGCTGCCCCACTCGCCGGCACCGTCCAGCGCGTCCGTGGCCGGATCCGCCATGCCCGTTGTGCCGCTGACGAGGAAGGGAGTAGAGGAGTCTACGGCCACCCACTCGTCGGCCTTGAAGGAAGAGGTAAGGGCGCTGCGCTCGACGTCGGAGAAAGTGGAAATGAGGAGTGGCAGACTCATGAGGAAGAGGTAGGGAGTGAGGAGTGGCAGACATCAGAGGAAGAGTGCGGTGCCGTGGTTCGACGCGCGATGCGCGGAAGGAGGCGGCCGCCGCTCTCAGTCTGCTGAGTGGGGGAGGAGAGGGTAAAATGTCTGATGAAAACCTAAGTCCTCGTATATATATGCTGACGGCTATTGGGCCGACACTGGGCCATTTGGGCCTCGCCCTTTTTCGTGACGGGCCTTTAATGTTGCCTGCAACTGGCAAAGGCTTCCTCCATGGATAGAAGGTCACGATTAGTCGTGGCCTCCAGCGTAGCCGGCGCCTTTGCCCGCTGCGGCAAATCGAATAACCGCAGCGGGCACATTAGGATGCCCGCTGCGGTAAAAAATTTCAAAAAATCAAAAAAAAACCCAGGCGCCTGCTGGTGAGCCCGTTTTGAACCCACCGACGAGTCCATTTCCCAAAACAAAACCCTAGCGTTGCCGGCTGGATCCACGCGCCGTTGTCGCGATGTCGCCCAGCCCGCTGTGTGCTGGAACGGATCGACAGGCGCTGGAATGCCTCTGTGGACCGCTGCCGCGGCCCTGCTCCTCGTTGCGTGTGTCGCTGCGTCCTCCATTTGTGCGCCTCCTCCGCCCACCGTCGCTGCGAGCATGGCCCGCCATCGCGGCTCCACTACTCGCGCCTCCACGACCCGGATCTGCGACGAGAGAGGGTGAGGTGTGAGGGAGAGGGGTGGATTCACGACGAAGAGAGAGGACGAGGGACATACCTCGTCATGCCGTGCGCCCGCACTGGACTGGATCCCGCCGCTCTGTCGATCCACCACCGGATCTGCCGCCGTCACCATGAATCTGTGCCGTCCCGGCCTCCTTGGGCTATGGTCCATGCACCGGCGGGCGGAAGAGGGAGGTCGAGCCTCAAGCGCCGGCGGGTCCACTGCCTCGCGCCAGGGACGCTCTTCGCCGCCGCTACCTGGAGAAGAGGAGGCGCCCCTAGATCCGCCACAGCAGGTGTGGCCGCCCCACTCGCTGACGCCGTCCAGCGCGTCCGTGGCCGGATCCGCCATGCCCGTTGTGCCGCTGACGAGGAAGGGAGGAGAGGAGGCTGCGGCCACCCACTCGCCGTCCTCGAAGGAAGAGGTAAGTGTGCTGTGCTCGATGTCAGAGGAAGTGGAAATGAGGAGTGGCAGACTCACGAGGAAGAGGGAGGGAGTGAGGAGTGGCGGATGTCGGAGGAAGAGGGTGGCGTCGCGGTTCAACGTGTGATGCGCGGAAGGAGGCAGCCGCCGCTCTCAGTCTGCTGAGTGGGGGAGGAGAGGTGTGGCAGAACCTCCTAAATCATATGGCCCACATGCATTATTATTGTCTACACACACTCCAAATAACCATGAATGTGTTCCATACGACTTAAAGGTCTATCGGGTAAATCCCGAATCATCCATGATTCTTCGAGCAGGATCAATCATTACAAAGAGACATTGTAGTATTACAACAGTTTTATACAAATAAAATACATCACAGTAAAACGACGAAAGAGTTACAACAACATAAGTTTACAAACCTTTTAGTTTTAAAACTTACAAACCATAAGTTTAAATATTACAAACCATAGTAGTAGTGGAGTAGCGATAAATAACTTTATTACAGTACCAGGCGATAAGCTCTGCCCAAGAGCCAAACATCCTACTCGTCGTCACTCTCCGCAACGACTGTCATGCAACAGGATGCGAAGCACTCCTGCCCATGAGGCTCACCTGCAACAAGGGTTCAACAAACCCTGAGTACAAAGGTACTCAACAAGACTGACCCGACGAAAAAGAGGGGTGAAGATTCAAGAAATGCAAGCTAGAGGGACAAGGTAAGGCTTGCAGGAGATAAGAAATTTTTTTGCAGAAAAGCTTGACAGAAAGAAAAGTTGTCTTGCTTTAGCTCAAGATTACCAACCAACTTCGTCCTTAAACCTTAAACATCATTAAAGTTGTTACTACGATGATGAACAGAGATCGAGTCTTCTTCTCCGAGAAGCAACAGTGATTCGAATCTATTTTTATACCCAGCTGGGACCTAGATCACTGGGATACCGGAGACTTTAACTCCAATGCATACCAGATCACAGATATACCGGGATAACAACCGCAGCCATATATCACCACATGATACACATGAGCACTTCGACCCAGTGTACCGATATACGTGGGAACTTAAACCCACAATATAACACACTTTGACATATGTGAGGACTCTGGCCCACTATAAATCACTCCATGATATACGTGGAGACTCTGGCCCACTGTATATCACTTCATGCATGTGGATTTTCTAGTTTCTCGATACACGCAGATCACCATCGGACAGGTCCTAGGGCATCAACAGATGGAAACACTACAGAGGGATTCCATTCCCAGTGTAAGTTACCCGTCCGGACTCGATTTATTAACTATCATCATGATTTCGCAGATTAAACCATACTCATCTTTTTCATTCTTTTACTTTTTAAAAACCTAACTAATTAAGCAGGGCTAAGCATTACTACGCATTTTTCAAATAATAGGTAACAAGGAATCCGAAAATAAGACAGGTAATGCAATAGGTAAGTTTTCACTCAACTCCTATTGCTTAATGCAACATTTCATAACTGAAGCGATAAAACTTTTATAAAATCAAGGAAGGGTTCAAATGCATTCGGGGCTTGCCATGGTACTCGAGGAAGACGGTCTCGAGTTCTGGATCAACTCACAACTCCTAAGTCTGCTCTTCCTTGGGATCTTGTGCGACAACGTTAAACTTTCCGTTAACGAAAACTATACGATAAAATGATATGCTTCAACATAATGGAAAAGTAAACATGACGCTCGATGAATGCATGACCAGATTAAGGGCTTGAGTATAACTTTTCTTCACGATAAAGTTGCAAGCCAACACAACTTACTAAGTTTATTAAGATTAACTACTTCATTAATGAGGTTATTTAAGCACATGAAATAACGTTGATTAAGCCTTAATGACATGATTAAGATAAACGCAAATAATTAATTAAAGTGCCAAAGGTTATTAGGGTTAATGACCTAAGGTCATCAATCAATCACAAAGTCAAACAAATCCTATAATGATTAATTAGGATTAAAGGGGTTAATTAATCAATTAAAAACATTTAAATAAAGGCAAAAAAAATTAAGTTTGTATAATTGAGCTCAAAATTTTATTTTGAAAAGATCTTGGTCTAATTAGATGGAAAAACAATTTTCAGAAATAAAAGCCAATTATTTTATTTATTAAAAATCATTGAAGATGCATTTTTTAATTAAAAGGACTAATTTTAACTTATGCAAAAGTTACTCAAAGTTGGCATATTATATTTTTCCTAGGTAGGGGACATCATAAAGAGCATACACAAAAATTTTTAGAATTTTTGGAGCTACACATAAATTACTATGATTTTCTAAAGAAAATAGCATTTAAAGGATTTTCTAAAAATAGAAAAAGGAAAAGGAAATTCTTTCCCAAGTTGACCGGCGGCGGCGGCGATTTTGACCGGCCAAAACTCGACGGCGGTGAGGTCTTCGGCGACGAGACTTGACCCTACAGGCTCATCTCGACGCGGCGAACACCCTAGGCTGGTTAATGGAGCAGCGGAGGTACGGCGGCGCACTGGCCGGCGACCATGGCGGCATGGCGGCGCGGCGACAAAGCTCGTCGGAGGTTTTTCCGGCGACGGTGAGCGCATGAGCATGTGCAGGACATCGATACAAATACGTTGGGCCAGAAGATGAAGCCGTTCCTGGTCCTTAGCTCAAACAGCTACGCGCGCGGCGGCGCTGGCAAGGCCATGCCGGCGGCGAGCCACGGCGGCCGGACACTTCGGCGTGGTAGAGGTAATAGTGAGGGCATGGAGGGGCGCAGGAGCTCACCGCGGGTCTGGTGCGCTCGTAGATGAAGGCTCGGAGTGCCTGGAGGTGGAAGCTTAGCGGCGGCAGGGATGGCGGCGGCGGTGCTCCGGCGACAAGGATGACGTTCCGGTGTGTCCTGTGCATCGCAGAGCAAACCAAGGAGTGCATAAGCAAGAGCGGATCAAGGTGACCATGATGATGAACAAGATGCAAGAAAGTAACCAGCGGCAGCGACGGTCATCGGAGGAATTGCTCGTGGCGGCACAGTTGCCGTGCGCGAGGAAGACGGCGGCGTGCGGGCAACTCAGACAAGGAGAGCGAGCACGGGCTAGCCCAAGCTGAGCGCAAGGACGTAGCAGAGCTGCTGGCAAGAACAATTGAACAACGGTGGATCAACGGCGGCGAATTTGGACGGCGGGTGGAGGTCGTCAGCTGTGGCAGCAGGGAAGAAAGAAGAAGAAAAGAGACGGCGGCCGACCTATTTATAGGCCAATGGCGACGCACAGTCGGACGACACGACGACGGCGAAGTTTCGGGCATCGAGGGTGAGCTGGCGGTCATGTCAGGGCGGTATGGCGCTGGCGGCCACGGCGACGCCGATGAACAGAGAGGGGAGAAGACGATGATGACGTTAGCAGTACTGTAAAAGGATATTATGTTTTGTTACTAAGCATAGAACTTTTCATCGAAACAATCTAGAAAAACACACCATATGACCATAGTGATGCCAACAGAGAAATTATCTCTAAGACCAAACGTGAACAATTTTCAGATAACAAGATTTCTAGATTAAAAAAAGAGTTCAGGCATGAAATAATGCAATTGAACATACTTCTTAAAACAACATACTTAAGCAGCATGACCTCTCCCTCCATAAGTAAGTAAAGCTGATGTTATAACAGTTAGTCCACTGGCTATTTCTACAAGATTTTTGTGGATATGCAGTACCTCTGTTCTTTTTTCTTTTTTTTTTTTTTTTTTTTTTGCGATTCACAGAGGGCTCATGAAATTTGCATCTGAAAGAGTGATACAATGCCCTCATGGCAGCGCCTGGAGCAATTTATTATGCATATACTCATGCGTCGGCAGTAGTTTATCAACTGAAATGGATACAACCAAGAAAGCGAAAACCCAAGTTAAGGAGAAATCGACACGCAAGCAGCTAGGTAGAAACAAACATGCAAGTGTCACAGTACTCCAGTAAAAGTATATACTCATCACATTACTTGCTAAACACCATATCTGGAAAGTGTGTTCATAATTATAGTGTGTTCATGATTACCTGAGAACAAGTGAAGGCTCACAATCTTCCAGGGATCTTCAAGCTGTGTAAATCACTTCCTTTAAAAAAACCAAATAATTCATTGGGTTAGTGGCAGTAATTAGATGTCAATTACTTCATGTTTTTTTTTTGGAAAAATTCATGCTGCAAGGCGCATGCTGAAAAAAAAAATCATGCTGCAAGGCACATGCTTTGAGAAAAGTCACTAAGATTTAGTTTAGTTTAAGTATGCACATCAATTATAGAAAGAAGCATTTTACTATAGAATAAAGCATGATTAATCTATCACCGATGCTTCACCACGTTGGCATAGAAACAAACACCTGGTGGGCATGGACTGGCAGTGGCCAGTGAATCACCATTTGTTCAATATTGATCCATCGAGTTCATTCTAAGCAATTCAGATGATTCTTCTCAAAAGAGAAGACATGAAGGGAGAGTAGAGATGGAAGATACCTTGAACGCCTCGTCAGCCGCCACTTTGCTGTTGGCCGCTGTTGTGGATGGAGGGCGGGAATCGTGAGCCGACGATCACTGTTGGCCGCTTATGTGGACGGAGAGTGGGAATCGTAATGCTCGCCGTTGGCCGCTTCTGTGGACAGAGGGCGGTGCCGGAAGACTCCCGCGTGCTGGGTTGCGGCAGCGTCGAGGCGGCGGCTAGGTGCGCCGGGTGAGGGGATTTGAAGGTCGGAGGGAGCTCCAGGCTGGCGGCGTGGGTGGGAGTCGGGCGCGTGCGGCAGTGAGGCGCCGACGACGTCCAGGCGGCGGCGCTCCGCCTCCTGGGTGGGGTGAACGCATAGCACCATCTTGCCGGTGACCGGCTCCGCGGCGCGCTCTGCAGGTCGGGCGTGGGCGTGGGCGTGGGCGTGGGCGTGGGCATGGGTGCATTGGTGAGGGTGACGACGCGAATATGCGACGAATGTGGGGCTGGGCCATAATCACGGGAGCGTTTCTTTCTTTCTTTTACAATGGTGAAATATTTCTTTCCTTTTTCGAGTCGCAAGGCATTCTTTCCTTTTTTTTATTGATGAAATGATTTCCTTCCTTTTGAAGTCGCAAGGTACAGGCTTAGCGTAGGAGCCAGGGTACGGGAGATATTCCCTGCAGGCTGGAAGGCGAACGGAACCGACTTTTTTTCTTTCCTCCTTTTTCAACCATAATTTTTTCTTTCTTTTTTTACCGGGCCCGGGTGGAGGCATTTGTGGGGGTAGAGGATCGCATGCAGGTACCATAATTTTTTCTTTCCTTTTTTTTACCGGACCCGTACTATAGAAGCCCATATGCGGCCCGGATCGCCAGCCGGCCGCCGGCAAATGAGCCAGGACCCCCCCGATCGAGTCAGTCTCGTGTCGTCCTTTTCAACTACACGCGACGCCTTCTCAAAAAAAGAAAGAAAAAAAAGAAAAGAACCTGCACGCGACGCAACCAAAGTACCAAACCCTCAATCGGTCAATCGCCAACACGAATTTCCCCAGCGTCGCAGTCGCAGATGCCAGTTGAGGACGAAACACCGACAGCGCTATCATGCACAACAGTCCGAGACTGACGACGACGCAATTACCGGCAGAAAAGAGTCATAGCTGCAACGCAAATTTCAGTGCTACTGCAGGCCATCCACATCGCGTTGCATCGCAATTTTCACATGTTTATGACTAAGAAACATCTATGCGTGGTGGCATGGTGCTGTACATACTGTGCTGGGACAATGAGAGCAATCTCAGGCTTAAGGAATCCGATAGATAGCTGTTGAACACAAACCGATTAAATAGCACGATCGTATCCTCATATAATTAATTTGATAACAAAATCGCAATAGGAGATTAGGTACGGAAAAGTTGACTAGGATGCACCTATCTAAAGTTTAGCTAATTAAATTTTAGTGTAAAACTTTAGCCAGCTAAAAGTATCTCAATGATGTAAGGATGCTCCAGCTAGTAGACTTCTTAGCTAAATTTTAGATGTCTTTAGCTGAATTGAAATACCTAAAGTAACCTAAACTTTAGCTCGTCTTTTAGCTATACTGTTTGGATATCTAGTAGCTAAATTAAGAAATTCAGGTGATGTACAAATCAATAAATTTTTGGACAAGGCAGCGTATAAAACAGTAGTATAAATCAACCGTTAGAAATCGAGCCACGAGGATTGGAAAACCGAGTTTTCAACACTCTAGTGGTCGATCACAGGCTGAGACAAAAGTCGACCATCAAACATGGTTCATTCCACGCCGGGAGCAAAATATTCAGCCATGAATGCTCTATACCTCTCTCTCTTGGCAGTTCTAGAGATTGAACTTTGTTTTATTTAGGTTCTCCACTAGAGGTTCCGAAAATCCACGTCAGCGATATGCAGGCCAAAATCAGTTGGAGCTGGTGGCAGCATAACTACAGGTAAGCTAGGTGGTGATCAGAGGCACGGCTCTGATAAGAGGGAAGGCTAAAACGCTGGTGTTGGTGAACTCGTCGCTGACGTCCACCTGGTCCGCCGACATGCCGGCCGGAAGCTTCCACTCGAACGCGTGCACCAGCGACGCCAGGACCAGTGGCACGACGCGCTCCGCCATGGGCAGGCCGGGGCACAGCCTGCGGCCGGAGCCGAACGGGACGAACTCCAGCTGCCTCCCGCGGAAGTCGAGATCCCTGCCCAGGAACCGCTCCGGCACGAACTCGTCGGGCGCCTCCCACGCCGCCGGGTCGCGCATGATCGCCCACGAGTTGAAGATGACCGTGGAGCCCCGCGGCACCGCGTAGCCGCCGATCTCCACCCCGTCCTCCACGGCCTTGTGCGGCAACAGCACGGGCGCCGCCGGGTGCAGCCGCATCGCCTCCCTCACCACGGCCTGGAGGTACGGCAGCCCCGCCGCCTGGGCCTCCTCGACGGCGCCCTTGCTGCCGACGGCGTCCTTGATCTCCGCGCGTAGCTTGGCCATGATGCTCGGGTTGCGGAGTAGCTCGGCCATCGCCCACGCCACGGTCAGCGCCATGGTGTCGCTCCCGGCGGCGAAGATGTCGAACAGGATCAGAGTCACGTTGTCGCGGGTTATCTTTCCCGTGGACTCGAGCTCCAACAGGACGTCGAGGAAGTCGCCGTGCTTGGAGGGGGAAGCCTCGGCCAACCGACGGTCAATGATGTCACCCAAGAACTGGAGAACTTTGGTCAGTTGTACGGCCAGCCGGCGACGACATCCTTGGAGGTCGAGCGCTCTGAGGAACGGGAAGAAGTCGGATAAGTTAGGCTTGGCCAAGCACTCCATGAGTTCCTCCAGGAGCTCCTGCAACCCATGTCCCGCCGCCGACGGCGGCGAGGACTCGGCGGCGGCGCCCACGTCGACGACATCGATGGAGAACATGGCGGTCGAGACGAGGTTGGTGACGCCGCCATAGACGGCCTCCTTGACGTCCACCACAGTGCCGGCCCGCGCCCGTAGGTACCCGACCAGGTCCGCGATCTTCCGCTCCCGCGCCGCGCGCGACGCCGCGAGGCTGCGCGGCGACAGGACGTGCGCGGCCAGGACGCCGCGGAGCGTCCTCCAGAGCGGAGCCGAGCTGGGCAGGGAGAGCACGGAGCGGTCGCAGAACCCCAGCGCGCGCTTGCTGTCCGGGACGGGGCGTGCGGCGATGCGCCGGTCGTGCGCCGCGAACGCCGCCCGGGCGGCGTCGCGTGAGGAGACCACCACCGCCGGAACCAGGCCCAGGTCCAGGCGCATCACGGGTGCGCCGTGCGCGCGGGCCAGACGCGCCAGTGTGTGGTGCAGGCTGCCGGGCGCGCGTCGCAGGTCCAGGAGGTTGCCGATCAGCGGCAGAGGCCTCGGGCCGGGTGGCCGCCGGCCGGCGCCCCACCGGCGGCGTTGTTGGGTGGTCAGGTAGCAGAGGGTCGAGACGGCGAGCACCACCCATAGCCACCAGAGCTCCGGCGCCGCCATCGCTTGCTCTAGAAGGTCTTTGACTCGATCGTGTCGTGCGAGCGCCGCATATATATAGCGATGTGTGTCGTGCGAGCTTGCGTTTGCGTATCCATCGCCGCCACTTAGACGGGCCAAAGTACCACACTTTCGGTACGTAGCTTCTGTTAGCGACAGGACCGACAATGCGACACTAGTGAGACGTGTTGTTGTTGTCAGTTGGATAGCATCTTGATTCATTTAGTGGAGTACACTACGTGACAACTCCTCGTGCCATCAATGAAATAGCGACACAGCTAGCTACTAGTAGAGGCCTTGTTTCCATAGTTCACCACAAGCGTGTACGTGACTGAATTGTGCTTCTTCCGTCTAAAAAGAATACAGCTATATATAATTTTATCGTATATATACATAGTCTCATATTTAATAAAGCACTTTATACATGAGTGCATTTTTAGAACATGTTTAGTATAGCTCTATTTTACTTGTTGAGAAACTTTTCTTAGCTTCAGCTGGTGGAATAGCTGTTTAAAGAGTTCATAGTAGAAAAAATGGCGAAATGTTCGTAATATTTTTTTAACTTTTTATCTTCCTTATTTATTTATTTATTTATTTATTTTCTCTCCTGGTTTCTCCTCATCTTCTATCCTCTTCACTCGACCACCATCTATTTGCCCTATCCAAGTGCATCTGTCTCCATCACCACAGCATTCTCTCTTTGACTCTGCCCCTCCTCATCTTGTCGGACATTGACAGCCCTGACGTTTCTCTCTAGCTCCTTCCTCTCGTGCCGCCACTCCCACCCACCTCTCTTGACTAGCTCATATGTTTCTCTTCACTGTTGGTTCTGCCATCCCTACCTCCTAGGACTCCAACTCGCCTTGGCATTCCAGCCCCCTATGACCTGCCGAGATTCTGCCTTCACCTCGACGCGACTTTGCCCCGCCCTGTGACTGCACCCAACGACTTTCCTTCTTGCCTGCCGTGGAGGAGTACCCATGTAGTATGATGTACCCGGTTGGAGGAGGGGAAGCTGCTTTTTTGGACTCCCTCCAAGCGATTCACGTAAGTAGTGGACACTTCTTCTCGCATACCTCGTTCGAAGCGGCTCCAAGGGCGCTACCAAACATTGTTTTATCTGTTTGAGTATACTCATTTTTTAAGACATGCACAACTTTTACTGATTTATTATTTTGAGCCCGTGTATATATTCCATTATATTAGTATATAAAATAAGTATAACCATAGAGTATATGTATAATTGATATGTATATTATTCTAGATGACCAAATACAATCACACACTCACATATACTTCGTTGAGCTATATATATTTTACATCTTAAAACTTATTAGAAGTAAAAAAAGAATTTTCTGACCGCGATTTCTTTTTCCGTCTTGTTTTTGTCACTTATTGCCACCGTCCAACCGAGCGCCACTGCCCGTGCTGTGATGTCAGTAGAGTTGATCCGTGGGATACGGAAGCACTTGGATACGGAATCCTATCGCTCGCACATTGAAGTTGACGCATGACATGAACAAAGAAAAAAGCTGGCTGTGTTTAGTTTCCCAAAATCATCTCAAAATTTACTATGCAGAATTTCTATCATCCGTCACATCAAAATATCGGCACATGCATGGAGTACTAAATGTAGATAAAATTAAAAACTAATTATACAGTTTTGTTGTACTTTACGAGATAAACATTTTGAGTCTAGTTACGTAAAGTTTTGACAATTTTTATCAAATACAAACGAAATGCTACAGTACATTGAGATGACATGATGTGACATTTTTATTCGAAATTCGCGGAAACTAAACACACCCATAGTAGAAAATGAGGCAGAATCGGCCAGACAAAAAGAAGCGTGTGGCTGAATCCAAAGTCGAATTGCTCGGCAAACTTGGTAAGTTCTTCGTGGCATCCATACGTCGCCCCCTGCTTTGTGTCACTTTCCAGCACGGAGTGCTACTGGCAGTTCGACAAATGTCCCTGGCTTCGATCCCCTGCACTCTCGAAGTGTCTCTCTCAGTCTCGATCAGTTGCATCCTAGCAGGGTCTTTGTCATCACAATGTCCCTCTTGTCAAAGCCGTACGCATTCAGCCTAGCATCAACGCCTTTTGTTTCCTGTTCTGTATTCGTCAAGAAAGAGGACCGTTCTTGGCGTTTTCGTAAGGACTTCCGGTTGGGGTAGCTGATCGAATGCTCTCACTTATCTTAAGTTCACTGAGCTGTCCGACGTGGAGGTCATTTTATATTTTTATTTGGTCATTTTGTTGGGTTGACTCATTGATCCAAAAAGTTTTGAACTTGTATCCCTACTACAAAGATTATATTTGCTTGGCCAACACTACTGTCTATTGTACACGTAGCCCGGCCGGATCAAAAACCAGAGAGAGGGCGGAGCGATGGGCATGGGATGGATACACGCGCGGTAACACACCGGTCCAGGACTTAATACGATTAATAGATACTCATACTAATAAGTTATAACTTTTTTTTAGAAATCTATTTTAAAAAAAACTCTAAAGTTGTTAAGCGAGTTTGGTTTGGAGCGATAGGTGACCGATCATGAAGTTCTTCCCGGATGCGCATGAGTGAGAACAAAATATCCAAAATAGACTGACATTGGTCTATCAAGACAGTCTATGTCCTAGAAAAATAGACAGATGTAAGTGGGTCCGGTCTCGAGAAGACGAGATGAGGAGGCGGGATTTTACACACGCGGCCAGCTTGGTTCCTTTGCCAAGCACTATTTCGTATTGCTTTGCGAGGCTGATGAGGAAGTGTGGCGTTTGGTTTGGTTCTCTCGGCTGAGCATCTTGGGAACTGAGCGAGCAAGCTTTAGCCTGCTTCCCTAGGAGAGCTGTTGACACCGAATTTTGGCAAGAGACCAAGTCATGATCCCAGGTGTCAGATGCTTCCAAAGCCGTTCGGAGGATCAGTTAAATTGGGAATCAGATCGACTGGGGAAGAATGTATCGGCCCATTCATGCCAGCAGATAGAAAACAAGACACGTCGGACACCATCAGAAGGGAAATATTGAGGTCCAAGTTATCATTTTCTTTTCCCTATTTCATAAAAGAGTCGTTTTCATGTAGGACTTATGTCAAGTCCAGGGTATAAATATAAACCCCATTGTAACAGATCATCTCAATCAATACAATGACCTTTTTGGCTCCGGCCAAAAACCCTCAGGAGTAGGAGTAGAGTAGATTCCGGCGAGTTCTTTGACAAGTTGGGTGTCATCCGGTGGACACAGGCTTGCTATAAGTACTATCATGCCTCGCTTTGCCTTGTTTTGATGTCATCTGGTGGACATAGGGCTTTCAAGGTCGATTCTTGCTTGGTTTAGCGTCATCCGGTGGACGTATGCTTAGATCGAGTAAGAATTAGTTATATTCTTGTTTGTTTTTATGCTCGGCGGAGGTTCAATATCATCAGGTGGACGTATGCCTAGACTTAAAATCGGATAAGAGTTAGTTATTGGCTTTATTAGATTTAGCAATATAGTAGATTTATTAAGTTACTGATATTGTCTGTTTAAATTGATTTTTCTTATTACAACAATATCTTTGCCATCAAGATCGATATATTTAGTGCTAAATCTCACAAAGATTCATCGTTTTAGAGCTTTAAATGTCTATTCTTGCTAAAACAATCGATCTATGATTGCATCAGCTAATTTGCCGATTTTGATTGTTACATGCTGTGCATTCAAGTCCTTATCATGGATAGATTTATGGCTAAAGTAGATTTTATTTGGTGTTATTAACAACCTATACCATATATGCTCTTCCACCATCAGTAATACTAGACCAGGTTTGCTTTAGTCTTAGATTTTTTTTCATAATAGATGAATAAGTTGGTTCATGCTTCATGGACCCCTTGTCGGCTAAATACCGATATGGTTATGCTTTTACTGGCAACGTACATGCATTGCTCGACTGGTTGCTGATTAGTATTTTATACTATATAATTAGAACACACCGTTATCATAGACATCTCTATGCCCCTCACTGTTAGCGATGGTCTACATACATTCAGCTAGTGTACGAGATTTTTCAGCGCTTGACTATCGTGCATGTGGGCTGCATATCCTGAATTGATCTGTATCGACTAAACTGATCGGCTAATTAAATTGTTATGTCATACACATTCTGATTTAGCTATTTTCGTTTATTCTTTACTTTTAAGCTTACCACTATAATTCGAAACTTCTTCAAGAGTTTGCAAACAACCCCTGGCCCACAACTTGTCAAACTCACCCGCACCTTCCCACCGTGTTCCCTCATCCCGCACCTTACCCCCTCGTCCCCTCATTCACGGGAACACAAATCATGGAATCACTACTCCGTGCATCTGCCACCGCCGTCTCCTCCATGTTCGTCCATCATGAGCGCTCGGAGCCGCCACTGTCTCCTTCGTGTCCGTCGTGCCCTCATCTACTAGTGCCTATCAGCCTGCACGAGACCCGCGGAGGCCGTGACGCAGCTGCTCATCGCTAGCGCTTGGAGCCGCCGCCATCAGCAGATCGAGGATGAAGCATCACTGACCCCGAGCACCGACGGTGACGTGCTGCCCGTCCCTGTGCCGCGGGTGAGGAGATCGAGGCCGCGATGGCAGCCTAGGCGATGAGACGATGGCAACAAGCAGATCGAAGACGACCCATCCCCGTCCTCGAGCCTCGACGGTGACATGCTGCCCGTCCCTGCGCTGTGGGTGAGGAGATCGAGGCCGCGACGGCAGCCTAGGCGAGGAGCCGTGCGTGCCTGGATCTGAGGCAAGGAGGCGGGCTCCCCCGAAGACATGGCAGCAGGGGCACTCCGCCAAGAAGGAATGTGGACCCTCATGGTCGGCCTCAACGCCGCCGGTAAAGCTACCATCTGCGACATGCTCAAGCTCGGTGAGATCGTCAAGACCATCCCCACCATCGGTGACCCCCAATCTTGTCTTTCCAACGTTGTGGTTGGATCATGTTCGATTCGGTTGTGAAGAATGCCTTGCTAGTATTTCTCTTTTCACAATGGATTGCGTAAATGATGGATCTGTAGGATGATGCGTGATCTATCAAAACCTGACTGGTTGGGGATAGACGATACCTGATTATTTGTATGCTCGTATGCTCCAGTAACATTACAATGGTTCGACCTCTTCAGTACTATGTGATGAGAACAATACAAAAAATTATTCCCTTGACAATTCAGTTGGTTTTGATGGCATGTTCAGCTACGTGATGATGTGTTGTGTGCTGCTTGTTTTTGCCAACAAGCTAGATCTTCCAAATGCCATGAATGCTGCTGAGATTACTGACAAGCTTGGATTACACTCCCTGCACCAGCAACACTGGTATGCAACTAAATTTGATTTCTGAATTTCATCTTATATAAAACATGGCATAATCTGAAATTGATGTATAAATTTATTTAGTTAGTTGGTCAATCATCTTTTTTTCTTTTGTTTCATCTTCAATATAACACGTTGACTTAATTTTTTTTCAAAAAGTATAGTATTTTAAATAGAGACATTTAAAAATCGTTTTGAAAGTAATTTCTTGGGGATCCCTTCATTGCCGTGCCTCAGCTCCACACTCAGCAGCAGACGATTGTACTTTGTACATTGACATTGCCTTATTTTTGGCTTCATTGAGGCTTGGTGGTGAAATCATATGGTATATTTCCATTGAACCCTGCAACGTGTATCGAAGATTTCTGATTTTAAAGATATTTATGGAAGTTTCTTATGTCTTTTGCATAATTTTTTTGTTCTCTAGCAGTTATTGATCTAACCTATTCCTTACATATGTTGGCATCTGAAGCTGATGGTATAACACATGGGTTGGAGCCAAAGTCATTTTTCACCATGCAGGCAGTCCTCATTAGAAGCAAACCATTATGAAGGTTTTCTTCGGCAGAATGTAACTTAGGTAATTAATCGAGAAATGACTTCACTATGCATTCTTATATAAAAGTGTTCTCAGATTGTATACATGCTCAAATACAATCGTATAAAACTTAAATTATGCCAAAAAAATAAAGGTTGTTTTTATATGCATCCCCAAGATAAAACTGTGGCGTTAGCACAGACATTATTCTAGTGTATAGAAGTTCATTTTTTAGTCAATTTCCTTCGATCATCGGCTACCTTAGAGCCACATATTTTGGAATTGTCTCACAACAAACTAGCAGATTCTAGAATTTGACGTTTGTCTTTCCTTGTCAATTATAGTGTCAAATTGACTAGCACACCAGCGCTCGCAATCCGATTCATCCGGCGTGTCTTTGAGGCTCAGGGAATCAACAAGCTTCTCGTGCTTTACACGATCCAGCGGGCCTCCCAAGTGTGTTGTGCATGGAATGATAATTTCGTGTCAACAAGAACCGAACTGACTCACCCAGAAAGGTGAGCTCCTCATTATTCGTGCTTTGTGGAGCAAGGGGATGCTAAACGTGGGGGATTGTTGGTGCTCGTAGGTTCGATGGAGATTAAATCCATCGGACGCCCGCACATTACCAACACAAATAAAAGGCGACGTGCGCTCCCAAATCCCCCAGCTCGTCCCCCACACCTGCTACCCCAGCTCAGCCCAGCGCTTGCAACAGAAGCCGCGCACTCGAACAAGCACCCCATACGCTCGCCCACCCGCCCAACAATATGAAAATCTCGAATAAAAACATATGCAACAACAGGAAACAGCTACTATAACATTACTATGAGAGAGATGAAACACGATAAATGTATTGTTGCAACAAAAGGAAAGGAAACAACAGCTGCAGCATTAGGACGAAGCAGAAAACATCATGGAACACCTACTGCAATATGGGATTGAAGCAACTGAAAACATAATGCAACATCCCCAAGCAGTACAATATTTTCTTTATAAAAAAACCGCCATAACATGACAGCTCCGTACATCAACTTAGATCCATTGTAATTCTTTTTTGTAATATTCTTTCATTTAATTGAAAAACAAAAAAAAGTAGGGGGCTTCCCTGCCGATTCCGTCAGAAAACTTAGATCCATACAACATGAGAGGAAACAAAATCATATGGCAACTCAATTGTTTAATAGAAAAAAAATGAGAGCATATGGAACAGTCTGATATATATGATCCCAGATTCCTAGTCCTTGTCCAAATTCTTGATTCCACACAACATCAAATATCTTACAGGGCAGGAAAAGCAACCGAGAAAAGTTGTTCTCTGAGACATACAGTTTCGGAGCATAGTACGTTCAGTTACCAAGTCATTTAGTCGGAACTTTTTTGCAACGGAACTTCACCCGTTTTTCAAGTCATCTAGTCGGAACATTCTAATTGCATAGTCCTTGTACAGAACGTATAATTCAGAGTACAGAAGGGCAGACACATAATAATTCTTTCCTCTAAAATTTTAGAAGTAAAATAGACAAAGGATAAGCTACTGGAATTTAGTTTTCAGAAAAATATCAGCTTAAAACATCACTGTCACATTTTGAGACAACACTAATAGAGCTTGGTAAAAATTAGTAACATCAGCGACATACTCAAATTAAGCTGAACAAATAAGAGAAGCGGTGGTCAACTATGACTATGAGGTTCCTTCACAGTAAAACAATTTCAGAAAGCATAGATAACAATTTCAGGGTTTCAGTAACTTGCTATTCAGAGATTCAGTAACTTGCTATTCAGCCATTTTCTATTCAGAGTTTCAGAACTCCGTAGTAAGGTATAGATTACTCTGTTTTATTATGTGGAAGCTCCAGCAAATCGAACTCACCACTAGAGGTTTCGAAGCTTAATCCACGCTATCAATTTTGAAGGCCAAAATCAATTGGACTCTAGAGCTGCTCTAAACAGCATAACTGTAAATCTAGGTACTAGGAGATGATAAGAGGCACAGCTTTGATAAGAGGGAAGGCTAAAACACTGGTGTCGGTGAACTTGTCGCTGATGTCGACCTGGTCCGGCGACATGCCGGCCGGCAGCTGCCACTCAAACGCGTGCACCAGCGACGCCAGGACCAGTGGCACGACCCGCTCCGCCATGGCCGAACGGGACGAACTCCAGCTGCCTCCCGGGGAAGTCCACCTCCCTGCCCAGGAACCGCTCCGGCACGAACTGGTCAGGCCTCTCCCACGCCGCCGGGTCACGCATGATCGCCCACGCGTTGAAGATGACCGTGGAAGCCTTGGGCACCGCGTAGCCGCCGATCTCCACCCCGTCCTCCACGGCCTTGTGCGGCACCATCACCGGCGCCGCAGGATGCAGCCGCATCGCCTCCCTCACCACAGCCTGGAGGTACGGCAGCCCCGCCATGTCGGCCTCCTCGACGGCTTCCTTGTCGCCAACGGCGTCCTTGATCTCGGCGCGTAGCCTGGTCATGACGGCCGGGTTGTGGAGCAGCTCGGCCATCGCCCACACCACGGTCAGCGCCATGGTGTCTTTCCCGCCGGAGAAGATGTCGACCAGAGTCTGGGTCAGGTTGTCGCGAGTGATCTTGCCTGCGGACTCGAGCTCCAAGAGGATGTCGAGGAAGTCGCCGCGCGCGTGCTTGTCGCCGCCCATGTTGGATCCGGACTTGGAGGAGGAAGATGCTTCCTCGGCCAGCCGGCGGTCAATGATGTCACCCAAAACCTGGAGAACTTTGGCCAGTTGCACGGCCAACCGTCGACGGCGTCCTTGGAGGTCGAGCGCTCTGAGGAATGGGAAGAAGTCGGACACATTAGGCTTCAACAGGCACTCCATGAGTTCCTCTATGAGCTCCTGGCCTCCTGCAACCCGTGTCCCGCCGACGGCGACGACGACTCGGTGGCAGCGGCGCCCACGTCGACGACGTCGATGGAGAAGATGGCGGTCGAGACGAGGTTGACGACGCCGCCATAGACGGCCTCCTTGACGTCGACCACCGTCCCGGCCCGCGCCCGGAGGTACCGAAGCAGGTCGCCGACCTTGCGCTCCCGCGCCGCGGGCGACGCCGCGAGGCTGCGCGGCGAGAAGGCGTGCGCGGCCATGAGGCCGCGGAGGCGTCTCCAGAGCGGGGCCGAGCTGGGAAGCGGAGCACGGTGCGGTCGCAGAATCCCAGCGCGCGCTTTGTGTCCGGGACGGGGCGCGCCGCGATGCGCCGGTCGTGCTCCTCGAACGCCTCCCGAGCGGCGTCGCGGGAGGAGACCAACACCGCCGGGACCTGGCCCAGGTCCAGGCGCATGAAGGGGGCGGCGTGCGCGTGGGCCAGACGAGCCAGCGTGTGGTGCAGGCTGCCAGGTGTGCGTCGCAAGTCCAGGAGGTTGCCGATGAGTGGCAGAGGCCTCGGGCCGGGTGGCCTGCGCCCGGAGCCGGAGCCGGAGCCCCAGCGGAGGCGGCGGTGTTGGGTGGTGGTAGTCAAGTAGAAGAGGGTCGAGACGGCGAGCGTCACCCATAGCCACCAGAGCTCCGGCGCCGCCATCTCTTCCTCTGTAGATCTTTCGCTCTCTTCCTCTGGAGATCTTTCGCTCGATTGTGTCGTGCGCGCCCGCCGCGCGGCATATATACAGTCGTGTGTGGTGTGTGTCGATCTTGCTACTGAGAGAGAGAGCGCTTGTGTATCCATCGACGGTGTGACACAAGTGAGACGTGCTGTTGCTGTCAGTTGGATAGCATCTTGATTCTACTACATGGTCATTTAGTGGAGTGCACTACGTGATAACTCGTGCTGTGAATGAAACAGCGACACAGCAGGTGCTAGTAGGGTAGGCCTTGTTTGCAGTTCACCTCAACAAGCGTGTTCGTGACTCAATTCTATTTCTTCCGTCTAGAGAGAATACAGTAATATATATGATAATAACTTTATCATATATATATATATGTATATATATACACTCATCTTTTTTTCTCTCCACTATGTAAAAGATTATAAAATCTCGTCTTAATTTAATAAACCACTTATAGCCATGCTTTACTGATGAGTATTTCTTAACTTTGCTGATAGAATATCTTATGTTAGAGTTGAAGCTGCTTTAACAATATGTTTGATAAAACATTTGCTCATAGTAAAATCCGATAAATTTCCATAGTAATCATCTACTTTTCTTTTTACTTTCTTTTACCATTTCTTCTTTTATTTATTTATTTATTTATTTTCTCTCTTTATTTCTCGCTTACCCCTCTTCACTCGATTACCATCTGTTTCTACGTGTTGAAGAAGCTCAGAGAGTAAAACTTTCTCTGTTGGCACGACCGACTTGATCAGGTGCATTTGTCTCCGCTACTACACCCATCTCTCTGCGATTTTGCCCTTCTCATCCCATCAGATTTCAAACTTACCCTTACATTCCTCCGTCCGCTTATGTTGCCGCTTCTACTCACCTATGCCTAAATCCAAGCTCACATGTTTCTCCTCACCGTTCGTTCCGCTGCCCTACAAACTAGGAGTCCAACTCGCCATGACAATTCGGTCCCTCACGCCCTACTAGATTTTGACTCTGCCCCGACATGACTTCAGCCAACCCTGCGACTCTGCACCGGATGACACTCCTCTCCACCTGCCATGTCTCGCGTGCCTAAATGAACGGTAGTGCTTAGGATAAAACGTCCGATGCTTCGGACAGACACGCCGGCCCATTCCCCCGGCCCACCCCAACCTCCACTTCTTCATCTTCATGCACTCCGCCCGACCACCTCGCTCGGCTCCACTCTCTCCATCCCGACCTGCGCACTCACTCTCTCACTCTCCCTCGAGCTCCTCTCCGGTGAGCTCCCCACTGGCGACCGGTGTGCGACGACGGCGCGCTCCTCTCCCCTCTCCATCCCCCACGCCCCACCGGCTCCACGCGCCCTCATCGCCTCCCCCGTGCCCACAACTCCTCCACCAGAGGCCATGGCGGCGGCAGCCATGGACCGCCGGATCCGGCCACGGATCCAACAGATCCGGCGGAGGAGACACCGGATCCAGCCTAGGTAGGTGGCCTCCTCCTCTCTCCTCTCTCCTCTCCCCTCCTTCTCCTCCAACTCAGGCCAACCAAGCTAGGGTTCCGGCGAGCTGGCCCCCTTCTTCTCCAACTCTGGTGGGCTGTAGAAACGTTCGGCCGGTCGGGGGAGAGGAAGGTGTGGCAGAACCTCCTAAATCTTATGACCCACACGCATGATTATTGTCTAAACAGACTCCAAATAACCAAGAATGTGTTCCATAAGACTTAAAAGGTCTGTCGGGTAAATCCTGAATAATCCACGATTCTCCGAGCAGGATCAATCATTACAAAGAGACATTGCAGTATTACAACAGTTTTATACAAATAATATACATCGGAGTAAAATAGCAGAAGGATTATAATAACATAAGTTTACAAACCGTTCAGATTAAACTTACAAACCATAAGTTGGATTAATACAAACCATAGTAGTAGTGGAGTAACAATATAACTTATTACAAAAAACCTTGATTATATGCTCTGCCTAAGAGCGAGACATCCTATTCGTCGTCACTTTCCTCAACGACGGTCATGCAACAGGATGCGTAGCACTCCTGCTCATGGGACTCACCTGCAACAAGGGTTTAACAAACCCTGAGTACAAAAGTACTCAACAAGACTGACCCAACGAAAGAAAAGGGGTGAAGACTCAGGAATGCAGGCTAGAGGGACAAGGTAAGGCTTGCAAGAGATAAGAATTTTTACGAAAAAGCAATTACAAATAGTAAAATTGTCTTGCTCTAGATCCGAATTACCAACCAACCTCATTTTGATACCTTATCTTCATTCAAGTTGTTACTACGATGATGAACAATGATCGAGTCTTCTTCTCCGAGAAGCAACAGCGATTCGAATCCATTTTCATACCCAGCTGGGACCTAGATCACTGGGATACCGGAGACTTTAACTCCGATGCATACTAGATCACAGATATACCGGGATAACAACCGCAACCATATATCACCACAGTGTACCAATATACGTGGGAACTTGAACCCACAGTATAACACACTATGACATATGTGGGGACTCTGACCCACTATATATCACTCCATGACATACGTGAGGACTCTGGCCCACTGTATATCACTTCATGTGGATTTTATAATTTCTCGATATCACCAGATCACCATCGACACGGGGCCTAGGGCATCAACAGACGGAAACACTACAGAGGGACTCCATTCCCAATGCAAGTTAGCCGTCCGGACTCGATTTATTAACTATTATCACGTTTCCACAGATAAAGCCATCCTCATCTTTTTCATTCTTTTACTTATTGAAAACTTATCTAACTCAGCAGGGCTAAGCATTACTATGCATATTCCAGCTAACAGGTAACAAGGAATAAGGAAGTAAGGCAGGTAATGCAATCTGTAGATTTTCACTCAACTCCTAATCCCTAATGCAGCATTTCATAAGGAAGCGATAAAACTTTTATAAAATCAAGGAAGGATTTAAATGCATCCGGGGCTTGCCTTGGTATTCGGGGTAGATGATCTCGAGCTCTGGATCAACTCCAATCTCCTGAGTCTGCTCTTCCTTCGGATCTGGGGCGACAACGTTGAACTCTCCGTTAACAAAAACTATACGATAAAAGCATATGTTTCAACATGATGAAATATTAAACATGATGCTCGATGGATGCATGACCAGTTTAAAGGCTTGAGTACAACTTTCCTTCATGATAAAGTTGCAAGCCAACAAAACTTACTCACTAAGTCCGTTAGGGTTAACTACATCTTTCATGACATTATTTAAGCACATGAAATAACGTCGATTAAACCCTAATGACATAATTAAGGTAAGCGCAAACAATTAATTAAAGTACCAAAGGTCATTAGGGTTAATGACCCAAGGTCATCAATCAATCCCAAAGTCAAATAACCGTATAATGATTAAACATGATTAAAGGGGTTAATTAATTATTTAAAAGCATAAAATAAAAGCATAAAAAAATTAAAGTTGTCTAATTGAGCTCAAAATTTTATTTAAAAAGCTCTTGTCTAATTAGATGGCAAAACAATTTTCAGAAATAAAATCCAATTATTTTATTTATTAAAAATCATTGAAGGTGTATTTTTAAATTAAAATGGCTAATTTTAACTTATGCAAAAATACTCAAATTTGGCATTTCATATTTTTCCTATGTAGAGAACATCATAAAGAACATACACAAAAATTTTCAAAATTTTTGGAGCTATACATGAATTACTATGATTTTCTAAAGAAAATAGCATTTAAATCATTTTCTAGAAAAAGAAAAAGGAAAAAGGAAATTCCTCCCGATGTTGACCGGCGGCGGCCGGGTTTTGACCGGCGATTGCTCGCCGACGGCGAGGTCTTCGGTGACGAGCTTGGCACCTACGGGCTCTACGCGACGAGGCGAGCCTAATGAGGTAGTTAATGCGGCAGCGGAGCTCTGGAGCATGGCCGGCGTCGGCCACAGCGGCGCGGCGGCGCGCGGACGGCGGCGGCAAAGCTCCTCGGAGCTTCTCCGGCGATGATGAGGGCACGGGCATCTGCAGGGCACTCTGACGAACACGCTAAGCCACAAGATGGAGCCGCTCCTGATCTCTAGCCAAGATGGCTACGCGCGCGGCGGCGCTGGCATGGCCAAGCCGGCGGCAAGCCACGGCGGCCGGACCCTATAGTGTAGGAGAGGTGAAATTGAGGGCATGGAGGGACGCAGGAGCTCACCGCGGTTCGGGTGCGCTCAAAGATGAAGGCTCGGAGTGGCTGAGGCGAGCTGTAGCCGGCGGCGCTAATGGCGGCAGCGGTGCTCCGGCAGCAAGGTCCGCGTCACGGCAACTCCTGTGCACCATTAAGCCGGCCAAGATGTGCATGAGAGGCAGGAGAAGATGGAGAACATGATAGAAGGGTTAATGGAAATATATATCCAACCTTGGTGGCGGTGGCCGGCGAGAAAGCTCGCGGCGGCTCGGCGACCGCCCGCGAGAAAGATGACGGCGTGCGGGCGCTATGGGCGATGAGGGCGGGCACTAGCTGGCTCAGAAGGAATGCAAGGTTGAGGTGGAGCTTCTGGCAAAAACAATTGGACAGAAGTGGATCGACGGCGGCGAATTGGAGCGGCGGAGCAAGGTCGTCGGCGGCGGCGGTAGGGGGAAAGAAGAAGAAGAAGAAGTCGGCCACAGCTCGAGGAAAGGAAGAGCGACACGCGGCGAGGGTGCTTCGAGCGTCGGAGCGAGCTGGCATGCATGGCATGTGCGGCGGTGGACGGCGGCTCGGCTTGAGAAGCCGACCATGGCGGCCGACGATAGGTCTCGGTGCTGTTCTTGAATATTACAGAAATGCCATTTGTCGAAGATAACAAATTACTTCAAAATTGATATAAGAATTTGAAAATCTCCAAAAACATAATTTGCATAACTTTTCAAGAGCTACACTTATCATTTAACTGGCATCCTCAAATTCTGTCTAGATTTGAAATATGAATTCAAATTCAAAAGGGAAATAAAACCCTATAAATAAACATTTGAAATTACTTTTGATTTTTCAATAAAACTTGAAAATATTAAAAAATATGAAATGTTTAACTTTGCAAACCAAACATGTTTCATATATAAAGTTTTCCCAAATTATGTATAATTTTTGAATTATGATTTTAAAATCAAAGGGGGACAATTGTTGGAAAACTGTATTTTCAAACTCATTTGAATTTTTTTTTGGAAACTTGAAAAACTCTAAATACCAACTTTGTATATCTTGTCAATATCTACAAACTATCTTTTTAGAGTATCTCCAAATTCCTTTTAGATTTTGAATTATTGGAAAGGGGATAAAACCAGGTTTTGAAATAAAAAGTTTTTGAAACCGAATTCAAACTCGATTTGGTTTCTAAATTAACTGGTTGGTCATTAGTGACACAAACATTATCCAAGGACATTTTTAGGTAAATGACCCAAAGACACCCTTGGTTGACCAAGTTGACTTTTAAAAAATATTTTATAGCTTTCCAATTTGAATTACAAGACTTGGGAATAAGCTTTGAAATCCAAATTCAACTTCAATTGTGGAAATCATTTTTTTAAGGGTTGGACTTAGATTTATACACTATGCTTGACACTAGTGTAAACACGGTTTACACCTCAAGTACATAGAATATAAACCAAGTAATTTGGGATGACATTCGAAATTAGGGTTTTATTATTTCATATAACAAAATATTTTAGAAGCACAATCCACCTATGAAATGTAAGGTTGTTTTAGTTGATGCATATCAAGGTTGATCTAAACATGAATGCTTTGCATTGCATATGATGACATGGTAGGGTTTTAGTTAATATAACACCAGAGGTGTTACAGAAGGGAAGCCAGGCATAGGGCGGGGGCGAGGTCGCCGAAGCAGGGGAAGAAGGTGGCGATGAGGTCACCAGAGGAGCTGGGAGGAGGGGGGAGGGCAGTCACCGCCAGGAGTAGGGTCTCGCCGGAGCTCCGGCAAGACCCTACTGCCGGCGGCGGGGGCGAGGGCCGGCGACGGGGGGATGCCGGAGTTATGAGGGGCTGGGCCGGCCACACACGGGGCGTCCTATCGATAGGATGTCCTAGCGCGTGACTTACCGCTAAATGAAGGACAGTTCGAGGAGGACCCAACACGAGCCTGAATGGAGGAACGGGGAAAGCCACTTTTTTGGACTCCCTCGAAGGATTTGTCTCTAAAGAGCACAATTCACAGAAGGAGAGGACATTTCCCATTTATTCGTCAAAGCGATGAAAGCTGCTTCGAAAGTGCCGCCAAATAGTGCCTTATTTTATCGGTTTTAGTATAATAATTTTTTAGACACTGACTCTAAATTTCACACACTTACCAATTTAACTCAATATATATATTATTATATTAGTATATAAAATAAATATAATAACCACAAACTCAATGTATACTTATACTTCCTCCTTTCATAAAATTTCATTATTTTAGCCTTTGGTCTAGTGACCAAGAAGAACCTTGATTTGTAATTAGTAGTTGTGAATGCAGCACGTATAGGAGTAGTGAGTTGTGAGCAACGAATGAGCAACACATGCTGGCAAGGAGCAATAAATGCTCAGTGTGTATGAGTGGTTCCTAGCACTTGGGGACTTTGAGCAACTTCAAGAGACATCCTGTTCTTGTTATGTAAGCTATTTTAATAATTTCTCTTTCAAAAATTAAACTCCAATAGCTTTGCTATTTTATTTTGTAAAATATTAATTTGACTATTTTAAAACTCTCGCATGCTAAATATAGCTCGCATGTGCCGCTAACTATCTAGCCTTGCCATAATGGAAAGGCTTTTCGAATTTTCTGTTTGTTTACAAAGTTTTCTATTTTAGATGTTTACTAAATCATGTGTTTAGCCATTCACTTTTATCAATTCTGTTGGAGTTGCTCTTACCCAACCCATAGTCCAGCCCTAATATGATGGAGATTTTTGAAAAAAAATATTTTTTGGAATAGATGATGAAGGTTTATGAAAGGAGGAAGTAATATACTTGACATATATTTTTTTTTTAAGAATCGACATATATGTTATTGTAGATGACCAAGCTCTACATATTCTGACATACGCTTCGTAGAACCATATACATCTTAAATAAATCTTAAAATATACATATGGGAGTAGCTATAAACCTTAGTAGGAGTAATATATATAAAAATTAATTAAAGATTTTTCTTACCGCAGTTTCTTTTCCGTATTGGCTCTGTCACTTATTGCCACCGCCCGCCCGCGTGCCACAGTCTACGGTTCGTACAGTTGTGCGTGCGATACGGAAGCGCTTGGATACGGAATCCAGCTAGGTACCGTATTACACATTGATGAAGTTGACGCATGACATCAACGAAGGAAAAAGCAAAGAGGAGAAGAAAGGAATGAGCTAGTAACCGGCCAAACAAAAGGAAGCGTGCGTCTGAATCCAAAGTCGAATTGCTCGGCGAACTTGATAAGTTCGTCGTGGTGGACTCGTCTTTCGTGTGATAGTGCTTCTTCATGGCGTGCATATATAGGTCGCCGTCGCCCACTAGGATCTTGACAACAATTGACAGTTCGACAAATGTCCCTGGCTCCGATCCCCCAGCTGCAGTTCAACCTATATTCTGCACTCTTGAACTTGAAGTGTCATTCTCAATCTCGATCAGTTGCATCGTAGCAGATCTTGTCGTCACAATGTCCCTCTTGTCAAAGTGATCCTGGTGGCCTCCAGGCCGGAGATTGAGAAACTGCAAAGCCGTATTACACATCCCGGCCCGCCGACCATCGACGCCTTTTATTTCCTGTTCAACTCGTCAAGAAAGTAGACCGCTCTTGACGCTTTTGTGTGCGGACTGCGGACTAAGTTCCCTACAACAATTGAAGACTGCGCACTGCCGCTCGCGGTTGCCGTATCACACATTGAAGTTTACGCAAGACATAAATGAAGGGAAAAAGCAAAGAGGAGAAAGAAAGGAGCTGGCGATCGGTCAAACAAAAGGACGGCGTATGGATGCATCCAAAGTCGATTTGCTCGGCAAACTAGGTCAGTTCGTCGTGGGCTCGTGGTAATGCAAAGAAGTAGTATGCATACAGCATCGCCTAGTTGTTTCGCTTTCTAGCACGGAGTGCCACTGACAGGTCGACAGATGTGTCCGGCTCCCCCTGCTGGCCGGCTGCTGCCGGTCAACTATTCTGCACTCTTGAAATGTTTTCTCATTTGTCGTCACAATGTCCCTGACTCCCTGTTGTCAAAGCCATACCACTAGAAGTACGATGGCAGATGACGCCGCATGCAGTTCTTTCTTTGCCTGCATTTGCTTAAGTATTGCTATATGATTGTTTTGTTAGAAAATATACAATTGAGTGAGGTATAAGTTTATCCATATTAGGATACTATAAAAAAGGATCTTAATAATGCCCTCTCTATTTGGAACCTTTGGCATCAAATAAAACGCACCAAATATTTGAGGCCGGGATACGACCGTAATTCCCGCTTCCTAAAATGATCGAGAGAAATGCACTCGAACGCCTGCTTCTCATGCATACGTTGTTTATATAGCAGAAGTACAATCGATGTGTCTGTCAGCTATTCACAGCAATCTAGCAAAATTAACCAAGGCATCATGAGGACCTTGCTTGTCGCCGCCGCCGCGGCGTTCATCCTGTCCGCCGCCGGCGCCGCGCTGGGCGTCGCGCCGGCCGACACCGTGGCCGACTCGTGCCACGCGATCAGCGACTTCGTGGACGCGGACTTCTGCACGTCCCGGCTGCGGTCCGTGCCGGGCGCGGCCGGCGCGGACCGGTTCGGCCACCTCCTCATGGCCACGGACCTCGCCGTGGCGAGCGGCGCCAAGGCTCACGACCTCGCGGCGGCGGCGAGCAACGGCGGCGGCGTCGTCGACCAGGGCGAGAGGGACGTGATGCAGGCGTGCGCGTTCCTGTACGGCGCGGCGTCCGTGCCCGGGCTGCGGCTCCTCCGCCGGTACACGGCGGCGCGGGCCTTGGCCCCCGCACACGAGCTGGTCATGCTCGCCATGGACGCCGGCGACGGGTGCGACGCTGCGATCGGGGGATCGTCTAATGGTAGGATGGCCGGGGTAAACCACGAGTTCGACCAGCTCAGCGCCATGGTCACCGCGCTGCTCAACAGCATCAACTTAAACGGGTAGTCGCCGATGCCGAGCCGGCCGCCGGGGGCGGGCAATTCCCATGCATGCATGCGCACGGTGGTGGCGTCTCCCGTGACATGGCTGTATAATGCAGTGGATCAATAATGTACTCCCTCCGTTCTAAATTATAGTTCACTTTGATTTTTTTGGTGCATGCATTTTGCTATGTACTTAGATAAATAATATGTTTAGATACATAACAATATGTATGCAATAAAAAAAATCAAAGTGAACTATAATTTAGAACGGAGGGAGTAACCTAAAAGACTACAACTGATTAAACTAGTTTTTGTTGCATCGCACAGTGATCTGTTCATGTTGTGCCTGACTATACATCTGAATAATCCATATATTGATTAGGTTATTAACCTCTTGTTCTAATAGCAAGTATGACAGAACAAACGCAAACAACGTGGTGCGAGTGTGACAGAAGAGAAGTGCTTTTGCTTTTTAAATTACAAAACTACACACGCATATGCTTGACATGCGCGCACACACTCACCCCTATGTCCTTGAATCGTGGTGTAATTTGGAGAGTGTCGAAAATAGTTGATACAAAATTATCTGAACAATGTTAATCCATTGCATATGTGTATGCCATGAAAGAGGATTTCAGGCCTTCTCATGTGAAGGTTCAGTACTTCAGTGTATGCAGCTGAACAACCTCTCCTTTTCACCGTATGCAGCTGAACAGGCGTGTACTGAATTGTTTGAAAAAGATTTAGCAGTTAAGGAAAGGTGGTTGCACATTTCAATTGGGACCTTTGGCCTCATTCATGGACTCACAGGTTGTGTGTTGTGTACATTTGAATTATGATGGCACTTTGTTTCTTGGAAAATGCTACCGATTTATTCTTCAATATTATTAGTTTTAATTAGTAAAATATATACTCTCTTTGTACCTATTTAAGTGTCGTTAATGTTACAATCCATCTTTCCAAAGAAATAATCAGAAACTGAAGCATCTGACGACTGGATCACAACAAATCGTGAACAGATTTGGAAAGCAATAAACAATGTTAATCAGGAACATCTTTACTCTAATTTGGAAGGATGGCAATCGTTAATTGCCCATTATCGGAGTCATTACCTTCTTCTTTTGTAAAGAAAAGATCAGAGATACTCTTCTATACTCCTACCTTGTTGTATTATGGAAGAAATGGAGTAATGAGAAATTCATGGCAAGATGCAGGCGACGCAGTTCGCGCAGCGGGCGTGCGCTGGCATGGTCGACGGCGCGTAGATACCTAGGGAGAACGGAGGATTCGTCACGATGGCCACCATCGCGCCCGCCGTCCTCCGCCTCCGTTCCAAACTGACTGAACTAGGTTTTGTTTACAAAGGATAACTTCTTGACGAAAAGGGGGAAGGAGAAACTAAGCATTCTTTTTAAAAAAAGGAGAAACTAAGCACGACTTTTGTAGTTTGGAGGAAACAATACAATTATTGTCACGTTGCATGATGTACGTGGAACTCCTCTTGTTCTTGTTCATCACCAGTTTTGAACCTCCAAAAGATATAGTCGATTTTACTCCTGTTCATGATGATCCATGAGGAGCTCTGTGATGCTAAAAAAAAGATATTGTCGATTTATTTGGATCTTGGCTAAGGGCCCGTTCGTTTAGGGTAGTTTGACATCCGGATTTGTTATGGCTAAGGCCTCGTCCGTTTATTTGCTAAGTTTTAAATCTCCGGCGCTATAGCCAGAGATAGCCTCCGCCGAGATTAAACTTTTTGCGCTAAGCATTCATGGTAGCTTAGCTGTTGTAGAGGACAAAAGCTAAGAGGCTAAGCCGGAGATTTAGAACTTAGTTTATTTGGGTTGATGAAAACATGCCTCTATCTCTTCTAGGGCCGGATCCAGTGGATCCTGAAGTTTCACTCAAACTGGCCCATCTCTATCTCCATTCCAAGCCTAAAAGGGGAAAGAAAGGCCTATGAGGGTACGTTTTTAATCTTGACCATATGTAACCGAACAGCTATTTCTGGTCCAACCTGACTTTGAACCGGGCCAATTGGTCCGAGCGGGGTAGACGTGTTCCAAATCATTCCAGGCCAAAACGAACGAGGCCTAATTAAATCTTATAAACTAATGAATCCGGTCAAGAATTCTTCATGGGAAACAAACAGGGCCTAAGGAGTTTTTCTCCAAGGATTAGGAACAAAGTAATAGTAGGCGTAATAGCAATGTGCTAGGATGTGTAGAAATAATACCATGTTTAAAAGCATCTCCAACAGTTTGTCAAAATTTACTTGGCAAATATCGTAATTTGGCAAGTAAAAAAAATAGAGTATCTCAAAGAGTTTGTCATTTGGACTTGGTAAAACAAAAAAGACCCGCTAACAAGATGAAGATGACTGGTAAGCGAACGAAGGGCCCCGCTAAACGAACGAAGAGCCCCGCTAAGAAACGAGGAGCCCCGTTAACGAACGAAGAGCCCCATACTTCCTCCCGCCGCGCCGCTCGGCGCCGTGAACCTCATACGCAGTGAGGGCGCTCTGTAGGGCAGAGGGTGGCGCCAAGTGCCTCTTGGCGTTCCGGGACACCCACAGCGCACCGCCGACGTCGCCGACCACGAAGCGCTAGCTCCTCCGCCGATCTGAAGGCTTTCTCCGCCTTTCCGTGCGAGTCGCCATGAGACTCAGAGCCGGCGATAGAAGGGACTTGGCGTCGACGAGACGAAATATATATCCGGCAAAACGTGCGCACAATTCAATTCGAACTTGCACGATCGCAATCTACACGGAGAAGAGAGGTGGCGCCGTGGGAAAGACTGATGGCAAGCAGAGTACGCGCGTGTATCTTTACGCGCGCGGAGGGAAAGAATAGCAAGTTGATAAAATCGGTAAGTTCATTTGGCAAACCGTTGAAGAGTAAATTTTTTGATTTTGCCAAAATTTCAAAGATAGCAACCTTATTTGGCAAACTGTTGGAGTTGCTCTAACATAATCACTTCTGATCTTGTTTGGATTTTATTGGATTAATCTTAATCCACTTGCTCTCAACTATTTTTTTTTCTGTGAAAATTGCTATAACTCTTAAGACCCGTTCGGTTTTGACGATTGTTTTGCTGATATGGCGCTACGTGATAGAGGGTAAAACGGACTAGAATTGTTTTTTTATAAAAAACTATAAATTCATAAGAAATAAGAATTATTTATAGGCATTCCTTAAGGCTTATGTCCACGCAGATGATGAATTCCTGAATTTCAACATTTGTGCGTAATAAAAGATTGTCGTTCCGAAGGATAAGAATTGCCCCCTCTCTGCTCTCTCATTCCCAAAGGTCTTGTAGCCGGCTTGTAAGCGAAACTATAGGCAAACGATTGCCACTGAAGTAAGCAGCTGTGTAAAATTTCCCAATAAGTTTGGAATACTATGAATTCGATTGAATACGGCCCACAAGTCCAGGCAAGAAAACTAACTTGTGCCATGTCATCTAACAGCTCATCGGCAATTTGATGGTGAGAGCAGTGAGCCAATGAGCAACAACTGCCGGTCCACACAAAAGTGTCAAGAGCCGTCATTCTTCCTGCCGAGAGTAGATATGCAGGGTAATAAGAAAAATGAAATGAAATGCGCTCATACTCGACTGGATGAGTACTGTTGATGTAAATAGTAAATTGTAGAAGGACTCTTACGTAAGAATGAGATGAATGAATAGAGAGTGGGTGCTGGCCTGAGTGCCAGCGAGAGAAGCTTGCCCGAATCACAACGTGGTATCAAAACCTTCGTTAGGGTTACCTGAGGGTGACGGGCGGCGGCGACGCCACGGGCGGCGAGGTGAGCTGTGCGGCGCGCGGAGGAGTGACACAACCCGCGGAGGAGCAAGGGCGTGGCCAAGTAGTGAGGAGTCGCGAGGCGTCTGGACCAAGGCCCGGCTGCGGAGCGGCCGACGGCGCCCACGTAGACGCGCGGGTGCGGCACGTCGGGGGAAGTGGCTAGCGGCCGAGGCGCGGCCGCGGTGCGGTGATTCTTCAGCGCGCAGAGGTATCTACGGGGGACCGGGCCGGGCTCTGCGCAGGAGGAGGCCCCTGCGGGCCAGCGGAGCAAGTGGAGCAGAGGATATTAGTGCGCTGGTGGTCTGAAGGTGCTTTGCGTGCGTACGCGAGGAGAGGGCGCGCTGATGCAGCGGCGAGCGGCCTGCGCAGCTGCGTGAGACGTCAGCGCTGCGTGTGCTAGCGTGGGTGCTGAGGCACGTGCTCGAGCCAATCAGGCCTACGGGTGCTCGTGCCGTGCGTGGTGAAGTGTAGAGAAGGAAGAGGCTGTGAAAAGTAGAGGACTGGCTGTGCGAGTGCTGCTACTGCTGTGTGGTGAAAAGTAGAGGACTGGCTGTGCGAGTGCTGCTGCTGTGCTACTGTGGTGAAGAGCAGAGAGGAAAGAAAGGATTGCTGGTGTGTGTGCGCTTCCGCTGAAGGAGGAAGAGGAATTGGATTTGTGGCTGGGTAAGGAGGTAAAAGAGAGAAGAGAAGTGGGTTCACCCGTGTGTGCTGCTCTGTTTTTTGCGAAGGTTTGTGCACAGCTCTATTGTGAGGGTTGTGATAGCAGGGTGCAGGAAGAACAAGGGCTGTGCTGTGGTGACGTGGTTGACGTGGTTGCTAGTGTTGTTTTTCAGTGTTTGGGAGCTTCAGTGTTTTTTTAAAAATGGAGAAGATGGAGGCGGAGGTGCGGCGGCTGCGCGTACAGTCTGACCGATGGAGCAAGGCTGCGAAGGTGTACAAGAAAGCGGAAATAGAGAGGATGTTGCATGAATTTAGGAAGGTGACTGAGGCATATCGGTTGGAAATGGAAACCAAGGTGAAAGCAAAGGCGAAGGAATTGAGGTTTCTGAGTGCTAGGAAGGCAGAGATGGAATTGAGGATGCAGTTTTTGGAGGCAGAGCTAGTTGCTATTGTGTCTAGGATAGGGAAATTGGAGACTGAAGTGTTGGCTAGGAAGAGGGAATTTGATTTGGTGAAGGAGAAGGAGGCCGCTGCTGGTTCAATTGATGCTGACATGGCTAGACTTATGAGTCATTTGGAGGATCTGAAGAGGGAGAAGGCTCCATTTTTCACTTTGACAGGGAGCAAGCCAAGCAGTGGGAAAATGGTAAAAAATGAAAGAATCAGAAAGCTCCAAAACTACTTTAGATGGTCCTATGATTGACACTACTAGTCACTTTGGTAACTTTGCCAACTATACCCACTTAGGTAAAGGTACTCAGACACAGGCACTTGCATCCACATATAGGCATAACATAGAATGGGTTATTGATTCAGGAGCTTCCAAACTTGTCATAGGCATATCTAGTTCTTTTAAGACATACACTCCACATTCATTCTCTGAGACCATTCAAACTGCTGATGGCACCTTCCAACTCATTCATGGTGTAGGATCTGTAGAGTGCACTCCATCTCTTTGTCTATCATCTGTTTTGCATGTTCCTTCCCAGTCAATCTCCTCTCCGTTAGTTCCCTTATTGATCAGTTCAAATGCACTGTTATGTTTGATGAAAATTCTTGTATCTTTCAGAAGAAGAGGACGGGAAGAGTGATTGGGACTGGAGTCAGGCGTGATGGGTTGTGGTTGACCAACCATGCGGAGTCAACATTGGCAGCAGCTGCTGGAGCAAAGGAGAGGGAGATCTTCTTGCTTCATCGTCGGTTAGGACATATCCCTTTTGAAGGTTTGAGTAAACTATATCCTGAGGATTTTAAGGACGTGGATAGAAGCAAACTTGTGTGTGGTGCCTGTGAACTTGGAAAGCATACAAGGTCAACTTATCCTAGCATTGGTCTTCGGAGTTGTGAACCTTTTATGTTAATACATTCTGATGTTTGGGGTCCCTGCTCAGTCACATCGGTTAGTGGATTTAAGTGGTTTGTCACATTTATTAACTGCTATACTCGTATAACATGGACATATATGCTGAGAGTAAGCATGAGCTTCTTAGTTTCTTCCAAGACTTCCATAAGTTAGTCACAAATCAATTCGATGCTAAGATCCAGATTATCCATACTGATAATGGAAAGGAGTATGTGAACAATGACTTTGGGGGCATATCTCTCAGATCACGGGATTATACATCAAACCACTTGCCCCGACACTCCACCCTAGAATGGTGTAGATGAGAGGAAGAATCGACATTTATTGGAGGTAGCGAGGTCACTAATGTTTCAAATGAATGTACCAAAGTATCTGTCGAGAGAGGCAGTAATGACAACAACATATCTCATTAATCAGATGCCATCCAGGATCCTTGGCATGAAGTCACCAGCTGAGCTTCTTTTGGGACAATGGGAGTTTAAAGTACCCCCTCGGGTATTTGGTTGTGTTTGCTTTGTCAGGAATCATAGGCCTTCAGTGGCAAAATTGGATCCTCAAGCAGTGAAGTGTGTTTTTGTGGGATACTCATCCACTCAAAAAGGATACAAGTGTTGGGACCCTGTTGGAAAGAAGTTGTTTGTGAGTATAGATGCAACATTCTGTGAATTCGAACCATACTATACAATACCATGGGATCTTGATCCATTGCTGGAGGACTTCTCTTCAGTCACTGAGAGTGACAGTAGAGAGGGAGAGAATAGAGATGTTGCTGCTCAACAGGAAGTGATTGTTGGTACTATCCCGTGTCCAATGGATATGCCTGAAAAGGAGGTAGTTCATCAAGATGATGATGGTAAAGGTGTAAGGTCCTAATGGCTAGACGGGGTGAGTAGTCTATAAAATTTTCTTACAAAGCAGTAAAATAACTGGTTAGTACTTAAGATGGCGAAGCTCTTTCTAGCACTAGTTCAACTAAGCTATGCAAGCCACCTACTCAATTCTAGCAGTAGACTATGATCTCTAACGCACCAACAAGCTTAGGTTGCTAATTTACTCCTAATGATCAAGATAACTACAACTTATTACTCCTCTATTTCTAGCGATGCATGCAGGCTAGGCTCCATGCTCACACACGGAGTCAGATGCATGTGCCTCTCCTGACTCCTTCTCAACCAATAGGAGATCGACAGCATGCAACCACTCATGAATTTTCTCTTTGGCCAAACACGCAAGCATAGCTCACGGCTCCCTCTCTCTCTATTTCTGGCTGATGGCATGCATGCAGATCCAAGGAACGGCAGCTCCTGGCTCTGTAACTTGGTCTGGTTGCAACACACACGAGCTCCCCTGGTCTTGATATTTGGTCCGGCCAAGCAAACAAGTAGTTGGCGTTAAGAAAGGTAGCCCATTTTCCCTTTCATTTCTCAACCAAATTTTCAACAAATCTCATTCCAAAGCATGTGCTAACTTCACAAATATATTCCAAAAAAATTGGGCACTTAAGTTAGCTTTTCTCAAATATTTTTTCAAGGTTAATCTCACCACGTCACTAACCACTAAATATATATATGCAAATGAGACTCACACCTAGTGGCACTAGATAGCCATTGCAATTAAAGATTTCCCCTCTTTATAGTACGGTTATCAATCCTAAATCACTCACACCCTCTATGGTGTCTTGAGTGCAAAATAAAAATGGTCCTAACAATTATACCTTTGCCTTGAGGCCATTTTTGTTTTTCTCTTTCTTTTCAAAATGTAAAGCACTTGATCCATCATCATGTGGCCATCACCATTCTAGTCATCGTGCTCCATCCAAGGTGTTTGCTAATTCATCTCATGAAACACTTATAGAAATTATCAGCAAACTAGGTTTCATCAATTAGCCAAAATCAAACTAGGGCTTTCAAAAGGTGAAAGGGTAATTGGTGATGAGAGTAAGGAGGACGTAGTTGGTGCTGGAAATGAGAAGACAATTGATGTACAAAATGGTGAGGTGATTGCCAAGGAGCCAATAGTATACCAGAGGAGACAGTCCAGGAGTCAGGGGGAGGAAACAGTTGAAAAAGAGCCAATAGTATATCAGAGAAAACCATTTAGAAGTCAGGGGGAGCAAATTAGTGCACCACAACCACATCAGCTTGCTACACTAGTCCCAAATCTCTCCTCGGACCTCTCCATCAAGTGGTGATATCCCTCCCAACCTTAAGCATGTAGAGTTACCTCTTGCACAACATAGAGATGCTAGATCTAATTTTGAAAACCTCCTGTTCGCTATGGATTTGAGCATCCTAGTACAGATTATGACATTGCTAATTTCCTCTTATATTCTCGTCTTTCACCTGCATATAGAGCATTTGTTGTATCTTTACAAACAATGCCTATTCCAAGGGACTGTAAGTGTGCAAAATAGGATCCTATGTTGAAGGCAACAATGGAAGAAGAGATGCATGCTCTTCGAAAGAATAAGACATGGGAGCTGGTCCCACTTCCAAAAGGGAAGAGAGCAGTTGGCTGCAAGTGGGTCTATACTGTAAAGGAAAACCCAAAAGGAGAGGTGGATAAATATAAGGCAAGGTTAGTTGTAAAAGGATATAGTCAAACATATGACATTGACTATGATGAGACCTTCACTCCTATGGCAAAGATGGGTACTATTAGGACCTTGATCTCTTGTGCAGTTAATTTAGGTTGGCCACTCCATCAAATAGATGTGTAGAATGCATTCCTTCATGGTGATCTACAGGAGGAGCTCTATATGGAGATTCCACCAGGGTTTGCAAATACATGACCTGATCAAATCGATCAGGCACTTGCCATCTATCTTCATTGTTCAACTCTTTGATGAAAAGAAAAGATGAAAAAACCAAAAAAAGCTCTGCCCTTCCATCTCTTGGATAAATAGAGAGGGAGGGCAGAGTCCTTTGGTGTCCCTTCCAGGTATCCAGACTTAGAAAGTCATTGTATGGACTAAAGCAGTCACCCCGGGCGTGGTTTGATAGGTTTAGGAAGGAAATTTGTGGTATGAGATACACTCAATGCAATGGTGATCATACGGTCTTCTATAAGCATAAAGGGACATTTATCACCATTATGGCGGTATATGTGGATGACATAGTGATTACTGGAGATGATGTGGAGGAATAAGTGTCTGAAAGAAAATCTTGGAAGGGCCTTTGAGGTAAAGGATCTAGGACCACTTCGGTACTTCCTTGGAATTGAGATTGCTAGGCCACCAAAGGGTATTATTCTCTGTCAACGGAAGTATATTCTAGATCTCTTGGCAGAAACTGGAATGCTTGGGTGTCGGCCATGTAGTACTCCTATTGACAAGAATCATCAAACCACTGCCCAATCCGGAGATCCTGTGAATAAAGAAACCTATCAAAGATTGGTCAGTAGACTTATTTATTTGTGTCACACAAGACCTGATATTTCCTATGCAGTGAGTATAGTAAGTAGATATATGCATGATCCTAGAACAGAGCATATGGAAGTTTTCTACAGAATTTTGAGATATCTAAAGGGAACCCCAGGGAGAGGCTTATGGTTTAAGAAGAATACGCATCTAGATTTGGAGGGATACTGTGATGCAGATTGGGCAAGTTACAGGGATGATAGGAGGTCTACTTCTGGTTATTGTGTGTTTGTGAGAGGCAATCTTGTCTCATGGAGAAGCAAGAAGCTGGCGGTTGTAGCTCGGTCTACTGCGGAGGCTGAGTATAGGGTGATGGCATTGAGCTTGTGTGAAATGTTGTGGTTAAAAGGCTTGCTAAAGGAGCTACGGGTGTTAAGAAATGAGACAATGATGCTTCATTGTGATAACATTGCTGCAATCTGCAAACAATCCAGTCCAGTTTGACCGCACGAAGCATGTAGAAATTGATAGATTCTTCATCAAGGAGAAGCTCGATAGTGGGATTCTATGGCTAGGATAAGTAAAATCACGTAGTCAACTAGCAGATTGTTTCACAAAAAGTCTAGGTCCTAATGAAAATGAGTTGAGTTGTAACAAGATGAACATGTTAGATATCTTCAGCCTATTTTGAGAGGGAGTGTTGGTGTAAATAATAGATTATAAGAGAACTCTTATGTAAGAATGAGATAAATAAATAGAAAGTGGTGCTGTACTGAGTGCCAGCCAGAGAACCTTCCCCAAATCACAACAAGTATGATGACATAGCAAGTGGAGTATGCCATGACCATGACGGCACGTAGCATGTTCATCGCGGGCATATACTAGTATTAGCCCTATGTGTTAAAGTTGGACTCCACATTTGCAAGAAAAAAATCAAGGCTATCACTTATCCCTATATACATACATGGTTCCATATCATGCCCTAGTAGAAAGTACATATGCATGCACCAACTTTTTACTCAATTCTCTTCTCTCGGGCTAACACGTTTTGGTAACAACGCATTCTTCATCGTATCCTTCTGCACCAGTCATTAGTTGAAGACAATGGTTCCTCTACAAAGCTACTAGCACCAACTGCGAAACAACCAACTGATGTGACATGTTATTTGGATGTAGATGCGGAGGTTGGGGAAATACGCCAACCCGGCCCGGTGCGTTAGAGAAGGTTTGAGGAGCAACCATGACGAAAGAGGACATCACCTCATTTTTGCTATGACGTAGCAACTTTTGCACAAAAAAACAGCTATCAACCAAGTGCAACAAGAAAATGTTCAGCGGCGGAGCTCTTGGTGTGGCGAGGTAGAGCCATTGCCATACCTTGAGTTTGTCGCACTACGTGAAAAATGCACAACGAGAACGCCCTCCTTTCACTGTAAGGGCAGCTGGCTTTTCGAGCTGCCCTTACAGTGGTTCGGGCGGGCCCTAGCTTACCAGCCGCCCTTACAGTGGTCACCGTAGGGGGTTCACTGTAAGGACGGCTGGATATCCAGCCGCCCTTATAGTAATTTTAGATAAAATTGGTCAAATGAGACACTAAATGACCTCAAATGAAAAACTTTTAAATACCAAGATTGTACAACTCATCAAGATCTATATTTGTTACATAGTGTATTTTTGCATTTGAGAAAGTGTTAGTAAACACTAGTCGCATGTTTTTAAAATCCAGGATTGACTCGGTCAAACTCGATCAAATGAGACACTAAATGACTTCAAATAAAAAACTTTTGAATACCAAGATTATAAAACACACCAAGATCTATATTTGTTACTTAGTTTATTTTTATATTTAAGAAACTGTTATTAAACACTAGTCGCATTTTTTTAAAATCCAAGATTCGAGGAAGTGTTACATGGTTCGATCGATGCTTACTATAGCACATCATTTTATGCTAGGATGCTATAAACTACCGTTGATTTGCTCTATTAGACAGTTGACGTCCTGCCTTAAATATCGCTTGTTATACACCACCGAAAATGGCTTCGTTCACTCAATGAAAACAAGAAAATGGCATCAAACCATTTTGGTTGACAGTTTTCAATCCAATGGGAACTAGAACGTACCTTGCTATATATGTATGATCTTTATATATGTCAAGTAAACTTCGCGTTGTCAACATGTGAGATGATTTTGGTTTCACCCACACGTTTCCTTTAATTTGGGCGATTATCTATTGTATTCTTCTTAATTCCATGAATTGATTCATTCATGCGTCAACTTCAACGTGTCGAACATGAACTGCTGGATTTCGTATCCAGAACGCTTTCCGTATCGTACCCACACGCTGGAGTAGTGGAGTATGATACATCGCAGCATGGTGGGGCCTACGATAGTGGCAGCAGACTCGACCGCACAGTGGGAACGGACTGGCCCAAGATAGAAAAAGCGAAATTACTCATTTTTTGTGTGAATATAGGCTCTCTATATATACATGTGTAGATACTAGATATAAAGTTAGATTAACGTACATAAATACTATATGGTAAAAATTAATTATTGTACTTAATTATATATAACTGTATTATTTTTTAGACGGAAGAGAAGATGTACAATTGGTCACGAACACGTCAGGTTTATTGTCTTACGTAACAGCCGTGTCGCGCTTTCATTGACAGCACGGCTTATCAATACGTACACTAATAAATGACCGTAATCGACAAATCCATCTGACTGTGACGGCACGTCTCAGTGGCAGCAAGGGTGCGCTGGGGCTCTGCGACCGCTCCGTGCTCTCGCTACCCAGCTTGGACCCGCTGTGGAAGAACCTCCGAGGCGTCCTGGCCGCGCACGTCCTGGCGCCACGCAGCCTCGCGGCGTCGCGCGCGGCGCGGGAGCGGAAGGTCGCGGACCTGGTCGGGTATCTCCGGAAGCGGGCTGGCACGGTGGTGGACGTGAAAGAGGCCGTCGATGGCGGTGTCGTGAACCTCGTCTCGACCGCCATGTTCTCCGTCGACGTCGTCGACGTGGGCGGCGCCGGTGCCGCCGAGTCGCCGCCGCCGTTGGCACATGGGCTGCAGGAGCACCTAGAAGAACTGATGGAGTGCATGGGCAAGCCAAACGTGTCAGACTTCTTCCCGTTCCTCAGCGCGCTCGACCTCCAAGGATGTCGTCGCCGTGCGGCCGTGCAACTGTCCAAAGTCCTCCAGGTCTTGGGTGACATCGTGGACCGCCGGCTGGCCGAGAAAGCATCTTCCTCCTCCACGTCCGGATCCAACAAGCACGGAGACAAGCACGCGCACGGGGACTTCCTCGACGTCCTCTTGGAGCTCGAGTCGACGGGCAAGATCACCCGCGACAACCTGACTCTGCTACTGTTCGACATCTTCGCCGCCGGGAGCGATACCATGGCGCTGACCGTGGTGTGGGCGATGGCCGAGCTGCTGCGCAACCCAGGCGTCATGGTCAGGCTACGCGCGGAGGTCAAGGACGGTCTCGGCGACAAGGACGCCGTCGAGGAGGGCGACGCGGCGGGGCTGCCGAACCTCCAGGCCGTGGTGCGGGAGGCGAGGCGGCTGCTCCCGGCGGCGCCCGTGCTGCTGCAGCACAAGGCCGTGGAGGACGGGGTGGAGATCGGCGGCTACGCGGTGCCGCGGGGCTGCACGGTGATCTTCAACTCGTGGGCGATCATGCGCGACCCGGCGGCGTGGGAGGCGCCCGACGAGTTCGTGCCGGAGAGGTTCCTGGGCAGGGAGGTGGACTTCCGGGGGAGGCAGATGGAGTTCGGCCCGTTCGGCTCCGGCCGCAGGCTGTGCCCAGGCCTGCCCATGGCCGAGCGCGTCGTGCCACTGGTCCTGGCGGCGCTGGTGCACGCGTTCGAGTGGCAGCTGCCGGCCGGCGTGTCGGCGGACCAGGTCGACGTCAGCGACAAGTTCACCAGCACCAGCGTTTTAGCCTTCCCTCCTATCAAAGCTGTGCCTCTAATCATCACCTAGCTACCTATAGTCATGCTGTTTATTAGATACTAGAGCAGCTCCACTGTCCAATTGATTTTGGCCTGCTAAATTGCTAGCGTGGATTAAGGTTCGATAGCTCTAGACCTCTAGTGGTGGGTTCTATTTAGTTGGGGCCTATGCCTAAATAAAACAGAGTAATATATTCCTTGATTATAATTGTAATAAAATAGATGATACCCCGCGCGTTGCTGCGAAAATATTATGTTGTATATGATAAGGATTTTATAAAGGAGGATTAGTAGTGCTATGACAATATCATAGTGTTACCAAGCTATTTTAGGGATAAAATTTTTGATAAACAATGAATAGTAGTTTAGTTTTCCATAAAAGAATAATAGTAAGAAATATTTTTATTTTATTGGTCCACATTTAAGATCACAGCAAAAACTTATCAACATCTAGATAAGAAAATAGGACAGAAAATGATTAAAAAATATAGAACAGGTGTGCTTACAATAATATCATGATTGCTAGTTAACCGAGAGGCAAAGATCACAGGGCGGACGACGCTGTAAATGATCGGCTCCTATGTGCCTGTGGCAAGCTAATGAATATTTTCGAGTACAAAAGGCTGCCGGACTCACAGTCACAGGGTTCTATCCTTCCATCTTCGCTTCGTAAATCTATCTATGTATATATACCCTAATAATAAAAAGGAAAAATTTTTAACATACTTTTTATTCACCTCTTTTTTTCCTTTCGCCTCTTCCTCTCCCTGTATGGCTCGGTCTCGGCCTTGCTTTTTTTTCGTTCTTTGCAGTCCTATCCGGAAATTAAACGACGGCCAACGTGAAACAAGGGACCTTACTAACCAACAAATTTGTTGTACTCCATCCATTTATCGAGCAACAATGGTGTACATGCACTCCTTCTGGTCCTCCATCTATATAACACCAAAAATAGACTGGGTGTGGCTCCTTTTTCTATGGGCGGCAATGGAAGGAAGGTGATACACTGGTGCGTAATTTTTTCTACCTGTGGCAACAGATGGAAAGTGATCATAATGCAAGAAGAGGAGGTCCATGCGTGCGATTAGCATCGTGAATTTTCCTTGTGTCGCCGTGTGGGCCTTCCTTAAGCGCGCTGCACGGGATAACTGTGTTTTTGGCAGCGTGAGCGCTCGGTTATTTGGGAAGTGAAATTGACGTCAGGAGCGTCATGATTAATTGCAATCCAGCATTCTCCTTGTCATTGTGGCCATGGGCGGATCTATAGTTGTGCCTGGGTATGCCCAAGCATACCCTGCATTTTTGAAAAAAATTTTAGTAGTCTTAGAGGTATATATACATGTATAATACACTTAGGTCTCATATTACACATGTCTGGGCTTCTTTGCTATTCTTTTGTCTCTGATTCACGTCAAACACGAAGAAGCCCATAGCCACACCCGACTGAACACAGCCTCGGCCCATCTGCCCTTCCCACACTCCTCAATCCCCATTCTCTCTCCTAATTTCCCTTCAAGGAATTGCACCGCATCGCAGCCAGTGTCTTTACGGCCGCTGCCTTTGCGGCCGTTGCGACGCCGCTGCGCTCGGTGATCAGGATCGACGACGGCATGGGCATACCCTAATCTGACATCCTGGATCCGCCACTGATTGTGGTAGTGATTGAAACGACTCTGATAAATAGATGGAGAGAGTAATAGATAACCTGTTGGATCCTATATGTGACCGGACTGATAGCTCGTGCTCATAGAGTTACTCGATACCTAGGAATCCTAATCCAAATACAGCCCTTCTAAAATGATAAGAGCCTCGAACAACGTTTTTTTTCTTTTTGGGTATGGTACACTCCAGTATGTTGGACAAAATTATGTTCTCTATTTTTTGGCTAACTCAAATATGAAGGTTTTTTATTTCTTTTTTACTGTGTTTTATTTTTCCCGTAAAACTCCAACAGATGTTTTTTAGAAAGCGCCATTTTGTCGCGGCCTTCTTTGGAAGCCTTGGTGCGGGACGGGGGTTTGAACCCCCGCCGGCCAGCTCCTCCCCTGAAACCTTAGCCTCCCACAGATGTTTTTATTATGTTTTTTCTGAGTTCTTTCTTCACGTACAACTTCTGTACGGATCATGAGGCAAAATCCAGCTCTTTGTTTTTTTTTCTAATAAAACTCACGATCATAAAGAACTCCAATTTTGTTATATTTTTTTTTCTCCTTTGTTTCCCTCCATAGCTGGTATATTTTTTGGTTGGACAATGTCTATGGATCCGGTAAAGAAAACAAAAATATGAGGAAATGTAAGACGAGAAGCTCATGCGACCTATGCATAGATATGTATCGTGGCTCTCTGTATACTCCCAAAATTAGTTAATTAAGAGTATTATTAATCGGCGAGCAATGAAAGAGGAGGTGACCAACATGCCATCGTGGGGCGATACCAGAAAAACTGGCATGTATCATGGGGAAAGGCGGCGTGTGACTGGCGGGGACAACGATCCCCATGTTGGGACGCCTGCTGCTCATGGTGGTGGAGTGTGAGTACAAATTGACTAGATCCATCTTCAGCGTGATCGTTTATTAATAATCTTCTATCGGTAGTGGTTATGTTTGTATAATTGTTAGCATTGTATTTGTATGGGTCGATGTAGTTAGGATACTTGCATTTCGACAAGAAAAATAAACTATGATCATTTCTATTTTCATGCATGTGAGGAGGAACTTTGCTAGAGAAACCAAGGAGATTGAGAGGTATTTCCAAGGATATAATTAAATGTTAAAGTGTGAAACCTTTCTTTTATTCTGCCAACTCATGATCCCTCTTTTGTTTAGTCCCTTGTTCTTGATAGATATATGTCCTTGTGTTTGATTGGGACATGATTGTTTTACTAAACTGAGACACGTGTGCTACGACGAATTCATATAGGATGCAGGCATGTGGATCCAGTCTTAGTATCAAAATCAGATAGGACAAGGATGCGCCAACTCTGAGTGGAGGACGATTCATATCGAACATGAACGCTTGATCAAAATCAATATTTAGTATCACCGGTTAGAGATATATGTACCATTCTCTCGTTGTCATTTTCAATAAATTTTTGAATATTTTTCTCCCGTTGCAACGCACGGGCATATTTGCTAGTAAAAAACAAAACAGAAAATCGGCTTATGCGTGGACAGCTCTCCTTCGCTCTTTTCATCTTCCTCTCGTAATGTCTTCTGGCTTCCGTCGCTCAGCCTCCAGGAAGGATTACTTCCATACCTCTGCGTTTACCGTCAAAGCTACTTTTCTCAACGTCCTGATCCAAACTCCATAGCGGCTCTAACAACCATCACCCCGTGGTGGTGGAGAGGAGATGACAGCACGCGCTTGTTGGGATCGGCGGAGTGTGGGCGGCGTCGACCAGAGGTGGCCGGCGTCGAGCGCTTGGCGAGATGGATCTCCCACAGGCTCTGGTCCCTGCTACATCCTCCAGTTCCTGCTCCAACCATGCCCTCCATCCTTCACCTCGTGCTATATATACACCCACGCTCAGCACACGCATCTCCCAGCCCTGGTTGTAGCTGCTGCCCCAACAACAACACGCCCCCGATCGGTTTTTATTTTATAAACGAATACTGGATTGTAATTGTACAGGAGATGTGCAAGTGACACATTATGGCTTGGCGATGGAGCAGTTTCTTCTGCCAGCAATTCGATCGGTTAAATGCCAGGCAAGATAGATGGGATTAGTTGAAGGATAGTGGGTCATTAAAGTGGAAGGGAGGCTCGGGAGTTCCTGCGTTCATGCATGTGGGTGGGAGTTGGTGCTACAATATGACTCATGGTATTTTATTGTTGTGGAAGTATGCTGATGTGGCTTTCTGAGAATTAGGAAAATATGCTAGTGGAGATCTTCTATTTAGGCATAGAGGATTTACGAAGCCCATTGATAAATTTGCGAAGCCCAATGAAACTAAATTACAAATGTCTGCTGGTCAAGTGATAGAGTGTTGAAAGTTAAGTTTCCAACCCTATGGCTCGATTTCTCTCAATACTGGAGCTACTCTTATGGACGTGCTCTCATCCAAAACTATATATGTCATTAAATGATTAGACTAAATCAAGTTTATCTAAATTTATGAGAATATCACTAACATTTGCTCTCGTAAAAATATAGTTCGCAATTAATTTCTCTAATGATACACACATTATAGTTATTAATTAGCATGTTCTATTATATATTTGGATATTCATCCATGTCTTGAAAAGCGAAAAGAACAAATCTTTTAGCGGCTGATTGACGGGATGGGTGTTGCCAATAGTCGTTGATTTCTCTCTTAGTTTGTCAACCCTGTCGCCATCTGAACTTCTGAAGCATTTCGTGCTTAACGTTGCCCATTGGACCCTGATGCTACTGCTGTCAAGAGTGGTGGTTGTTATTTCCACTAATTCTTCTTTTGGTTTGACTAATTTCAAGAATTTTATGAGCTTTCAAGGTATCAAGAAGTCTTAAGTGTCAAGCCCAAGCAATGTTTTTTTTCCACAAAAAATAGTCTAACAATGTTAAAGTTCAGTGAAATTCGTGTCGATTCTCCTCAATTGTGGTTTGTTTGTCCTATTATTTGCTCTGCTGCCAAATGCCGTCTTTGGTTCATGCTTTCCAAATCTTATCTTATATCTTATACTCCTATAAAGTTAAACCCCATTAGCTAATTCTTTGAACATGTAAGTTATCTACCTCATAGTCCACTATTATGCATTTATTGTCAACTAGCATTTGCAATTATATAAAGTTAAACCCCATTAGCTAATTTTTTGAACATGCAAGCTATCCACCTCATAGTCCACTATTATGTATTTATTGTCAACTAGCATTTGCAATTATAATCTATTGAACAAGACATATCATCCATTAACATCCACACTGACTAGCATAATACCACGTCATCCACTAATAATAACTTATAATTGTTTATCTCACTGTATAAATAATTTTATTCCAAATCATCAGCAATCTCTGCGACAACGCATGAGATATTGCTTTCTTGATCTTGAGACTCATTTTAATATCTCTTTCATTCATCAAGTAGACTTCAAAATTAACCTTAAATTCCCGCGGCAACGTGTGTGAAATCCACCTAGTTCTAAGATGTCAAGAACCACAATATAGATCATTCAAAGTTGTTGGTTGGGCTGATGTAGGTGTGTGCGGCTGATGGCCTTTAAGCTAAGCTAGAGCTCTTCTCTGAATGGGCATCCAATTTCTGAGTCTGTATTCTGAATTTTTCAGTTACATTCTGTTGCAACAGATAGATGGGAAAATTGCTTATTTGGCCTTAAAAAAAGTTTAGTTATTTATTTGGTCTAGTTTTTTTTTTGAAGTTGTCTATTTGGCTTTAAAATAAAATTTTATTACTTATTTGGGCTTCTGTTACTTTAGGTCTTAACGGTGTTAAGTTGTGTGTAAAAAGACCATTCTGCCCCTGCACTAAGAAAATTAAAAAAACAGGGTCTTGTAAAATAGAGGATCACTGTATTTGAAGATCCAATAAGAAACAATTGGAGGGTATTTTTCACAAAAACTCTTCTTAAAAACTAGGTACGGTGTAAAGAATGTCTTAAAGTTGCTCTATTTAAAAAAGTGAAAAATTGTTTTAGATTTCTATAAACTTCATCTGCATAAACGCTTTATGTTTTCTTCATATATAATTAGATTTCTAGATTACTTAACACATTTGTTTAAAATGCAACGTGCTGCCATAGATTTAGATAAACACTTTGTTCTCCCGTGCATTGCACGGGCATATATCTAGTAAAACCATATATTCAACAACCTAAATTTCAACCATGTATTCATACTGGCATAGAGGTACCTTAACATGTTGACTATTCAAAGTTTTCCCAACTACATGTTGGTATACTTTCATACTAGCATTTTCCCATCTACATGTTGGTCGTTATACTTCCATACTAGCATAGGTTGTGTATCTAATACAGTATAAATATACGAGGCTTAGGACCATATTTATAAACATCTAGTGGTCTAATTGCGAAGTTTGAGGACTTGTAATTAACTCATAGTCTCACATAGGAAGTAAATACAAACAACCATCTCCCCTTGCCAGAAATGGTGCACTAAGGCTTAGAGAAAATGACCATTATCCATCTCTCATTCTCCTTTCTTTCACTGCTGACTTCCCTTATTCTAAGTGTGACAAGCCCCCAACTACCTATAGAGCTTATTTTGAAGATGTCCAAAAAAAAAAGAACTAAGATTTTCTTATGTAACTCAGCTAAATTTTGTAGCCTAACACGTTTGTTAATAAAGAAAGACTGGTAATTTTATTTACTAAATCCAACTATGTTGAGTAGTGAGATTTAATAATCTATATAATCATCATTTTGCAAAGAAATATAATATCTCTGCAAAAAGCAATAAGAAGTGTTCATAAATTTAATGATAGATATTATTCATTACAAGTGATTGATAATAACAAAATGAAACTAAAATATTTCTGAAAAACAAAAGGAAGAAAGAAAAATACATAACAAATCAATCATATTGCTAATGTACCCACATCGAGCACCGGCGTTTTCCCAAACACTTTCTTCAGTTCCATTGGTCTCATACTAGGTCGATGAATACCAAGATGTGCAGTATTGTCTAAAATGAACCAAGAGAGAAAGAGGAGGATCCGATCCACTCTCTGGATATGTGAAACATAAGAAGTCAACATGACAAAGTAAAACTTAATACTCACATGATCTCTCTTGGAAGTATGTGCCCCTACAAACATCACAAAACAAAACAATCAATTTTTTCCCATAATAGAACACAATTTGCTAGGAAATGGCCAGGGTGTGTGTGCATGAATGCCATTTGTCTTGGTACTATTGATTGAGATTTGGATTCTATGGATTTGGTTCACTCTAATATCTCAACACTACGAATGAAAAGATGTTCATAACTAGCTACCAAAATTGTCTAGGGAATTGAGATGTATATATATTGTCACTGCATGTGATGTTGCTATGTATGCAAAAGAGAATGCATGGGCTCGCATGATATTTGCATTTGCAAGAGACGACGTCTGTCTGTGGCATGGCCAAATAGGAGAGCTCGTATGCATGAGTTCGTTTGTGAATTTCACTTCCAACATGAGATTATGAAGCTATGATCTTGTTTTCTAAGAAAGAAAGCTTTACCATTAAAAAAAATAGAGTTCCAGATTCTACCCAGTCGCATCACTTGCATGTGGACATCATGCATGCGCTATTTTCAACGTATGGACTACGGAGAAAACTAGACGAGCAGTGCAAAACAGCAGGGTCGTCTTTTGGGACGAGAGAACTATGATGAGGACATGACACCTATGGATATACCCGTGGAGGCTAAAGATAAGGTGAGCTCATTCTTACATGTGCATAGTGATTTTTGGTACAACTCATTTGGTTCCACATGTATATGGTTTTATTTGAGTGTAGGTACAAATGTGTCTCAAAGTGCAAACTCATCAAAATCTAACAGTGGGTTCGTCGGCAGCACAATAGTGCTTCATTGGGAAGGCCATAACTCATCCGTCCGGAGTGCGAATGAGGTCAATGAGCACTTGATGAAAAGCTTATTTGACAGGCTTTCAAATAGGTCTGGTCCCATCTCCATATCATGTTGGCAAGACTATCAAAAGAACAAGACACTCCATCGCTGTTTCTATAGGGAGCTACGTCGTTGTGATGGGCTTGTTATCCATCATTGGGACCCTGGCCCAAGTGGAAGCACGCCCCAAAGAGTTGAAGAACACATCAAGGAAGCCCTTAGACGTCCTCCACCTTGGCCACCACCTTTGGAGGTCAGCATGGGCGTCCAAGCCAAGTTGGAGGCCCAATACATGTCAAGTTCGAGTCCATCTCGGGCTCCAGGACCAGTCAGCACTAAAACAGTCGCCCAGGCCACATACGGACTCGGAATTAGACGTTCTTGTACTCTAAAGAAAGATAACGAGAAGACCTTTCCAATGAATCTTGTTGGTGGCCCAAATTCATCCGGAGTCATCAGAAATCGTCGAAACAGTTTGACGTACAGAATCTGTCAGGGCGCTGTGTCGCCGTCTTTTGGGCCGTTTGGGCCTTGTATTGTGTCGGGGCTGCGTATGGGCGTGAGTAGGGGTCCTTGGATGCCCCTTAGGCTATATTATGAACAGCCGCCACCTACGTTAGGGTTTGGGTTTTGCTTAGATTATTCTGTCCATCGACAGCCGCCGTTCATCGGTTTGTGGAACCCCAACTCGAGTGCTTAATCATTCATTTGCATATTGTCCCATTAATTGAGCTGCATTCTTTTGAGTTCTTGCTTGTGTTCTTCGTTTCGCAGACAGGGATTAGCCTTCGTGGCGAGGTCAACCGGTTAGAGACACGGTTGATAACCAGAGGAGTCGTGGTGCTAAGATTGCAGGATTCGGGTCTTTGGATCTAAAGCCGGATCGGTGTGTCGTGCTTCACCAAAACGATAGTTATCTCCATCTGACGGAAGATCAGGGAATCACGTCCCCATCAAACTAAGCAAGATACTGTATTAGATTGTCACATAATCTTGGAATAATGCATAATATGCTTTGGGCAGGAAATTATAACGCATGTTTTGCATGCTTCTCCCATATCTAGTCCACATCCACCGTATATTTGTTGTCGTTCTCGCCTCCGGCCGCCTCACACAGTGTCAACTCCGACGCGCTATCTGATGTTTTTGTTAGAAAATATACAATTGAGTGATGTATATAGTTTATCCATAATAGGATACTATTGAAAAGGATCCGAATAATTTCGTCTCTATTTGGAATCTTTAGCATCAAAACGCACCAAATATATTTGAGGCCGGGATACGACTGTAATTCAATTCCCGCTTCCTAAAAAGAGAGAAAATGCACTCGAACGCCTGCTTCTCATGCATATACATTGTCTATATAGCAGTACAATCGATGTGTCAGCTACCCACAGGATAACCTGGGCGATCTAGCAAAATTAACCGAGGCATCATGAGGACCTTGCTTGTCGCCGCCGCGGCGCTCATCCTGTCCGCCGCCACCGTGGCCGACTCGTGCCACGCGATCAGCGACTTCGTTGACGCGGACTTCTGCACGTCCCGGCTGCGGTTCGTGCCGGGCGCGGGCGCACCTCCTCATGGCCACGGACCTCGCCGTGGCGAGCGGCGCCAGGGCCCACGACCGCGCGGCGGCGGCGGCGTCGGCGGCGAGCGACGGCGGCCAGGGCGAGCGGGACGCGATGCAGGCGTGTGCGTTCCTGTACGGCGCGGCGTCCGTGCCCGGGCTGCGGCTCCTCCGCCGGTACGCGGCGGCGCGGGACTGGGCCCCCGCGCAAGAGCTGGTCATGCTCACCATGGACGCCGGCGACGGTTGCGACGCCGCGGTCGGGGGATCGTCTAATGGCAGGATGGCCGGGCCGAACCGCGAGTTCGACCAGCTCAGCGCCATGGTCACCGCCATCAACTTATAAATCAGTAGTCAATAGCCGGCCGGCTGGTCGCCGGCGGCGGGCCATTCCCATGCATGCATACGCACGGCAGTGAGGGGGCAGCCGGATTTAATGTCCGGTACCTGTGACATGACTGGATACTGCGTAGTGGATCAATAATGTAATCTACAACTAATTTACCTTGTTTTCGTTGCATCGCACAATGATCTGAATCGTATATCAGATCATGATCATATATAGCACACTTATATCTGTCCCTGATTATACCATCTGAATTATCCATATATTGATGTTATTAACATCTTGTACTAATAAGTCGTCAAGCGTTGAAAGACTAGTAGTGACGACGTAAACATAGCAAGGGTTGACAGAACAAACGCAAACAACGTGCATATGGTGTGAGTGTGAGAGCACCCAAGTACTTGAAATCGCTGTATAACTTGAAGCCAGTGTCGAAAACAGTCCATGCACAAAATTATCTGAACACAGTAATCCATTGCATCTGTGTAATTCTGTATGTCATGGAAAGGCCTTCTCATGTCAAGGTTCAGTGTATTCAGCTGAAGAAGCTCTCCTTTTTACCGTATGTAGTTGAACAAGCTTGTACTACATATTTGGAAAAAGATCTAGCAGTTTAGGAAAAGTTGGATTTTTGTTGCACATTTCAATTGGACCTTTGGCCTCATGGACTCATTTGGTTGTGTGTGGTGTACATTTGAATTATGATGAAACTTTGTTTCTTGGAAAATGTTACTGATTTATTCTTCAGATTCTTTAGTTTTAATTAGAAAAATATTTACTCTTTCTGTCCCTATTTAAGTGTTGCTAATGTTACATTCCATCTTTTCCAAAGAAATAATCAGAAACTGAAGCAACTGTTCGACTGGACCACAGCAAATCATGAACAGATTTGGAAAGCAATAATAAACAATCTTAATCAGGAACATCTTTTGTACTCTAATTTGGAAGAATGACAATCGTTAATTGCTCATTACTTTTTTTTAGTAAAGAAAGAAAAGATAGAGATACTCTGCTATACTCCTACCTTGTTGTATATGGAGAGGAGTAATGGCAAATTCATGGCAAGATGCAATCGAAAGATCATCAGGCATAGGTTACCAATCCAAAGATCTATATATTTCAACTCTACGAAACACATTGCATGTGATTGCTGATTGGAGACGACAACAAAAAAGACCAATATCATAATATCATGGCTTCCACGAGTGCAACGCTCACCATCCTCTTCGTGGCCGTCGTCTGTATCGGCTCCGGCGCCGCCGTTGGGGCGGCGACCTCGGCGCTGGACCAAGTCTGCGAGTCTGTGGGCGGTTCCTACGTCACGCCGGAGCTCTGTGCCTACGCGCTCTGCTCCGACCCGTCGTCGTCGCCGTGCCGCGACGCGCGCGACCACGCGGCGGTGGCGACGCTCGCTGCCAGGCTCCTGGCGCGCAACGCCACGGCGACGAGGGACAGCGTAGCCGCGGCTGCTAGCGCAGCCAACGCCACGGCGGGCCTCAAGTCGTGCCTGCGGCTATACGACGGCCTCTTGCCGGCGCTCGAGTGGGCGGCCGCGTCCGTGGCCGCGGGGCGGGCGTACGCCGCCGCGCGGGAGCTGATGCAGGCGACGCAGTTTGCGCAGCGGGCGTGCGCTGGCATGGTCGACGGCGCGGAGATGCCTAGGGAGAACGGCGGCTTCGTCACGATGGCCACCGTCGCGCACGCCGTCCTCTCCGCGTCCGTTCCAAATTAAAGACTGGCTGAGCTCTCTGCTAGGTTTTGTTTATACAAAAGAAAACTTGTTGGATCGAGAAGGGTGAAGGAGAAACTAAACACAATTTTTGTGGTTTGGAGGAAACACAGTTTAGTATCCCTTGTTGATTGTCACGTTGCAAGGTGTACGTGTAATTCCTTTTCTTGTTCATCACCATCAATTTTCAACCACCAAGAGATGTAGTCCATTCAAGAGTCTACTTCTTTTGGCAGTTGTGTGTTCTTACGTTGCAAAACCTGGTTCTCTGTTCAAACTTGTTCTGCTGTAAGGTGTGGGGGTCTTATCTAGTTTCATGTATCGAACACTCATTGCTTTTAATAAAAGTCGAGGTTTCTCTTTGGCAAAGAAAAATGTAGTCCATTTGTTTGGAATCTTGGCTAAGGGCCCTTTCGGGGCAGTTCGACACACTCCTGGACTTGGTATTCATTCACTTTTGGTCTTTTTTGGATTTTGTTGGATTAATCTCAATCGACCTGCTCTCAATTTTTTTTTGTGAAATCGCTTTCAACTCTTAAGACTCGTTCAGCAGTACTCTGAGCGGTTTTAACGGTTGTTTTGCTGATGTGCTACTACGTGATAGGGGGTAAAACTGACTGGAAATGTTTTTTTATAAGAAAACTATAAATTCACAAGAAACAAGATTCAATTATAGGCACTCCTTAAGGCTTATGTCCTCCGAGTCAGAGATGGTGAATTCCCGAATTTCAACATGTGTGCATGATTATTGTTGTTCCAAAGGATAAGAATCAGGCAGCTGTGTAAAATGTCTTTATTTTTTTTAGAATTACATAGTACAAAATTTTAAAATACTAGCAAAATATGCCCGTGTGTTACAACGAGACAGAAAAAATTCTATCAAACATGCCACATGTTCACTTCATCTTGCTGCATAGTTGCAGCGGACGCAATGGCTTCAATTTGTGTAGGTGTTACTGTTGTTATTTTGAGTGGTCGCTGGAGCCACAACGTTTGATGCAGCAATCACGAGTGAATAGGCCCGTGAAATGAGGACATGAACGTTACATATCTATTTGTCTTTGTCATTTGTAGAATTTTTTTTGACTGAAGTCATTTCTAGAAATTTTGAAAGATATATTTTTTATGACCATGACATCTATAATCCTTTATCAAATTAAAATACAACCTTAATAGATATTTTCTTTTGTTGTAAAGCATAGGAATATTTACTCATAAATATGTCATAACTCTTGTTTTCATATTATCCATATGTTGGTAGAGTTAGTAGATATCAAGTTTCATGACTTGTTTTGAGGGGTTGTCATCATGAAGAAATTGGTTAGGAAACCATTGTTGAGGGTTACACTGGTGTATCCAGAACATACAATTGTTTTTATTAGGTTGAGTGGCAAACCACTCAAGTTTGATCTCATGGTTTAATTAGTCAGGCCATTAGCTCATTCACGTTCTAATTAATAATAATTTTTATTTCTAATAAAAAAATGCTTCAACGATTGCATTTGTATATTAGGCAAGATCCAAGTTTCAAAGATCCATGATGTACGTTATGTATTTTCAATTTTAATTTTTATAATATAATAATCATAATAAATAAATAGAAACACTTTATTAGAAATATTTTTGTAAAAAAAAGGGTCAGGGAGAGATTCCTGACGGGTGAAGCAACGGAGAAATAGAAAACAAAACGAGACCCACACAGGTCCAATAGCAACGGCAAACGGCCCATTACGGCATTACCCACGGCCTATCAAGCTACCATCCCACGGCCACCACCACGAGTCGTCCCACGCCCGCACTATCGGCGGTCTCCCTCGACGCTCCTGCAGCTCCGTTCTCCTCTATCCTCGCACTGCAACCTGCACTGTACTCCCTCTTGCAGCTAAGTTGCCATTCATTCCCCCCCACTCCCCGCTTCCTCCCCCGCGCGCGGCCCGCCCCACACGCGCCGCAACCGCGTCCTCAATCCACTCCCTCGAGTTAGCCTCCCCACTCCCGCCGCCGCCGCCGTCCGAGATGAGGAGGCCAGAGAAGCGGTGGGAGGTGGACGGCCCATGCACTGGGAGGCTTACCCCTGCGCATGCCTCCTCGGCCGCGCCCCCGTCAACGGAGGTGAAGCAGCAGGCCAACGCGGCCGCCCCGCCGGCGTCGTCTTTAGCGGTGCGCCTTCCCTCTGCGGCAGCGCCCCCCGTCATGCCGACGAGAGAGCCTCGGCGAAGAAGCTTGTAGAGGTGAGGAAGGAGAAGGAGACAGCGCCGGCGCCAGCGGGGAGCTCTTCCTCGACGGCGGCGCCATGCCTCCGCACAACCTATACCTGCCGCCGAAACCGCCGCTGGGATCTCCAGTGGCCAGGTATGATTCCCCTCATCTGTTATTGCTTCTGATCAGTTATTGCTTATCTGGTCTGTTATTGCTTCTCATCTTATTGCTTCGCGTTTTGCAGAAGAAGCCAGAAATGGACCGCATAGCAGTTGATGCATCCAACCAAGAAGATGAGGAAGGTGACCGCCTAACCCCACTCAGCATTGGGAGCAATATCGGGAGGAGCAGCGCACGCAGCACTGGATCCAGACCGAACGAGAGATCTAGGAGCCCAGAAAAAGTTAGGTCCATGGACTCTAGGCTGAAAGAACTCCAGGATGAGCGGGAGGAACTGAAGATGAAGATTAAGCAAATTCAGCAGATGGCTAGAGAGTGTGGTGCAACAGAGAGCACCCCAGATCTGTGGCTTGGTGTGCTGGAGATCATTCATTCCGACCGTGCGACCAATTTCTTCATGGGGTCCGACCCAGTTAGGAGGATGCCCATCATTAAGCACTATGCCAGGCTCCATGAGGACCAGACCAGGATCTTAGTGGATCGCCGCCACATAAATTCCGAGGCAAAACGCTCCTGAAGGTATGTTCTTGATTGGTCATTGTCTCGATGAGATCCTTCCTTTTCGAACATCGAAGTTCCTTCCTGGCCAAATCAATGTTGCCCTAACTTAATTAGTGCCTTTGTTAGTGGAACACGACTACCATCGGCCACTAGGCCCTCTTATTATCCATGCAATCAAACTTAGGGTGTGTTTAGTTCCATGTTGAAATGCAGAATGCAGAATCTTTTTGGAATATGAAAACGCAGAATACTAAATTTTTCAAGGGCTATTTAGTTGCATGCCGATTTTTTTTTTTGCCAAACCAAAGAAGGGCTTTTTCTTTGCTTGCATGCGCTGCTAGGCGTCTTTTTTGCTGAACCAAATACATTTCATCAATCAGTTCAAATCTTTTTCGCTGAACAAGTAGCTTTGCGGCAAACAATGGGAAAAAAATTTCCTCAATCAGTTCAAGTACACAATCCCTCAATCAAATAAGCTGTTCAAAGACGTTACATTCAAATTTCACCATTCAAATTGTCACAAACGGTCGAATCAACGAAGGGCAATCAATTCGCGGAAAAGCATTCATCAGTTCCGCGTCCTCTCTCGATGGTGCCGGCGTAGTTCGTGGCTGAGAGGCTGATGCTTTGGGTGGAACATAGTTTCATCACGATCACAACGTTCGAAGTCCCTATCCACTCATTCTAATAAAGTTATGCAGTGCCATGCATGCAACTATAATTTTAGTTTGCTTTTCTGGTGCATAACTTGGGATGCTCAACAAAATCCTCCACTTCATCTTCAATACTCCAAATGACCTCTCAATCACACTCCTAAGTGACAGAATGTGTGTATTCGAGAAAAAAACAGTGACGAATGTGTGAAGTTGAAGATTTCTTTTTTACCTTATGGTTTCGGGCCGTCATGGTACTCCGGAAGATGATACTTGGTTCCCTTGTAGGGCGCAAGGTAACCCGGATGGTTAGGGTAGTGGAGTCCACTAGGTAAAAATTTTCTGCACACTGAACAACTTTGGTTACATTCTATTCTATTACTTGAAAGACAAGATACAACTTTGATTTTCAAATCTAATTTCCTAGGAAACTAATAGCATGCACAATCAAGTTACTGACATCAAAGGATACTGCTAGTGATCAACACAAATTGGCCTAACAAAAACCTGTAAAAGATTAGTCTAGTGTTCATGAGCATGATTACCATATAAGTGACATGCAAGTTGTGCAGGCTTGTGCATAGTGATTCACTACAAAATTGAGCTTATGGACCACAATGATGCTGACTGAAAATGCATTTGAAGTCATCTGATATGTCTGATTTTGGTTCTGATAAAAAAACCCAATTAATTAGCTGGCTGACTATGTATAAAAATGAAACAGATTATCTGCACTTCCCTATGCTTCCGCATTCAAGTTTCACTTCTAGATCACGTCACTACTGCATTCTGCTACATATATAGAACATATCTATTCAACTAATTAACAACTAGGAATGCATCAGGAACACTCCAGTAGTAGTACATGCGTGTTTGGGTTCAGAGAGAGTTGCCAGGTCGTCTGTGCTCGGTGGTGCTAATTAAAAATGGGAAAAAGTCTAAATACCGGATATTATGTATGATTAGGAATACTGTATGATAGCGAATCCATTGGAGAACTTATAATAAAATGACCTTAATTACTAGCTCTGATGATGGTTGTCAGACAAAACAAATTGCAATTTTCATAGGCCGGGGACATGGACATTGCATGGCCTAACTGAACAGTCGTTAACCAACCTTCCCTAGTCCTAACTCACTCAAGTCAGGCTGCAACTCCTGCAACTCTACGAGCCCATCTGTAGCATTGGTCAACACTGCCAAGCTGGAAGCAAACATTTCTGATAGGTATGTAGAACAAAATATGTCTCAGCCCTCAAATAACCGGACAAAATATGTAGCAACTTTAATGTAGCAGGGTTGTTGAACTTGTCAGTGATGTTTCTTATTAGATTTGAAATATGTGTGTTTTGTGAATGTGAGTAGTTGCCATATACAGAGTGGAGGAAGTACTAACTGTTTTTTTCCCCGCAGAGGGATGAAAAACCTGCTGAGGATTCTGAAAAGGAGTGGGAGGAGGAATTTTTCAACATGTTCCTAGATAATGTATGAGTATGCTACGCATCTGGACAACTACTGCAATAGGGCTGAGTATAGGAAACCACCCTTGACTGGGTTGGAATGGATAGAGAGGAAGTTGGCCATTAGTACTGCACAACATGTTTAGTATGAGCCCAACTATGTTCTATTGGCTGCATGATTTATTGACAAAAAAATATGGCCTTAAATCTACAACCAAGTCTACCTCTATTGAGGCTCTAGGAATGTTCCTTTGGATCCTTAGTGCTTCACAATCAGTACGGCAGGCTGAGGACATATTTGAGAGATCTCTAGGCACAGTTCATAACCTTTTTTACAGAGAGTTGAAGTCCGTGCTCAAGCTTGCCGACAAGATCATTAAACCTCGGGACCCAAAATTCAGCACTAGGCATGCCAGGGTGAGGAACCGTCGGTCCTATACCGAAATCAAGCATTGTATAGGGGCTATAGATGGCACTCACATTCCTTTGGTGGTGCCAAGTGATAAGTTTGTTCAGCACCTGTGTCGCAAGGGAAGGACAACCCAAAATGTGATGGCTGCTTGTGACTTTGACATGATGTTTATATTTGTCCTTGCTGCGCCCTGGTTCTGTTCATGACATTAGAGTGTTTGATGGTGTACTGCTGGTGCAATGACAACATGCAACAATGTCTTTCCTCATCCACCTATAGTACACACCTAGCTGGTAGTTCATTACAGTTTTCTCATTGAAACACTCGACGCTTACAGGTACATCAGTAGGGAAGTAATAGGTGGACGCCAGCCATCCAAACCGTCCTCCTTACAAGGGAAACAAGTATCATCTTCAAGACTTCGAAAATGCAGCAGAAACACATGATAGAAAGGAGATATTCAACTATGCGCATTCATCTCTTAGAAATGTCATCGAAAGTATCATCTTCGTGACTCCATTGTGCTTGGGCTGATGGATAGGTCTTGACAAATGTGTATGTTTGAGGACATGCTTTATGTACTTGTTGAGCACATGTACATGTAATATTTTTCGGGCGTGTATGTTTGAGGACATATTTTTTTTAATTGTTGAGGACATGTAATAATTTTTTGGATGGTTTCAGGACATTTTTTGCACCATTTGCATTGAATAAAATGTTTTGAGTGAAACAGCTACAGGTCCATGCATCATGCATATATTGGTCATTCAAAGGCATTATTTGTTCCACCTGTTTTTTCACCGATCACATCCAATCTTGGAGCAAATAAATGGAGTACTAAATGTAGACAAAATAAAAACTAATAACATACTCCTTCTATTTTAAATTATAAGTTGTTTTGACTTTTTTGGTACATGCACTTTGCTAAATGCATATATCAAAAAAGTCAAAGGGACTTACAATTTGAAACGGAGGGAGTAGTTTGCATGGAAATTGTGAGAGGAAGTTTGCATGGAATTACGAGAGGAACGTTTCAAGCACTGATCTGGGACTTTTTGTTGATGTATTGCCTAGAAACTTGTCTTTTGAATGGCATGTAACCTAAGAACTTATTATTTTGGTTGTGAAGAACATCTCGGTTATGTAATGGCAAACAATCAGCCACTATTTCGATGACTAGAAGTTCTTTATTATGTAATGGCAAATAATTAACCAATGCTTCGATGTTATGAACATCTTCATCATGTGTAATTGCAACCAATTAGCCCCTATTTCTATGTCAGATTAATTGCAGTTGCTCATTTTATTTTATTTTTTATTGCAAGTTGGTACTTCCCACACCTTTACACTTGATGCTCTTCATTCAACTAATTTGGACATGAAAATTCTTTGAACAAAAGTGCTCATTCATTCAAGCAAATTTTCATTGAAATACATCAGAACCAACATAGTTCATACATTTTCCACACTACACATCAGGTCATACATTTGAAAACAAGTGCAAACACAAGAATTACAACTATGACATGTTTCATTTTCACCATCTCGTCAAACTTCTTCCGTAGTTCTTCAACAAGCAGGTCCTTAACGGCCTACATATTGGCGCCTCCACGGCCGTCCTCTGTTGCTTCTTGCAGTCCCTCAATCTCCTCACGGCTAACCTTGATGATCTTCTTGTCCACCAACTGACCAAAATAAGCCTTCTGGAATTTGTAGTATCCACAGAGCTTCGGAATCTGCCAAAAAAAATTAATAGAAACCTAGGGCAAGATTGAATGCATATGAAACTTAACCAAAACTGACCTCGTTTCTTGGGCATTTGAAGAAGCTGAGCCCCTTGGTTTTGTAGTTTTAGACACCACACGAAGCTCAATCACATGAGCAGCGTTGCAATCAGGGCACGTAATCAAAGGGAGCCCAGTATCCAATCCTACCGGAAACTCCATGGTCTTCTTAACAAGGAGCTCATTCGAGTCAACCTACTTGCGCTGGACTCCTCCCGATGTGACATGGCCATGGTGGTGGAGACCCGTAGGATGGGGGGAGCAAATCTAGATGCGGCTTGGGCTGAAGGAATCAGCAGTGGGGAAGCAGATCTAGATGCGGCTTTAAGGAGTCGGCAGTGGGGAAGCAGATGCAGCTCGATCGGGCTGGTCCGCTGGGCCGTTGGGGGGAGAGCAAGTGAGCGGGAGCGGGGACCGGTGGGTGTGTCTGAAAGAATGGCCAGGACTGAGGTCATTTCTCGTGCCCTCGTTACCTCGCGCCAGCGTGTCAGCGTGATGGGTGCCACCTAGACAAAAATGATAAAATGAAAGGCGAGCAAAGAATAAAATGCTGACGCATCCTAAGCATGCATTCTAGTAAGCGAGGTCCATAATCCTCGTAAAAGTGAAAATTGCCCGAAGCTCATGATGAAGACAGCGAGAGGATGAGGACGGAGAGAAACGACACGGAGGAAACGCCATGAGCGGCCAACATGAAAAGAAAGTAGGGAGGGGCAAATTCAACTTTTTTCATGTTCTTAGTCCACGTGTCCAGCAAATTAAGATAGATGAGGTTGAGTCGCAAATCTTATCTTACTCCTAAAAAGACCCAAATGACATCAAAGATTGACAATACCTATCCTTGTTGTGCTGATCTTGAGAATGATTCTCACCTTTTCTTCCACTGCAACTTTGCAATAGCGGTTTGGTTTTCTGCAATCCCTTCTATCTGCTCCTCTGCTCTTCCTTATGAACAAGATGACGTTCAACAAGGCCTGAGCAGTGGTGGAGCCTGACGCAAAACATACAGGGGGCGAAATAGAAAAGACGTGATTGGATTATGGATAAGTTGATGCCTTAAGTCTTGTGCTAAATAACTCTATTACAGCTAGCTTTAGAAATTTGTATACGGTAGGGGGGCAGCAGCCCATCTTCGCCTCCAAGAGGCTCCGCCAGTGGGCCTGAGGTTCTGCTGCAAAAATGTGTTGACGATGCCATCCTGGATAGAATTTTTGTTACTTTGTGGTTTATCTGGAAAGCTTGAAATGAGCTTCGTTTCTGCAAACGCAAATGGTCTGTTTCACAGGTTCATTATGCTGCCCATGCTCACATTGCGACTATATAGCTGTAATTGGACAGAGAGATCAAAACAACCAATGGATAACAAAGGCGACAAATCTCAAAAGATCATGTCTTCTCAGGTAAACAACACTTTTTGGTAGGAACAACAATGGGAAGCAACAACAACATTAGCAGTCCTAACAATGGCATGGTCCCTAGAGCCAGCCATGGTTCAAATGGCCTGCACTTTCTTCAATTAGGACCTTGCTGCTTCCTGATGCCTTCATCTCGCCTGACCAAGGCCTAAATGCACCGCAAGATGGTCTTGGAATTCATTTCCAAGATCAAGCCTCTGCTCTTAACATTTGCATCAGCATGCAGGTTCAAAACTGTTGTCCGGTCCTCATGGCCGATGCAATGGCCTTGGTGGCAGCATCCATCATAGGAGCCAGCTTGCAGTTAACTCAAGGTTATGTCACAAACAATCTGATTCTTGCAAATTATTTGCAAGGCGATGACCACGACGAGCCTTCGGATTGGAGAATCAAGGCGTACACCTGATGAGGACATCCCAGCCATGCATAATCCCTCTCACGTCAATCATCCACCATCCAACTTAAAAGATACAATTCAAGGGCCACTTACAAGAAGTCGTGCCAAGAAACTACAAGAGCAGGTAAATTCATTCCTGATTGATTTTAATTTCAATACTTCTGAGAATGTTATACTACCTAAGTGCTCTATGTTGATTGTAGTTAGGAATGTACATAAAGAGGAGGATGAAACAGACCATGAGGATCGGACCAGTATGGAGGAAATGGACCAGCTTGTTCGGACATCCGATCAGACCACTACAGGAGGTTCAGATGTTCGAACAGACCAGTTCAAAGAAATGCTCATAAATTTTGATTCCCAAATGCTATGAAGGTCAATGAGGACATTTTTAAAAGCTTACGAAGTTTACTTTACAATGCAAGTAGTCCCATATATTTTGGATACCATATGCTCGAGATATAGCCACTTTAGTGAAGACTGCTCTAAAGGCCAAGAGTCCGGCAGGTCAGCATGCTGGTACAAGTTCATGTGCAAAACTGTACCCATCTACCACGTCTCACGGTGCAGCACATGGTTGGAAAGATCATCAAGTTAACTTTCCAACGCATCTAGCGATGCATCATTTGGACTTCTCAAGAGGGAGTTATTGCCAAATTACGGAAGACTATTCCAGAAGACCAACAACCTCATGAACCCACTTCAGAACCCATTTCATGGAGGCCTTTTCACATTCTTAGTCTTTCATTTCTATCTCAAATTCACACCTATCTAGCAGGGTTGTTGCTAGTATAAAAACCCCCTAGACTCATTGCAATCACAGACTTTTGATAATCAGAATATAGACCCCTTTGTTCAGCTGCGTGCTGACAAATACCAAAGAGAGATTCTCTACCCTTTTGCTCTTGTGTTTTCCTTCGCGGAGATTATATAAGTGGCTGCGTCATCGGCACCCAAGCCGTGCTCCTGATCCTCGAGTTCTAAGCGGCCATGTCATCGGCACCCAATCCGTGCTCCCGATACTCGAGTTTAGGTTGCTTAGGTTGGTTCTTTAAGAGTATGGTTAGGCGAATCCTTGGTTCGGGCTGCCGTATAGAGACCGTGGTTGGCTACTTGTGCGTGTCGTCAGGTTACACTAGTTATCGCTGCTTGCAACAAGTTATCCGCCATTCTTCGGCAAGTTATCAAGATCAAGATCCTACGTCGTGAAGATCGGGACAACGACTTCATCAACACCCAAACCTTCATGAACAAATCGAGAGGATCTACAAACTTAACAGGGATCGGCTTATCACTTAGCCAGAAGGAGTTACAATGAAACAGCTAATCCTCAAAGTCTTGCTAGGCTTACATGTATGAATCCTGCCCTCCTCACTGCCTAGCGATTGAGGACATTAAGAATGTACTACCAAGACAATGTACTCTTTGCACAACAATTTTTGGTTAAGTAAAATCTGCTATTTAACATTGTCCTGCCCGTGCTCCTCACACAGTTAGCATTGTCCCTGTTTGCATGAGGCTGTTATCAGTTTGTCAGATCTGCCTCCATTAACAGATATGATATCAGGTGATGTAAAACAACTGAACTGCTTAGAAACAGATCTAGCTTTGGTTCTTTGCTTTATTGATCATTTGTGTAATTCTGGAACTTGAGAAGCTATAAGAAGGTGTTGATATATTATGGGCTAGGCCCACATATATATTCAATAATTATTAAACTCTATGGTTTATATATCAAAAAATTCTCAATGTCGTTGGTACCATATGAGGTCGCAATGCACACATGTGCTGTCGGCGGTGGGCTGGTCTATAATCAAGGCAAGGTAGGCAAACAGGCTATGAGCCTTTGGTCTTTCATTTTCCCAATTGGAATTCTCGAGCGTCAACAGTGGAACCTCCTTCAGTTTCCATTAATTAATACGTGAGGTTCCATTGGCAGATGAATACTTGAGTTTTCATTGAACAATAGCGCTGATCGCTCGGCTGTCTCCTGTCCTGAGTCGGCTTGTCTTCAAGGCAAGGTGAGGGATATATACCCAGCACCTCCATCCGATTCCATGGCTAGAAAAACAGAAAACCAAAAGTTCTAATTGTTCTAAAGTTTCCCCGTTCCGTCTCCTGCACGCACACGAGATGGAAGGGTAGGCCTCCGGAACGTCTCCGTCCATCGAGTTCACCTGCTCGGGTGAAAGGCGGCCATCACGTTTTTGGGGACTGTCCAGCGGAGACATGACTACCCGCTTGATCCACTCCCTCCGGCGTTGGTGAGGTGTTGATCGTCTTCTTACCGGTGACGCGGTCTTCACGACATCTTCTTCCTGGTGACGCGGTCTTCACGGCATCGTCTCTGCACTGCACCGATCGGGACGACTACAACAACAAAGCACCATGTCGCTTACTGGTGCTTCTGACTCTGCCGTAGGGTATAATCTCCTAAACCATCTTGTCCTTCTTCTTGCTATGTTTATGATCTTACTGGTTAGTGTTAACCGTAACGATATTATGACAAATACCTTATTGGTTAACACTAATTTCATATGCATGACGATTTATCCGTACAAGAATATATATGATATCACGATCGTTTTGATTAAATCATTTTTATAGATTGAATTAAAACTGAAATTGCCTAAATTTCTAACAGAAGGATCATTAGTATTTTTTGTATTTGTATATTCATAGTACGCATTGTGTTTTGCTTGCGTCTGAATGGGGAACATGGCTAAGGCACGCACGTTATGCATTAGCCTTATGGCATGCATAATCCAGATAAAGAAAAACCGTTTTTGGTAAGATGCTAATTGGGAAAGGAACCCTTTTTGACAAAATATACTTATTGACATTGGCTATGTTTACCTTAAAAACTCCACTTTACATGCCCCTACTTGGAAGCTTCTTTACTTTTTTCCGCTGCTTTGCTTTCGGGAGGAAAACCTTCGGGAGAAAAACCGTTTCCTTTAATATGGGTATGCATGGCGGAAGCCAAGCCGAGAAAAGAAAAACTGTTTCCTTTTGTGCATGCGGAGGGCAAAACAACCTGAAAGGGCAAACAGCAGGCTGCTGAGTGGCCCGGTCCACAATCTCCTGAGTGGGTCGGTCCAAGAAAACTAGACACGTAAAAAAAGAAAGAAATTAAGCTGATGTCTGCGCGCTACTCTATATATCTATAAGAAGCGAAAATTTCTCCACTTAATTTTCTTTCACCTCCATATTTGGATCGATGACGGTAGGTTCCTTTCCTCTATGTCCAATCTGTATAAAATTAGGATTATATTTAATTTTCTGCCTCTCCTCCAGTTTGCGTTCAGAGTCCATTTAGAACCAGAATTATTTAAATATGGCATCCTAACTTCTATTCGGACGGTGAAGATCGGGTAAAAGGTAAATGCAAATCTAACAAGAATAATACGCAACAGCAAAGATGAAAAAAATAGTAAAAAAAAACTTGACATGAATGAGAATTGCCTGTGTTGTTGTCGTTCAACTTTGACACTTATCATTATGGATCGTCTCCCATCCAAATCCAAGTTCAAATGAAAATAACTCCGAAAATACAAATAGCTTATAAAATCAAACCAATCCACCCATACACAAATCGATCGATTTGAAAATCAGATTAAGCCTCCAGACGCCCAAAGTGCCCGCGACGTGCCTCAGCACCGCCATCGAGGTCCGCTTGTGCAGGCAAGGCGGCGAGCTTGGCTAGCACGAATTGATCCAAGTGGAAATCAGATCAAGACTCTGCGCCCCGGCTTCTGCAGTCTGCACTGCCAACCAGGTCCACTTGTCCAGGGGAGGCGGCGAACTTGGCTAGCTGACGCTGCGAGGACCTCGTTCGCGTTGGACTGGACGTGGAAGGTCATGATGGCGGTAACGAGGCACACAAAGCCAAATGAACGGGAGCCGCCACTGGCCTTAGCGCCGCTGTTGAGGGCAGCTACTGCCACCGCATACTGGAAAATGAACATGTGACATCGCTAGCCATAGACATAGCCGTCTATACTCATGATTTATATTCATGCGAGTTAGATAGTATATGTCCAACCAACGTATGCTATATGATTCTAATGTGTACTAGAATAAATGACACAAGTTATAATTTCCGTTGCAACGCACGGGCATATTTGCTAGTATTACTTCAGATTCAGATGAGTATCCTTGAGAGCGCACCCCCACTCTCTCGCTTGGCTAGGGTTAAGCCGTCGCCATTCCCTCCCGCTATCCGCCGCGTGATCTTCCTGAGGTCTGTCCAGCACCTCCGATGTTGTCACGCAGCCCTGTAGCCTTCGCAGATGGCTAGCGGTGCCGGCTTGGCTGGCGGCTCGTCCACCCCCCATCTACGGCAGCGCGCCGCCGCCGACTCTCTGTAGTCCGACCCCGGCTGTCGATGACCGGCGACCGGAGGCTGGGCCTCCAAAGTCACTCCTGGCCGAACACCCACCCCTGTCTGGCCACTGCCCCATCTTCAGCAGCAACATAAGGTCGCGCGTCTCCCCCTCCCCCAGCCACTTCGGCAGCAGCAGCAGCAGGTCTCTCCCGGTGAGCTCCCTCTCCTGCCACCGGTCATGGAAAAGTCTATGCATTTCATCAATTTCTGAGATGTGTGGTTGAGTGCAGTGTTAATTGTTCATTGCAATAGGAACAAAAAAAACTTATAACCATTGTAATTATAGTTTGAAGTATGTTGTACCATTAAAAAACGATGTTAAGAGTGTGGTTCATATTGACAAAATCTATACATATATATAGATTGGGCACACTAAGACATTAATGGTTAATTCTCTATCTCACATCAAGCCACAACATCGAAATTTCAGTCATTACATATAGTTACACTAATTTCTTTTTGGCGCCATCCACTAATCATACATGGTACATCGTCTCCTCACCTCCTTGACAGATTAAAATCCTTCGCATTGTTTTTGCTTCTTTTTGTGCCAACCAATGCTGCTTAGGTTGTATTCCTATGATATAGCATATCCATCCATTCTTGCTTTTACAGCCACTCTTTGGTAAGTAAGATAGATAAGCCATTAGCATCATAATGGAAACTTTATAATACCAAACACCAAACTGCAAAAGGAGAGTGTCTCATCTTGGTTTAACACCTGATAGGTGCAAACCAAGTCTGTCACTGAGACTATTACTAAGTGTCAATAACATACAGTGGGAAATAAAGAACCACATATGAATAAAGGAAGTGTTTTTATATTTTGGGTAATGAACCCAACAATATAGTCTTCAAGCTCAAGTGCACCAATACTTTGCCTTGATACTAATTCTAGAGCACCTGTGTTCAAACGATCAATATAACAGCGCAATAGTAGTAATAGGTTGAAGATTTGTATAGTAGCACTAGCACCATAGCCGCTTTGCTAATGAAGTGTTTAAATGATGGAAGATTTTGAGGATTTTAGCTCAGAAACCTATCCAAACAACTCCTAAATTTCTCTCTAGAGAAAATGATTATATATGATATATACGTGATACAAAAGCATGTGATGACCATTGCAGTGATAAAATCCTCTGAGCTGTCGTCCAGCCACTGTTATTTTGTCACAAATGTTCAGGTATAAAATTCAGATATTCCGTTTCAATTAATGTAATCGGACCAATCAATCCCCAAAGGAACGATCCACCTTTTTTTTGGCAGTTGATCTTTCTGTCTCGTACATATTTGTCAGCAAGCAATTTAAGTAATGTATGAGTTAATACATGCCTTATTGCATTTTTTGCAGTTAATTAATACATGCCTATATGTGTTGCACTTTTTGCAGATAATTAATACATATTCTCGTTAAATCAGAATTTGCGCAATGAGTTCTCCAAGAAATGGAGACCTGGAGGCGGATGTCCAAGGCTCACAGCAGAACACCACAAGTGGATCATCGTCGTGGAATACGCCGTCGGAGCCGTGCCCCAGCACAGATAGGGCAGCTGCACGTGAAGAAGCCAGAGATCGTAGTTACAATCAACATGATGAGGTATAGTTTCAGAAATAGGGCGGCTACGAATGCCTACATTCCATCATGTATGAAGTACCTAATATATATGATTGCTTGTTCTTCATAGGTAACTTCTCAACCGGGGGACCAAATGGAGGAAGATGCATCGTCTTGCGCACTAGAAGAAACTGGGACCACCGCCGGAGTTCAGAGGAAGAGGAAGCAAGGGGAACGAGGCGGGAACAGGTGGCCAGATCGTAAATATTATGTAACAGAAGTAGGTCCTAAAGGAGAGCCCCTAGAACCTGTTGAGGTGCGAGCTAAGTTTCGAAATGCCATCGGTTTCCTTGTTAGAGACATGCTAGACATTACAATCTCACACTGGAATTTGATGCCATTGGGAACGAGGAAAGATTTATGGAAAAAGATGAAAACAAGGTTTATATTCAGAAAGCAGTCACGAGCTATTGCAAAGGGGTATGCAATGAGGCAGTTTGGAATCAGCTTCCGTGGCTATCGGTCTGATCTAACTACCATGTATACCTGAGCAAATTTAGCCCGGCCCGACTCGGCCTACGGGCCTGGCCTGAGCCCGACGGATTTTGGCTCGCCCATGAACCTTACTGGATAGGGCCTGGACACAGATTTTACAGCTCGAAAAAAAATTTCTTGGCCCGAGCCCCGTCCGAAATGCTATTTTTATCTATTTTACACTACAAAATGTGCGGACGGCCCGCCCAAGCCTGGCCCAAAAATTTAGCCCGAGAAGGCCCGTGGGCTGTTTATGTGTAGAATATTGACAAACTGAGAAGTCCAAAAAATTTTTGGCCCGACCTAAACCCGGCCTGGCTCGCAAAATGCTCTGGTATACTACCAAGTACACGAGGAAAGGATTGCCCCCACGAAGTACAAAAAAAATTACTATAGATAGGTGGAAGACCTTTATTGAGCAGAAGACATCTAATGAGTTCTTAGCTAAGAGTGAAGCCAATAGTCAAATTGCTAAGAAGAATATCTACAGCCACCACCTTGGCACGGGTGGTTACTACTGTAAGATCCCTATATAGCACTACTGGATCTGCCGTCTTTGTCGAGTACAGGCCGCACTCAGTAAATGCACCTTCACCATCGGCAAAGGTTTTGCCGAGTGCGGCTCTCGGCAAAGGCCACTCGGCAAAAAATTGGTCGGCAAAGGAGTCTTTGCCGAGTGCCACTGGCAGGAACTCGGTAAAGGCTTTGCCGAGTGCCAAGCCAGCACTCGGCAAAGGTAACGGGCGACATCAACCTGACGGCATCCTTTGCCGAGAGTGACGTGGCAAGCACTCGACAAAGATATTTTATTTTACTTATTTTTTAAAAAATTATTTGCCGAGTGCCACGACAGGAACTCGGCAAAGTTTTTTTATTTTTTTGAAAAATTGTTTGCCGAGTGCTGGCGCTCGGCAAAGGTATGGTCTCTTTGCCGAGTGCCAGGCCAGCACTCGGCAAAGCTGGGCTCTGCTGGGAAAATTGCCCAGCTTTGCCGAGTGCTGGCACTCGGCAAAGCTGGAAAACTTTTTTTTTGTTTTGTATCTGTTTTTTTCATTCCAGACATGCAATTTCACATATATTCACGACAATGGACTAGAATATCACATAAAAATCATATTTCATCATCAAATAACGTCTCAACACGAATTCATACATAAAGGTCTTCAAATTCATCCGTTACATCAATACAAATTCATAACATGTCCAAAAGAGTGACAAGTTCATCGACACAAGTCCACAGAGGTACCTAGTTCGACCCAGCATCCCCAGGGGCCCCAGAGCCCCCACCTTGCTCCCACGGAGACCACCCTGACTGCGGCGCCGATTGGAACATCTAGTAGGGCGACAGAAGCAGAGGGCCGTTTGCAGGCCCAGAGTGGCCCTACTGCGTCGGTGGAGGAGGAGCGTTACCTGGCCACGTGAACCCTTGAGTCGGGAAGGTCGGGCCCAGTGGAGGGCTGGCATCTGCAGGAGTCCGGTTCCAACCCACCGACTGTTCCTGCAGAAAGGCCAAGTGATCTCATTAGTACCTGCAGGATGGCCGCACACGCTAAAGCAACAGGCAATATACTCACCGGAGTCCCTACAGGAGTAGGCACAGGAATAGGTGGTGGAGCGAAGATCGAGGTAGGAAGCTCACCCTGCTGCACTCCCAGGATCTGAAGGCCCCGGAAGTAGGTGGCAAAGTCCTACATCTGACACTGGTAGTGCTGCGTGACAGCCGCCAGCTTCCGCTGATGGGCCACCGCCATGTTCTTCTAGTTCGCCTACATGCGATCTGGGCCTGCAATATTACACCCACAAGGTTGATGGTATGTGAAGGCAAGGTACATGTGTGAAACGAGTGAACGACGAATAAAACTACACTTACCTGAAATGCCAAGAACATCTGCATGTTGCTTAGCTGCTGAGACGCTATGGGGATGTCGAAGGAGCTCCTGGTCCCGTCTTGTCGAATCTGGCTCAGCGTGGGAACAGAGGACGACTCGATGGCGCTGTTGGCCATCCAGTACCGGTCGTGCTGCTTCCCTCCTCCCAACCTCATCAAAAGGTCTATGTCCAGGGGGTCGGTGGCGGGGTCGAACGTCTCCCCATGGTGCTGGCGAGCCACGGAGATGTACTCAGTGAGCTTAGGGTAGATGCTCACATTAGTGTACGCGTCGGGCCCGTCCGCCGGGTCGTAGACGTTGTCCGCCACTGTTGCTTTGCCCTTGTGAGCAAGGGCGTACCCCGTGAACTCGTTGATGACCTGCCCACCATGCGACTGGGTCTACGAGGAAAACACAAACATGGTTACAAGTAATGACAATTGAGCGCTAGAATAAATAGATCAACAGAAGCGTACCCATCTTTCCATGAACAATGGGAGGACTGGTTCCCTTGGTGGTATGGTGCCCCTCGCATCTGTAGGCGGTGCTCTAGATGTTCTCTGCGCCTCTGGTACACCGCGTCTGTGGTCCACTCACGCACAATGGCCACCTAGTAGTCCCAGTACTTGTCGCACCACTCCGTACACATCTGCATGACATCAAGTATTTGACATGCCAGAAGATGCATTGAATGTTTCACGGAAGAAGTCAGAATGAATGTTTCCTACTTAATTACCTGCATGTACTACGCCTGGGTGAGGTCGGTCTCCCTCTGGAGTAGCATCTCCCTGACTTGCGGCTTCTTCACCACCTGGCCAAGCACGTCGGCGTAGTAGGTAATGACACACTGGAGATGCGCCTTGTGGTACAGGTCCTTGAGACGATCTTTGCAGACCGCCTCCTGCACTCGCACCGCATGCTGCTCTCTCCCTTCCTCGCATGTGAAGAAGTCCTGTGCATAGAACTCACACATAACTCATCATTGTTTCAAGAACGTCCAACGAATGCGTAGTACTGAGAAATACGGTACGATGAAAAGACTCACCCAGAACTCCCTCTTGATCTTCGCCGCCAAGGTTTCACCGTTGGAGTCTGTGATGCTGGAGAAGTGCTCCCACCTCATGGGCGCCTGTACCTCACCCTTGTGGGTAACCAAGCCAGGGTAGCACTCCCTAATCAGCAGGCCCTGGAAGTCATTGATATGGCGTGAACCGCTTCCTCTGCTCACAAATGTCCATCTACTGCATGAGTCATTAACAACAATTGTTAGTCTGCAGTTTAATTTTCAACATGTCATATGAACAAGTAGTGAAATCAACAATGGATACTTACGTCTCACCCACGGATCGAATCACCGGGCGGCGGGAACGGAGCGGCCGTGGGTCAGGGAGCGATGAGGGCCCACGCTGGTAGGGCTTGCTCGAACCTGAGGAAGCCGTCTCGCCTGGTGTTGCCGTCTCATCTGGTGTCCCCGTCTCGCCTGGTGTCGGCTCACCCCCGTCATCGTTGTTGTCATTGTTGTCGTCGCCACCGTCGTCGCCGTCATCAGTCATTGTTGTTGTCATCATCCGCCTTGTGGGGCCTCCTGGAACTACAGCCTCCTCATCGATGTGCGACGTCCGCTGGGGGCATCCCCCTAGTGGTCGACGGCTCCACCAACACGTCCTCCTCGTCGTCGTCGGTGATTTCCTGCTCCTCGTTGCGGATCTGGTACTATGAGCGGACCTTTCGCTGCGGCCGCTACCGCCTTCCGCCCGACATTTTGTCAAGTGCCTGCAATGACAAAGATTAAAATAGTTAGCATAAATAAATGACAAGTACTTATAAAGAAACATAATTGCAAGGTAATAATAATAACAATATAGTATTACATGAATTAGAAATTATCTCCGCGAACGGCAATATGGCTGGCGTGTAGTCGTCATCACTATCAATATTGTCGAGCTCTCTTAAGTGTCGGGCATCATCTCCATCGTCATCATCTCCATCGTCATCATCATCTCCATCGTCCTCAACAACTCCATCGTGCACCATCTGCCATTGCTCAAGGATTCGTAAGTCCTTAGCATCCTACACCTCATCACCCTCATCCTCATCGATGTCATTGTCTACTTCCATGCCCATCAGTGAAAGAATGTCTATCTCCAAACTCCCTTCTAGACCTCAGGTTGATAGAACTCATCTGTCTTTGGGTCAAAGTTGTAATCATCATCGTTTGGGACAGCTTTACTACGTGGTGATACCAAGTGCACAAGGCTCCAACCCGCAAGCTTCTCGTCTTTTTGGCACGCCCATGGGAGGTAATAAACTTGCGTGGCGTCTCGGTTAGTCCTTTATAGTTGGAATCCTGTCGAATTTTGACTTGCCCAATCTTAAGGTCTTTTTTCGTGACATCAAGATCGAACCAATGGCATTTGAATACCACTGGCTTAAAAGCTTTGGCACCCAAAAATTTGAGCTCATATATCTCCTCAACTATGCCGTAATAGTCCTTCTCATCCATGCCGGGCGTACAAACTCCGTAGCACGTTGTTTTTAGGTTGGGCCGACTCTCCTCGTAGCTTCTTGTGCGAAAGCGATAGCCATTCACATCATAAACGGTGAATGACTTGACCCAACGGGAGAAGCCTCCACCCACCTGTTTTAATTCATCACTCATTTTTGCATCCGACTAGGCCTGCAAGGTCAGGACAGGTAGATCGTTACATTACTCGCTCCTAGGAGCAAAGTGAAATCTCAAAGTTGGAACGAGGTTACTTGGATGGTACCTTTGTACAGAACCAGGAAATGAAATCGGGCACACCATGTCTAAGAAGATAGTCTTCTTCTTGCTCGGTAGGAGCCCTATTGCCTCTCCAGTGTTCATTAATATATTCCTTGAAAAAACAAGAGACAAGGTGGTTGGATCGATAGGTGGAGGATAGTGATGGCGTATGTAACAAGCTCGTTGAGAATTTACTTCTGATAAGGAATGCATTCATCAAGGTTCAACAACAAGTAGCTCATGATAGTGCGCCACTCATCATGGGTCAATTTTTTGTTGGTACCTGCGCTTCCTCTTCTGAGATCCCCTTGGAAAAGGCTGAGGTTCGATGAGTTCTCAACGGCGTTATAACGAGGGGTTGGATTGTGCATGCTGGGAAGTTTTTCAGTATAGTACGCCTGTGTGAAGGTCGACACCTCCTCCAGAATGAATGCCTGTGCCACGAAAGCCTCAATTTTGGCTTTATTTCTACACTTTTTCTGAAGAAGCTTTAGACACCTCTCGATTGGATAGCACCAACGGGCCTGCACGGCCCCCCCAACCGTGCCTCGCACGGTAGGTGCAAAATCAGATGCTGCATCGACAGGAAGAAGCTGGGTGGAAATATCATCTCCAACTTGCAGAGCAACAGAGGTGCAACCTTCTCCAGGTCAAGACAAATGTCTCGAGATAACTCCTTGGCACAAAGCTAGCGGAAGAAAAAGCTCAACTCTGCCAAGACGCACCACACTGGCTCAGGGAATTATCCCCGTGTCATCACAGAAAGGATCCACTCAATCCATATGTGGAAGTCATGACTCTTCATCCCTAAGACTTTCATAGTCTCCAAGTTCACTCCCCTACTTAGATTCGTCGAATACCCATCAGGGAACTGTAGCGTCTTGATCCACTGCAGTACTTCCTTTCTATCTGGCCTTTTCAGGATGTAATCAACCAGGCCCTTTTTCCATTTCTTGCCTGGCGCAGGGGTCTTCATCACTAGCTTTGGTCTATCACAAATCCTTTCCATGTCCAGTCTAACCTTAACATTGTCCTTTGACTTCTTACCAATGTCCATGAGTGTTGCCCAGAGTGCCTCGGCGACATTCTTTTCTGTGTGCATTACATCGATGTTGTGTGGAAGAAGAAGGTCCTTAAAGTACGGTAGCCTAGTCAAGCCTGATATATGAGTCCACATGTCGTCGTTACCAAATCTGATAAAACCACCGTTCTTTTTATCAATTTGGAGAGCCTCTATCTCAGCAAGGACATCAGCAGGGCTCTTAACCTGAGGAATGGGGTTGGTGACTTGAACACCTTTCATAAAGTGCTTTTCATCTCGTCTCAATTCATGGTTCTGAGGCAGGAATTGTCGATGTTTGTCGAAAGAAAAATACTTGCCACCCTTAGCAAGCCAGGTGAACATCACATCTGCCTTGCATGTTGGGTAAGGGAACTTTCCATGAACAGACCACATGCTGAATAAGCCATACGCCAGGAAGTCATGCATTGAATACTGGTACCACATATGCATTGTGAAGTTCCTCTTTGTAGCTCGGTCGTACGTCAATACCCCCTCTTCCCAAGCATGTTGCAATTCATCCCACACTGGCTGCATGAATACACCCATATTGTTGCCCGGGTGTCCAGGTATTATCAATGTCAAGAACACATTCCTGGGTTCAAACATGACGTCGGGGGGGAAGATTGAGGGGGATCACGAACACGGGCCAACAAGTGTACGGGGCTGCCATCATTCCAAATAGGTTGAACCCATCTGTTGCCAGCGCTACATGTACATTCCGAGCCGCCATAGCCTTGCCAGGATTCATGTCATCGAAGTGCTTCCATGCATCACCATCTGCTGGACGTACTATCTTGTCACTATATCTTTTGCCATTCTTGTGCCACGTCATCTGTTTCGGGGACTCATCTATCATGTACAGCCGTTGGAGCCTTTGTAGGAAAGGAAGGTGCCGTATGACCATCTTGGGGATCTTAGATTGTTTCTTCTTTCCATCACTGTGTTCTACCTCCACAAACCTAGAGGCTTTACACTTTGGACAGTGTGTTGCTATCTCGTGGTCTCCCTTGAACAGGATGCACCCCTTCAGACAAGCTTGGATCCCCTCATACGACATCTTAAGTGCACGAAGGAGCCTCTGTGACTCGTACATGTTCTTCGGCAGGGTGTGAGGATCCGAAAGCAGTTTGCCAACAACTATCAACACGAGATTGAAGCCGTCTTGACTAATGCCCAATTGCGACTTCAATGATATTAGGCGTGAAATGGCATCCAGTTGCGAAACTATTGTCTTCTCGTGAAGGGGCTTCTGTGCCACCTCCATCATGGTGTAGAACGCATTTGCGGTTTCCTCTGGATCTTCCTCCACCTCCATTCCTTCAACGAACCGTGCATCATGAAAGTTTGCCATCATGTCTGCCATCCCGGCATCTGCATCATACTCCTCGAGAAGGGGTCTCACCATGTCCTCCCTAATACGATGGTGTTCACCATGGTGGATCCAATGGGTATAGTTTGGAACAAATCTGTTATTGTGAATATCTACTCCCACCTGATGCTTTCGTTTCTTTTTCTTGTTCTTACACTTGCTGCAGGGACAGGACATCCAACTCGACCCTTTAGCAGCTGGGCAAAATGCATGCTCCAGGAAAGCATCGGTCCCCCTAACCCATTCCAAGCTCTTACTTGCGAAGCCCGTGTACATCCACTCACGGTCAGCCATCCTCTATCATGCGCCAATGTAAGCGAGTAATAAAACCAGCATTTGCATCTACAAGGCGTTCCTACCATCTAATAGGTAAAGGATAGGTCCTAATCCCACCCGAGGATGCGTAGATGAGGTTAGCTTCCATGCTCCGCTCCCGTCCAAGATGGAATTTTGGCAGCACCTCCCCACTGTTCTCCCGATACACGTCCCAGCGGGGAGAGTGTGTATCCGGAGAACAACAGGGAGGTGCTGCCAAAACTCTGACTCGGACGGGAGCAGAACATGGAAGCTAACCCATCTACGCATCCACAAGCTATCCAAAAAACATGGACAATCCAAAAGAGATACCATCACAGATATGCACTGATCCGCATACCAATGACCGAGTATCCCTTTCGGATGGGAGACGCCTAACTCGGTTACGCGATCGCTAGGGAGACACCTAACTACGTACGACAGCAGTAAGGAAGAGAGGTGATTTATACCTAGGGTGGCAGCACAGAGGTGAGTCGGTGCACGAACACGATCAGGGTCGCCGATCAGCTCCGGGTCCCCTTCGACAAGTCCTGCTCTACAAAACAAGAAACACATCACTATTACTTGAAAAATTCGGCAGAACCTCCCCTGTACGGGGAGGTTTCCAAAACCTACAAGAAAAGCCGGCACGAAGGCCGACATCCACATTTGGGGCACGATGGCCCACCACATCCAAAAACCCGACACGAAGGCCGTCAATGACACATACGATATGAAGGCCGTCAATGACATACATGGCACAAAGGCAGACAACCGAGGGGAAGGGTTATACCTTGGGTGGCGGTGGAGTCGAGGGCGGTGACACTAGCTCGCGTGGACGAACGACGAGGACGGAACAATGGCGACCGAAGTGGCCAGCGGCTGAGTCTCCTCCTTTTCCTCCCTTCTCCTTCTTCCTTCTCCCTCCTCCCTTTTCCTTCTCCCTTCTCCCTTCTTCTTCCTTCTCCCTCCTCCTTCTCCTTCTTCTTTCTCCCTTCTCCCTTCTTCTTCCTTCTCCCTCCTCCTTCTCCTCCCTTTTCCTCCTTTCTTCTCCCCTGGTTCCTCCTCCTCTCTGCAGCAAGTCCGGGCGGCGCGGGGGCCTGGCCCCTTCTTCCTCGACGCTGGGGCTGTGGCCTAGCCGTTGGTGAGGGTGGGGCAAGGCCGGCCGGGGGTGGCTGGGGGCGGCCGGGGATGGCCGGGGGTGGCCGGGGGCAGCCGGGGGTGGCCGGGGCGGCGCTGCGGGCCGGTGAGGAGGACGGCGTGGCCGGCGCGGGGCGCCAGGGCGTGGTCGGCGATGCGAGGGTGGAGGTGGGAGGATGGACGGCGCCACACAGCCGGCGCAGGGTGGCGGCGAGGAGGACGGCAGCGCCGGGGCGGGGGACGCAGGGGTGGGGGCGCGGGCGCGGGGTCGGCGAGGCGGGGTGGAGGTAGGAGCACGGGGCGGCGGAGGTCGGGCCACGCGACGGCAGTGGCGGCTGGCCGCGCGGACGGCAGCGGTGGGCCGTGCGGATGGCGTCAGTGCGCGTGTGCCAGTGTGGAGGGCGCGGAGGAGCTCAGGTGGGCCTGGAGCGACGGCGGCGCCGAGGACCTCGGGCGGCCGGAGCAGCGGCAGCACGGAGGAGTTCGGGCGGCGGCGGCGGCAGCACAGCGAGGTTGGGAGAGGGGCGCGGGCGGGTGTGAGGGCGGTTAGGGTTGCAAGTTGGGCCGGTGGGCCTTTTTTCAATAAGGGCCTTTGTCGCGTGCCCCTGAATAGGCACTCGGCAAAGGTATTTTTTATTTTTTTGATAACCTTTGCCGAGTGCCACGATAGCAAGCACTCGGCAAAGGCCTCTTTGCCGAGTGTCGCCGCTGGCACTCGGCAAAGCATAATTTTTTTCTTCCCAGTTTTTTTGTGGGCCTTGATACAGTAAATACATCTCGACTTTAAAAGTTGGGACAATTTTTACGTTTTGTGCTATATTTCTCCAATTATTTTTTCTTTGAATTTTTCTGGCAACTCTGAATTTGAACTGCAGGTACATAAAATAATGGAATTTGATCATTCAAAAAATGGTATTCATAATGTTCAGAGTATGTTGAGCCGTATCCAGGACCTCACATGAAATTACGACCATGTTGGTGTCGTAACATGATGAGTTACGTGCAGGACAAGTGTATTTAAATTATATAAAATCCAAACGAAGTCCAAAAATGACGAAACATATCAAGGTGTGTTTTCATCGCATGTGGAGGCTATGGTAAAAAATTGAGAAAGTTTTGAGCAAGTTGTGACGTTGGGTGCCTAAAACCCAGACATCTCCACATGTGATCAATTGTGCTTGAAAATAAATATAGCAAAATATTTTAAAAAGGTCCCAAATTCAAACATGTGCTTGAATACAATATATTAGGGCTACAGAAAAAGTTTGAAATCAAAATTCAAAAAAATACAAGGAAAAAAATTTAACTTTGCCGAGTGCCATGCAGGGCACTTGGCAAAGCCAGGCCTTTGCCGAGTGCTAGCCTCAGGCACTCGGCAAAGACAGGACTTTGCTGAGTGCCCAGATTGGCTCTCAGCAAAGGATTTTGAAAAAAAAATAAAAAATGGTTCATAAGCCTTATCCAGCCGGCAAAGCCTTATCCACCCAAACCCTATCTCCCCACCCTCGCACCCACCCGCGCCCCCAACCCGACGCCGCCCCTCGCGCTGCCGCCTCCGCGCGTGCCACCCCACCGCCGCCGCCGTCACCCGCCCCCAGGCCGCCGCGTGGCCAAGGCGAACCGCGCCGCCGTCCGCCTACCCTCTCTCACAGCCGACCGTCGGTCCCGCATCCCCCAACCCGACCCGCCCTGTCACCTGCCCCTCCCCGCTGCCGCGCGCTGCCCCACCGCCGCGCGCCCGCCCAGATCCGCCGCGCCCCTGCCCCGCCACCGTGCGCTCGTCCCGCCGCCGTGTGCCCGCGCACGCCCC